>CM059428.1:33147096-33657096 GCA_030390025.1 Squalus acanthias
TCTCTCTCTCTCTCTCTCTCTCTCTCTCTCTCTCTCTCTCTCTCTCTCTGTCCTTTTTTTTTCTCTCTCTCCTTTTTCTCTCTCTCTCTCTCTCTCTCTCTCTCTCTCTCTCTTTTTCTCTCTCTCTCTTGGGTCCTATCTAGTTGAGACAGTCTCGCCAATATTTGGCCTGAATTCCACATGAAACAACTGTAAATATTTTACAGACTTTCTGAATGTCTGACAGAAACAATTAATGACTCCTTGGACGTCCACAGTGCTCTGTGTGAATTCCTCAGCTCTCCGTGCTGGAATGTATTTACGAGGCGCATTCACCATCTTCTGGAAATTAAGTGGAGTGGACGATAAACAGTCAGGTGCTGGCTAAAAAAGGTTGCTTATATTTGTTTCAGACAGCTTATTCAGCAGTCAGTCTGCTTTGCGCTTTAAACTGATTCGCTGTCTGTACTATCACTGCCTTCTACTGACTGTGTTGATAGTAACCAGGCTCACTTGGAATTTCTGGGCTATTTTCCCACACCTTTTACCTGTTGCCAAACTCGGCAAAAATAGTGAACGGGGGGCAGGGGGTGAGCTAAGAGTTGGAATGCATCCTGCAAAGAAGCAGACAGTTGTGCAATGATCCTACAAGTGCAGTTTTTTTTGTGAGAGGTGTGCGTTATTTATACAGCTGCTCAAACACGATTTCTTGTTATATATCTACTGTGCCCAGATATTGGAGTTGTCAATGGATGGGCTTGGGTTGAGTTCCAAGGCTATTTCCCACCATCGTTTGGACAGATGGTTGCACAGCCTTGCCGTGGCTCAGTGGAGAGCACTCTCGCCTCTGAGTCAGAAGGTTGTGGGTTCAAGTCCCACTCCAGAGACTTGAGCACATTTTCTAGGCTGTCGCTTCAGTGCAGTGCTGAGGGAGCGCTGCAATGTCGGAGGTGCCGTCTTTCGGATGAGACATTAAACTGAGGCCCCGTCTGCTCTCTCGGGGGGGGGGGATGTAAAACACCCCATTGCACTATTTCAAAGAGCAGGAGAGTTCTCCTTGATGTCCTGGCCGTTATTTATCCATCAACCAACATCACTAAACAACAGACTATCTGGTCATTATCGCATTGCTGTTTGTGGGATCTTGTCAGGCAGAATATAGGGAGCTAGGAAAGAGATTAAAAAGCAGGACCTCAAAGGTAGAAAGCTCCAGATTACTCCCGGTGCCACGTGCTAGTGAGCACAGGAATAGGAGAATAGAACAGCTGAATGCTTGGCTGGAGAGATGGTGCAGGAGGGAGGGCTTTAGATTCCTGAGGCATTGGGACCATTTCTGGGGAAGGTGGGACCTGTACAAGCCAGACAGGTTACACCTCAACAGAGCTGGGACCAATATTCTCGCAGGGAGGTTTGCTAGTGCTGTTGGGGAGGGTTTAAACTAGCTTGGCAGGGGGATGGGCACCAGCATGTTGGAGTGGAGTGGAGGGGAAGAATGGGGTGCATGGAAGAGTAAGTGTGTTGGATGGTACTGGAGGGGAAGGTAGTGCTGGAGGAGGAAGTAGTCCCATATTAGATAGGAGCAGACTAAAAGACTACAAAAAATTCAAAAATGGGTTTAGAATGTATGTACATAAACGCACAAAGTGTGGTGAATAAGGTTGGTGAGCTACAAGCATAATTAGCCGTGTGGCAATATGATGTTGTGGCAATAACGGAAACGTGGCTTAAAAAGTACTTTGTTTGGCTGTAAAGCGCTTTGGAATGTCAGGAGGTTGTGAAAGGTGCTATAAAAATGCAAGTCTTTCTTGTCTTCTTAAGTGAAAACCGGCCATTCTGTTGCCAGCACGGGTTTCTCTGCTTCAAACAGCGCAACACACGTGAAATCTATGCCCGGCAAACCTTTGTGGTTTGTCTCGGAGAGAAGTGGCGCACGACTTTCATCATGGCGTCACCCATAAGTGCCCTGATGGCTCTCCACTCGGTTTTCTGTCATCACCTTGCACATTCGATCATGGGCAGAAAAGAAAAATACCTCATGAAACCCCTTTAAAATTGTGGCAGCTTGCTGTGCTGAATTCGGAGTGACCCGATGTTTTGGCTAGTTCAGCTAGGAATTCCCCTGGTGGATCATTGCTTAAATAGAACGCATGGTTTGATGTTGAACCACGTTAGTTCATTCAGCAGGTACCTGAATCCAGCCAAAGTTGGACACTTTGGGGTTGGATACTATTCTTGTCCCTCCATAAACTTGAGCTCATCCAAAACTCTCCTGTCCCCAACGACTTGCTTAAGCAATCTACCGCTCAACATGATACCTCCCCAAAACTCTGCTGCCTGAATCCTAACTCGCACCAAGTCCCGTTCACCCATCACCCCTGTGCTTGCTGGCCTACATTGGCTCCTGGTTCCCCAACGCCTCAATTCTAAAATTCTTATTCTTGTGTTCAAATCCTTCCATGGCCTCTCCACTTCCTATCTCTGTAAAGTCCTCTATCCCTATAGCTCTCCGAGAACTCTGCGTACTTCAATTCTGGCCACTTGCGCATCCCCCACTCCCTTTGCCCCACCATTGGTAGCCGTGCCTTCAGCTGTCTAGGCTCTAAGCTCTGGAATTCCTCCCTAAACTTCTCCGCCTCTGTACTTCGCTCTCCTCCTACAAGATACTCCTTTAAACCTACCTCTTTGACCAAGCCCTAATGTCTCCTTCTTTGGCTTGGTGTCAAATTTTGTTTGATAATGGCTCCTGTGAAGCGCCTTTGGACATTTTAGTATGTTAAAGGCGCTATAGAAATGCAAGTTGTCATTTTCTTTCTTCCTCCAAGTTCCGTCCGACATTTCTCTCCCTCCGGAAAGAGGTGACTCGCGCGGGAGGGTTTTTTCCCGTCGAGGTGACGCAGCGTTCCCAGGGGTCGGTGCTCTCTCGGGACTTGCAGCCCTCATTTTCCTGTCTGTTAAAATTAGTTACCATTAGATCAGGGACTGTGCACCTGTGACTTCCTGTAACCCCCATCGCTTCAAGTGCCACACTCCAACAGATTGGTGAATCGCCCCTCAGAGGTGCTAACAGCTCTCTTAAGATCTCACATAGAAAAATAGGAGCAGGAGTAGGCCATTCAGCCCTTCGAGTCTGCTCTGCCATTCAATATGATCATGGCTGATCCTCTATCTCAATACCATATTCCCGCTCTCTCCCCGTACCTCTTGGTGCCTTTTGTGTCTAGAAATCTATCTATCTCCTTCTTAAATATATTCAGTGACTTGGCCTCCACAGCCTTCTGTGGTAGAGAATTCCACAGGTTCACCACCCTCTGAGTGAAGAAATTTCTCCTCATCTCAGTCCTAAATGTCCTACCCCGTATCCTGAGACCGTGACCCCTCGTTCTAGACCCCCCAGCCAGGAGAAACATCCTCCCATGGTTAGTTGTAGTATATATGTGGGATATTCTTCATTTTCAAGAAATTATTTCCCTGGTTAGGGTTGCTAACCTTCCAGGATTGCCCTGGAGTCCCCAGGAATTAAGGAATAATCTCCTGCGCACTTCTGTGAACACCCCAGGAAAAATTGTGATTTTTTTTCCATTTTCATTGAACGCTTTTGTTTATTCGTTGTAAATATATTGGAGATGGGGGGAGGGAAAGTCTGTTTGACTGGGCGGGGCCAGTTGGAGGTGGAAGGTCATGTGATGAAACCTCCAGGAATATGTCCAACCAAAGCTGACAACCCCTATCCCTGGGCCCAGCCAATTGTCTTGTTATAAGTCTCCATATTTTTAAAGTAGTAGAGTAGTTTTTAGGGGGATTATGAAGTGTCTGATTCACAGCAGGTGAGTCGAGTGCCTCCTAATCCGAAAGATGTAATAAATTAGGCCTGATTCCTGTTAGCAGCCAGTGTGGGATCACTGCCAGCAGTAAGTAACTCGCAACAGACGCTGTTATTTTCCACTGCTGTAGTAAACCCTCTGGCAATATTCATCCATGTTAATCCCTAAAGTCTGAATACAGAAGTTAAACACAAAAAAAAATGCCAAAGTGTAACAGTTCACCAGCAAAGTGTGAACTGAGTGGAAAACGTGAAATACAGGTTGAGCGTCCTGAATCCGACAACCTCGGGACCGAGGCCGAGCCAGTTTTCGTGTTTTTCCGGACTTCGGAACGTGTTTCTGATGTCCGAAGTCCGGAAATATCGCAACCTGGGCTCGGGCGTTTCCGGACTTCGGACATCAGAAACACGTTCCGAGTCCGGAAATGCCTGGGCCCAGGTTGCGGTTTGACAGGGTGTCCGGATTCCGGAACATTTTACAGATTCCGGACGACCCTGCCACCAATCGTCCCAGAGTCCGGATTCCGGAACTCCGGATTTTGGACGCTCAACCCGTACTTTAACCGCTGGGGATAGTGGGAGTTCGGCTCCAATGAGGACGTGACAACGAGGCGTACTCAGTGACGGCTTCCTCTTACAAATTTTATTGCTCGGGCTCTTTTAGTGTTAGTCGCTCCCTTAAGCGATCCCAGCATCTACTTATTACAGGAGATGACTCCCACTGCCCCGTATCTGTTAGCGGGACCCGGGAAGTGTAATGATGAAACTTCCTTGTGATCCAGACCGCATCTCCATGTTTTACGCATGTGCTCTCCTTGTAATCCCTCCGAAGATGATCCCACTTAACATTGGTTGAGGCGAGGCTTGGTTCCGATTGTGAGCTGCTTCGTTCCACAGTAGATGAAACATTGATGAGAGATGCTTGGTGCAATCGCTACGGCTTCTGTTCGCATACTGTTAAAGGAAGAACTTGCATTTATATAGCACCTTTCATGGCCGCAGGACATCCCAAGCACTTAACAGCCAATGAAGCACTTTTTGAAGTGTAGTCACTGTTGTAATTAAGGGAAACACGGCAGCCAATTTGTCCACAGCAAGGTCCCACAAACAGCAATGTGATAATGACCAGATAATCTGTTTTACTGATGTTGGTTGAGGATAAGTATTGGCCAGGACACCAGGGAGAACTCCCCTGCTCTTCTTCGAAATAGTGCCATGGGATCTTTTACGCCCACCTGAGAGAGCAGACTGGGCCTCAGTTTAACGTCTCATCCGAAAGTCGGCACCTCCGGCAGTGCAGCACTCTCTCGGTACTGCACTGGAAGTGTTCGCCGAGATTATGTTCTCAAGTCTTTGGGGTGGGACTTGAACCCACGATTTTCTGACTCAGAAGCGAGAGTGCTACCACTGAGCCATCGCTGACAATGGAGTGTGATCTGAGGAAATAGATGTGAAAGAGGAATCCATAAGAATTAAAGGCTTCAGAAACCAGCTAAAAACTATGGACTGAGCCATAGCTGACACTCTCCTTTAAAATTATTTAAATATTTGAAAAATAAAAGAGCATACAAGCGCCTGTCTACTCGGTGGATCATCGAACTCAACCTAAAAGAGCAGTCTCTCTGTCTCCATCATTCCTAGAAGTCCTGGGATTATCCAGCATGTAGCATGTCTACAACTGGGCCAGAAATCCCAATTGCCCACAGGGGCCTGAAAAGCCCCAACACTCTGGTGAGCTCTTCCACTCTACAAGCACTGGTGCTGGTCAATTTTGGTAACCCCATGTTCCATATGCAAATAGATTAATAAGATGTGGGATACTTATAAATTTGTTTTATTTTCTGGTTGTGTTGTTTTTAGGGGAGTTTAAACTGAAGTAAATGATAGCTGGTTTGACACATGAGTAAGTTAACTTTTTTTGGGCGTATCCCTGCTTTTTCTTTTAGCCAAGAGATTTACCTTGCAAGCTCTGTCTGACTGGTTGACTGTTGACATTGTACTTTGCTCTAGCTCTGATGTTACCTCTCTCCTTTTAGATATTGGACAGGGGATCATGGAGGTTGTCCTCATCACTCTTGTCCCGCTGCTCATCATCGCTACCGTGGTGATCCTCGCCTTCTATTGGTACCGGGTTCAGAGACGGAGGAAGCTGAACAAAGAGTGGGCGAAGGGTCAGAAGGGCAGGAAGCCGGGCCATCGGCACCGGCCTCCGACTGACCGCAGTGAAGGCTGCGCCATTCGCCTCGACGATGATCAGTCTGACATCAGCTCCACCTGCGCCAACAACATCAACCACAACACCGAGCTGCTGCCCCTGGAGCTCGACGCGGTGGTGGGCAAGGGGCGCTTCGCCGAGGTGTACAAGGCCAAGCTGAGGCAGAGCACCTCCGAGCAGTTTGAGACGGTGGCAGCGAAGATCTTCCACTTTGATGAGTATGTGTCGTGGAAGAACGAGAAGGAGATCTTCTCCGACATCAACCTGAAGCACGAGAACGTGCTGCAGTTCCTGACAGCGGAGGAGCGCGAGACCGAAATGGGCAAGCAGTACTGGCTGATCACGGCCTACCACCCCCAGGGCAACCTGCAAGACTACCTTCTAAGACACGTCGTGAACTGGGAGGACTTGTGCCTGCTGGGAGGATCGCTGGCCAGAGGGATTGCACACTTGCACAGCGATTACACGCCATGTGGCAGGCCAAAGATTCCCATTGCCCACAGGGACCTCAAAAGCTCCAACATTCTGGTGAAAAATGACCTGACGTGTTGCCTGTGTGACTTTGGATTATCTTTAAGGCTGGAATCATCTCTCTCCGTGGATGATTTAGCAAACAGCGGACAGGTGAGTGCCAATCTTCAATTCCTTGGATTGAGAACTAATAATGGTGATTGCCCTAAGCTGTAGAATTCCCTCCCTAAACACCTCCCACCTCTCTCCTCAATTATTAAAACCTACCTCTTTGACCAAGCTTTTGGTCACCTGTCCTAATATCTCCTTATGTGATTCAGTGTCAAATTATGTTTGATTACTACCCTGTGAAGCACCTTAGGACGTTTTACTATGTTAAAGGCGCTATATAACTGCAAGTTGTTGACTGTAGTTAATAATGCAACAACAGGCAGCTTCCAAAGAGCTACGCTATGTCCTATAGTGTAGAGCCCAGCCTATCTCCGGAGTAATACAGGGGGTGATCTCACACACCCGCAGGGAGTGCGGGTTGTAGTATTGAGGCTATGTAATTGTAACCCTATCTCTGACACTTGCTCCCTCCAAGCATGAAATCATCACCACACACTCAGAAAAAGCAAACCTTAATCAGACAGTCACAGATTGGCTACACAACATTCAAGTTTTTAGTTAACAGTGATGGAGAAATACTGAGAGAAATAAAAATAACCTTCCCACAGATTCTTTCTCTATTAACAGAGGATCACTAGAATGGTACCGGGGATGCGAGACTTCAGTTACGTGAAGAGACTGGAGAAGCTGGGATTGTGCTCCTTAGAGCAGAGAAGGTTAAGGGGAGATTTAATAGAGGTGTTCAAAATTAGGAAGGGTTTTGATAGAGTAAATAAGGAGAAACTGTTTCCAGTGGCAGGAGGGTCGGTAACCAGAGGACACAGATTAAAGCTAATTGGCAAAAGAACCAAAGGGGAGATGAGAATTTTTTTATGCAGCGAATGGTTATGATCTGGATTGCACTGTCTGAAAGGGTGGTGGAAGCAGATACAATGGTAACTTTCAAAAGGGAATTGGATAAATACTTGAAAAGGAAAAAAAAATCAGGGCCATGGGGAAAGAACAGGGGAGTGGGACTAATTGGATAGCCCTTTCAAAAGAGCTGGCACTGGCACAATGGGCTCCTTCTGTGCTGTATGGTACTAGGATTCTAACATTGAAAACCTACTGCAGTATTTTAGTGTTAAGCCTCCACACTGGTGGAGGTTAATCTTGACCCATTCGTGCCCTTTGCCACTCATGAGTTATCTAGTCATCCTCCTTGGGGGAGATGGTTACCTTGTCACATAGCTAGCCATGGCATATCCTCCCAGCTCCAGTGCGCTCCTGAGACTCACTTCCAAGTGCCACTTGTTTTAATATTACAATGTACAAATGATTTCCATAATTTATACTGCACAACAGAAGAGTTCATCCAAGCACATAATCCACCATTTTAGTAGCTGCTGAGCGACCTTGAGGATAAGACGATGAGAAGTGGTTAACCTCTTGGAAGTGGTTGGTGCCTGTTTTTTTTTGCAGTACTCTGGGCATGTGAGTCAGTGGTACTCCTGCACAGCTCCATCAATGATTAAATCGCATACTTGGCTAATGAGTTTTCTTTATTGAGAAGCCAAGGTGAAGGGGAAAGGCCCATGGTGCAGCGTTGAAAGGGAAGCTGAGGTAGATCGGGGAAGTAGTGATTGAGTTGTGCCAAGCTTGAGTTTTAAAAGCCTGAAGATCGTGGCTGGAAGAAAAGGGCCCACGGAGCTAAAGAGTCCTGCGGTTATAGGCTCTGGGAAAAGAATGAGCAGGAGTACCAGACTGTTGCAATGTGAGTTCAATATAATGAGGATGCAGAGAGGAAAAAGAGTATGTAGGATGGTGTTTCTGCAGCTTAGAAGGAAGAGGGGACAGTTTCGAGGAGCCCTCACCCTAATAGTATGGAGAAAATAGATAAAGATTGAGATGGAGAAAGGTAGGAGCCATTTCTGCACGTCTCTATCTCATATTGATCGTGTATTCAGATGACTACAAATGAAAACGCCACAAGAGATGGGAGAAACAAATAGTGCTTCCCAGTGTTAATGGAATGTCTTATTTATTTTTGTGGGGCTCTGCTTTATTCCCAGCCTCCTGCTGGGATCATGGGATTTGTTCCCAGGCCTGCTTTAGTGGCATCTCTGAATCCAGCTACCAGGAGCTTCATGGCAGCAGCGTGGGAATGATTTCGATTGACATTTCATTTTCAGATCGCGGTGGGAGGTTGTCTCACCTCTGCTCAGCCTGAGCCAGACTGGAAGATCACATTTGTCACCGCCCAGGCTCTGCTATCAGTATATCTTGGTGCTCGCAACACCTCGGTGTAGAAATTGGTATGCGTTGCGCCTGCTTTCTGGGCGTAACGCTGACCAATTTAGCAATGGAATGGCCTGCGCCCAATCTGCCACTTACATTTGCGGGCCCATTTTTTAGGCATCCCCGGTAGCCCCCTAAAACAGGCATTAAGCCCCCTGCATATATTAATTAGGGGCCTAACACCTGTTATGATAAGCAAAGCAGGTGTCGGGCCTGCCCCGCTTAGGATTCTTCAGCAGCCCCGCCCGCAGCCTCCAACGACAGGTAAGTTTTAAAGATAAAAAAATTAAATTAAAAGAAAATCCTTCCAGTGGAGATGGGAGGTGTCGTAGCGACACTTTCCCCCTCCCCGAATCCACAGTTATCACGTTCGCTCCGCTACTACTCCCTCCCGCGACTTGCCTTCGGGTCACTGCCGGCGAGGGAAGTGGCCTGACATTTGCCCATAACAGGTTAATGAAGCCTGAGGCCCAATTCCGGGCCTGCTCGGTACTGAGTCTATACCTGGAAACAGTCCGAGGCAAACCCCTGCTCATCACTGCATTATTCAATAGGGAATTTTTTAAAGGGATATCCACGTGCAGAATTTGCAGGAATGCAACGGAGGTGTACAAAACTAACAGCATTACTCAAAAGTGTTACTCAGTGTTGCTAATATAGCTTCATTACTAAATAGAATTAATAATATAACTAGCAGTGAGTAATGGTAGAATCATAGAATGATACGGCACAGAAGGAGGCCATTTGGCCCATCGAGCTTGTGCCGGCTCTTTGGTAGAGTTATCCAACTAGTCCCATTATCCTGCTCTTTCCCCACAGCCCTGTAAATGCTTTCCCTTCAAGTATTTATCCAATTCCCTTTTTGAAAGTTACTATTGAATCTGCTTTCACCATCCTTTCAGGCAGTGCATTCCAGATCACAACAACACGGTGTGTAAAAAAAATAAATGTTTCCCCATGTCACCTCTGCTTCTCTTGCCAATCACCTTAGATCTGTGTCCTCTGGTTGCCGACCCTTCTGCTACTGGAAACAGTTTCTCCTTATTTACCCTATCAAAACCGTTCATGATTTTGAACACCTCTATCAAATCTCCTCTTAATCTTCTCTGCTGTAAGGAGAACAACCCCAACTTCTCCAGTCTCTCCACATAACTGAAGTTCCTCATCCCTGGTCCCATTCTAGCAAATCTCTTCTGCACCCTCTCTAAGGCCTTGACATCCTTCCTAAAGTGTGGTGCCCAGAATTGAACAAAATACTCCAGCTGAGGCCTAACCAGTGTTTTATTAAGGTTTAGCATAGCTTTCCTTGCTTTTGTACTCTGTGCCTCTGTTAATAAAGCCAAAGATCCCATATGATTTTTTTTTTTTTAACAGCCTTCTCAACTTGTCCTGCCACCTTCAGACATTTGTGTACATACACCCCCAGGTCTCTCTGTTCCTACATTCCCTACAAAATGGTATCATTTAGTTTATATTGCCTCTCCTCATTCTTCTAACCAAAATGTATCATTTCACACTGTCACTTTAATTCTCAGCAGGTCAGGCAGCATCCATGACAGCCTGCTAAGTGTTTCCAGCATTTTCTGTTGTTATTTCAGATTTCCAGCATCCGCAGTATTTTGCATTTGTACTTTAATTCTCCACTCCACTCCCACTCTGACCTCTCTGTCCTTGGCTTCCTACACTGTTCCAATTAAGCTTAACGTAAGCTCGAGGAACAGCACCTCATCTTTCGATTGGGCATTTTACAGCCTTTCGGACTTAACATGGAGTTCAACAATTTCAGATCGTAACCTCTGCTCCCATTTTTTCGGACGACAGCTGTTGATGATTTTGCTATTCCCATTATCACCTCTTCTGAACCCATCTTTTGTTTCTTAACTTGTCTCATTCCCATCTCCTTTTGCCTTGCACCATCGTCCCTTATAACACTCACAACTAAGGGGATCAAGGGGTATGGCGAGAAAGCAGGAATGGGGTACTGAGGTAGCATGTTCAGCCATGAACGCATTGAATGGCGGTACAGGCTCGAAGGACCGAATGGTCTACTCCTGTACCTATTTTCTATGTTTCTATGTTATGTTTTGTCTTTTAATCTCTCCTGCCTTCCACCCTATCACAGACCTTCCCTTTTTGTTCTTTCCTCCCCTCCCGCCTTTCCCTGCCTCTGCACTTGCTTAAAACCTGTTATATCTCTAACTTTTTATAGTTCTGACAAAAGGTCATCGACCTGAAACGTTAACTCTGTTTCTCTTTTCACAGATGCTGCCTGACCTGCTGAGTGTTTCCAGCATTTTCTGTTTTCATTTCACACTTCTCTGCATTAAATTTCATCTGCCATGTGTCTGCTCATTTCACCAGTCTGTCTATGTCCTCCTGAAGTCTGTTACTATCCTCCTCACTATTTACTACATTTCTGAGTTTCGTATCATCTGCACACTTTGAAATTATGCCCTGTATACCCAAGTCCAGGTCATTAATATACTGTATAGCAAAAAGAGCAGTGGTCCGAATACCGACTCCTGGGGGACACCACTCTATACTTCCCTCCAGTCTGAAAAACAAATGTTCACTACTCCTCTCTGCTTTCTGTCCCTTAGCCAATTTCATATCCACATTGCCACACCTTTCCCTTTAATCCCATGAGCTTTAATTTTAACAAGTCCATTATGTGGTACTTTGTCAAAAGCCTTTTGAAAGCCCATATACGCAACATGTTAGATTGACTTTGCTAATAAGCTGACTTTGTCATTCAGAGAATGTGTTATTTGACACCTAATTGATGTTGCTGTATCACGCTAATAAAGGAAAGCAAAAGGGCATTCAGCCAGCAGATCAGTTCCATTTAATAGGCTTGCCGTCTGCACAGTGAGCCGCTGGTGTCATTCTCGTGGAGCTCGCCACAAGCTCAAAATGAAATCATCCGCCCAAAAGTAAATAAGCAGGAGCTCTTTCTAATGGCTTGTTAGCTGGGTTTTGAGAGTTGTTACAGACTATGGTAGTTAGACATGCACAATTTTTAGTTATAGTGTATATATTTTTTTTAAATTATGTGTTTTACCTCTTCAGTAATCGAAGTAACATTGAAAGAGTTCATAGCATCATACAGCACAGAAGGAGGCCATTTGGCCCATTGTGCCAATGCCGGCTCTTTGAAAGAGCTATCCAATTAGTCCCACCTCCCCGCTCTTTCCCCAATAGCCCTGCATTTGTTTTCCTTTTCAGGGAAATATCCAATTCCCTTTTGAAAGTTGCTATTGAATCTGATTCCACTGCCCTTTCAGGCAATGCGTTCCAGATCATAACAACTCGCTGAGTTAAAAATAAATTCTCCTCCTCTCCCTGCTGTTTCTTTTGCCAATTTATCTTAAATCTGTGTCCTCTAATTACAGACTCTCCTGCCAGTGGAAACAGTTTCTCCCTATCTACTCGATCAAAACACCTCATAATTTTGAACACATCTATTAAATCTCTCCTTAACCATCTCTGCTCTAAGGAGAGCAATCCCAGCTCCTCTAGTCTCTCCACGTAACTGAACATAGGAGCAGGAGTAGGCCATTCAGCCCCTCGAGCCTGTTCCGCCATTCAATGAGATCATGGCTGATCTGCGACCTAACTCCATGTACCTGCCTTTGACCCATATCCCTTAATACCTTTGGTTAACACAAATCTATCAATCTCCGATTTAAAATTAACAATTGATCTAGCATCAATTGCTGTTTGCGGAAGAGAGTTCCAAACTTTTACCACCTTTTGTGTGTAGAAGTGTTTTCTAATTTCACTCCTGAAAGGTCTGGTTTAATTTTTAGACTATGCCCCCTAGTCCTAGAATCCCCAACCAGCGGAAATAGTTTCTCTCTATCTACCCTATCTGTTCCCCTTAATACCCTGAAAACTTTGATCAGATCACCCCTTAACCTTCTAAATTCTAGGGAATACAACCCTAATTTGTGTAATCTCTCCTCGTAATTTAACCCTTGAAGTCCGGGTATCATTCTGGTAAACCTACGCTGCACTCCCTCCAAGGCCAATATATCCTTCCTAAGGTGTGGTGCCCAGAATTGCTCACAGTACTCCAGGTGGGATCTAACCAGGGTTTTGTATAGCTGCAGCATAACGTCTACCCCCTTGTACTCTAGTCCTCTAGATATAAAGGCCAGCATCCCATTAACCTTTTTGATTATTTTATGTACCTGTTCATGACATTTTAATGATCTATGTACCTGAACCCCCAAGTCTCTTTGGACCTCCACTGTTTTTAGCTTTTTACCATTTTAGAAAGTACCCTGTTCAATCCATTTTAGGTCCAAAGTGGATGACCTCACATTTGCCTACATTGAAATCCATTTGTCATAGTTTTGTCCATTCACCTTAATCTGTCGCTATCCCTTGTAATTTTATGCTCTCATCTACACTGCCTACAATGCCGCTTATCTTTGTGTCATCGGCAAATTTGGATATATGACTTTCTATGCCATCATCTAAGTCGTTAATAAATATTGTGAATAGTTGAGACCCCAACACAGATTCCTGAGGGACACCATTAGTCACCTCCTGCCATTATCCCTACTGCCTGTCTCCTGCCGCTCAGCCAATTTCCTAACCAGATCAATAATTTGCCCTCAATTCTGTGGACTTGTACCTTAGTTAACAGTCTCTTATCTGGGACTTTATCAAATGCCTTCTGGAAGTCCATATAAATAACATCCATAGACACTCCCCTGTCCACTACTTTAGTCATCTCTTCAAAAAATTCAATCAGGTTTGTCAAGCATGACCTACCTTTCACAAATCCATGCTGGCTCCTTCTGATCAACTGAACATTTTCAAGGTGTTCAGTCACCCTATCCTTAATTATAGACTCTAGCAATTTACCCACAACAGATGTTAGGCTAACTGGTCTATAATTCCCTGGTTTCCCTCTCTCGCCATTCTTAAAAAGCGGAGTGACATGTGTAATTTTCCAATCTAAAGAGACAGTTCCTGAATCTAGAACTTTGGAAGAGTATAGTTAGGGCATCTGCAATGTGCTCACCTAATTCCTTTAAAATTCTGGGATGGAAACCATCTGGCCCTGGGGTTTTGTCACTCTTTAGTGCCATTATTTTCTTCATTACTGTTATTTTATTTACGTTAATTTTATTGAGTCCCTGTCCCCGATTCAATATTAGTTTCTTTGGGATTTCCGGCATGCTATCCTCTTCTTCTACTGTAAATACTGACGCAAAGTAATTATTCAACATGTCCGCCATTTCCCCATTGTCATTGACAATATCACCACTTTCAGTTTTTAAGGGGCCAACATTGCTCCTGACCACCCTCTTTTTCCTAATGTAACTATAAAAATTCTTCATATTGATTTTGATATCCCTTGCAAGTTTCTTTTCATATTTTTTTGTGTAGCTCTTACTATCTGTTTTGTGATCCTTTGCTGTTCTTTGTATCTTTCCCATTCACCAGGATCTGTGCTATTTTTTGCATTTTTGTACGCCCTTTCCTTTAGTTTTATACTGTCCCTTTCCTCTTTAGTTGTCCATGGTGGGTTTTTTTGGCAAGTAGAGCTCTTGCCCTCAGGGGTATGAACTGGTTCTGTATCACCTTAAATTCTTTTTTAAACATCTCCCACTGATCTGTCATTTTACCCATTAACAGATTTGCCCAATTTACTTTGGACAGTCTCTGCCTCATCCCGTTGAAGTCAGCCTTACCCAAATCTAGAATCTTAGTAGCTGTTTCGCATTTCTCCCTTTCAAACGCTACATTTGATCGCTATTGGATAAATGTTCATGCACAGTTAGGCTGTTAACTAAATCTGGTTCCTTACTCGTTACTAAATCTAATATGGCTTGCCCCCTTGATGCCTCTAGGACATATTGTTGTAGAAAACTATCACAGACACACAAGAAATTCACAACCTTTGTGACAGGTGCTAGTCTGCTTGTCCCAATCTATATGAAAGTTAAAATCCCCCATTAAAACCACTCTGCCTTTACTACACACTTGTCTAATCTCTGCATTTATACAATCTAGCACTTCAGAGTTACTACCAGGGGGCCTATACACAACTCCCACTACAGTCTTGGATCCTTTCTTATTTCTTAATTCAACCCATAAGGTCTCCACTGGCTGCTTACCTCTCTTTAAATCCTCTCCTATCATTGAAGTGATTTCATCCTTAATCACTAAGGTTACTCCTCCCCCTCTGCCGTTTTCCCTATCTGTCCTGTAAACCTTATAACCTGGTATATTTAGTTCCCAGTGCAGCCATGTCTCAGTAATGGCTACCATGTCATACCCTCCGATTTGAATTCGTGCCTGCAGTTCATTCAATTTATTCCTTATGCTCCGTGCGTTTGTATAAAGAACACTTATTTGGGCCACACACCCTAGCTTGTCCTTCGGCTCTAATGTTTTTCTCACTTGTTTCTTATTTCTCTCACCTGGTTTAATTGCTTTACATCTTTTAGTTTTCCCTCTACATGTATTGCCTAAAGCACAATTTCTGACTGTTACTCTACTCTACTCTCTTCCCTTTCGTTTGTTTTTAACCATTATTTGTACTATTTGTATTTTAATTTCCCCTGAGCCCCCCCCCCCCCCCCCCCATTTACTAGTTTAAAGTCCTTGTGACCGCCCTATTTATTCTTTCCGCTAGGACCTTGGTCCTCGGGTGGAGCCCGTCCCAACGGGAGCCCTTCCTGTCCCAATACTAGTGCCAGTGCCCCATGAAATGGAATTCCCCTCTTTCCCACACCACTCCTTTAGCCACATGTTTACTTTGCTAATCAGCTTATCTCTACGCCAGTTTGCACATGGCTCAGGTAATAATCCAGAGATTATAACCCTTGAGGTCCTATTCTTTAATTTAGTTCCTGGTACTCCCCAAACAGGACCTCTTACCTACTCTTCCCTGTGTTGTTGGTCCCAACATGGACCACAACGACTGGATCCTGCCCCTCCCTCTTCAGTATCCTTTCAAGCCGGTTTGAAATGTCCCTTACCCTGGCACCAGGTAGGCAACATACCATGTAGGACTCTCAATCCTGCTTACAAAGGATGCTATCTGTCCCCCTAATTATAAAATCCCGTACAACTATCACATTACGCTTCCTCTCCTCGTCCTCCTCCCCCCTTAGGACAGCCTCCTGCTCCAAAGTGCCATGGTCCGCATTCTGGCTGTCTTTCTGACAGTCTTTATCGTTATCCCCACAGGTAGCAAGTACATTATACCTGTTGGATAGGATCAGTTTCTGTGGATCCTCATTCCCTTTCTTACCTGGGTTCCCCTTACTCTGCACACTATCGGTCGCACCAACCTCGTTCTGATCCTGCACCTCTCTACGAGGTGTGACCGAAGTCTGGAGCAAACTGTCCAGATACTGCTCCTCCTCCCTTATGTGTCTGAGTGTCTCCAACTCGTACTCCAGTTCAATGACTCTGAGCCGCAGAGATTCGAGATGGAGACATCTGCTGCAGACGTGTTCGCTCGGGACAGTCTCGCTGACCACAAACTCCCACATACTGCAGTCCAGACACATAACCTGCTCTGCCATATCTTAGTCTAGCCTTATTTTATTTATTTAATTAGTTAAAATCTTTCTTCAATGACTATTTATAGTTATATTAATTAGTTTAACTAGTTAAGTTATAAATTTAATAAAATGCGTTATAGTTTCCCACTCCTAGTTTAACCCACTGTCCTAGCTTAGAGAGAAGAAACATTAATACTCACCAACCAATCACCTACCTGCTGTCCTGTGACGTCACTCCTTGTTTCTTGTTGTTGTTGAAATCATCGGAGGTACCGCCTCCTCCGATGCTGCCGCCAATTAGGTCCGTGCTGTTCTCAGCCTCCCGCTCAGTTTAAGTACTGCCGCCTCCTCTGATGCTGCTGCCGATTAGGTCCATCTTAAACTGAAGTTGCCAGCTCCTTTCAGTTAGGCGAAAGGTGTGCGGTGACGGGAAACTAAAGAGGGAACCAAAAAAATGACTAAAAGTGGAAGGGAAAGTAAGATGTTGACTGATCGGGATGATCATTTTGATATTGGACAGCGCAACGTTGACTCAATGTTTGCAAAGCTGAAGATATCGCTAGATGAATTCTAGGAAGATAGGAACAGGAGTAGGCCATTCAGCCCCTTGGGCCTGCTCCGCCATTAAATTAGATCATGGCTGATCTGTGCCTCAACTCCATTTTCCTGCCTTTGCTCCATATTCCTTGATATCCTTACCCAACAAAAATCTATACATCTCAGTTGTGAAAGCTCCAATTGTCCCAGCATTCACAGCCTTTTAGGGGAAAGAGTTCCTGATTTCCACTACCCTTTGTGTGTAAAGGTGCTTCCTGATTTCCCTCCTAAATGGTCAGGCTCTAATTTTAAGCTCCTGCCCCCATGTTCTTGATTCCCCCACTAGAGGAAATTGTTTCTCTGTATCTACCATATCGAATCCATTTAACATTGAGTGATATAATTGGAAACTAAAGCCTCGATATTGGGCCCCCCCCCCCCCCCCCAATGGGGGGCAGGGGTTAAACCCTTAAAAACGCGACCCCCAACCGGCAGCGGTTAGCGTGGCATGCGAGTGTCCCGTCTTGGAGATGCAGGACATTTCACTTTAACTGACACCTGCCTTCCCAGGGCTCGGGAAACCCGGCAGCGAAATGGAGGCAGGAGCTGCCAGCTTCAGAAGGCAAGTGCCTTTTATAGCACTCCTTGTGGGCTGGGGCGCACACACTTCAGATTCCCTTCTGCCGATCGCAGCCTCTCTCTAGCACCTGACACGATCCAAACCGCAGCATTCGCCTCTAGCCGAAGTTGTAGGACACGTAGGGGGACGTTTTATACAGCGCAAGTATGTACTCATTAAGGGGATTCAACGGTACAGAACCACATCACGAGGCCCTGTCCATTATAAGTCAGGTTCTGTTATCCATTATAAAATTAAACTTCAACTAATGTACAGCAGCCATTTTAGCAACTTTGGAACAGGAGTAGGCCATTTAAAAACAGAACAGCAGTATACGGTTACTAGACGAGTAATCCAGAGGTCGGGACTAATAATCAGACAAAGGAGTTCAAATCCCGCCATGGCAGTTTGAGAATTTGATTTCAGTTTTAGCTGTTGGACTGTTTTTTTAAAAAAACAACTGGTTCATCATGTCCCTCTAGGGATGGAAACCTCCCATCCTTACCTGGTCTGGGCCTATATGTGACTCCAGTCCCACACCAATGTGGTTGACTCTTAACTGCCCTCTGAATTGGGCGAGTGTGCCGCTCAATTGCATCAAACCTATCGAGCTTTTTTTTTTTGAAGAATGCTCTGCGAGTTATGGACACACCCACGAAGGTCCCACACCTTAATTTTTGAAAGATGTGTCATCTGCACAAAAGAAACTGGTCCTATAATTTTTTTGTATATTTACACACAGTAGAAGAAATAATACGCTAGTAAATCAAATACAGAAATCTGACAGACGGATGGAAGTCTGATGGCCTCCACCGTGAAGACTCCCCCCCCCCCCCCCACCCCCACCACCACTCAGGGTTCTGGGATCCCATTTTGACATCATGTAATTTTGGAGTCAGTTACTAGTTTAACCCCCAAGTGCATGAAAAGCGAGCAATTTCTAACCCCGCAAAAGGGATGGCTCTCGTTGCTTTGAATCCACACTGGCTGCGGTAAAAGAAGGAATGACTTGCATTTATGTAGCGTATTTCACGACCTTAGCAAGGACACCTGGGAGTTTTCTTACCACATGCTGCAAAAGGAATAGCACATATAGTACAGGCAGGTGCCAACAGAATAACGGGAGATATACATAGTACAAGGCAGCCCACCACCTTCTCGAGGACAACTAGGGATGGGCAATAAATGCCGGCCTTGCTAGTGACACTCTTATCCCGAAAATTAATTAAAAAAGCATAGAATATGTATTTCATTATGTGTGTGTATATATAGCGAATTATGACAGCCCTACCTTCAGCTGTCTTGATTCTAAACTCTAGAATTCCCTCCCTAAACCGCTCCACCTCTCTCTCCACCTCTCTCTCCACCTCTCTCTCCTCCTTTTAAGACGCTCCTTAAAACCTACCTGTTTGCTCAAGCCTTTGGTCATCTGTTCGAATATCTCCTTGTGGCTCAGTATCCAATTTTGTTTGATAACGCTCCTGTGAAGCGCCTTGGGACATTTTACTACGTCACAGGTGCTATATAATTGCAAGTGATTATTATTTGTATAAAACTGTAAAACGATCTATAGTATGGGTGTGTATATATATCAAATTTAAAAACTATTTAAATAATTAATGATATTGTTGAAGTGTATATTCCTGCTGTTCCATTGTTCGCCTACCTGTACTGTCTATACCAGCGGGTCTCCCGTAGCACTGCGAACAATGAATCTGTCAGAAGTGTGTGATGGGAAAAGTAAGACAGAAATATATATATCAGTAAAACTGAGTCGAGCACAGTTGCTGTGTCACACTTACTTCCTGTGACACTTCATTGATAACACCCTCTGACTCATTCTGAACAGTGCTACAGACTCCCATGACTCCCACAGGGAGTGTGTGCTACACATAGTTCTTATATATAAGGGCCAGATTTCTTTGACTATTCAGGCAGATTCCTGCTGTAACTCAAGTGGGAGTCCATCGGGACAGCTCGGAGATAAGCTGGGACCCAGATGCACCAGGTCCCGACCTGAGCTGGGAATTCCCTCTGCCTGCCCCCTACAAGGCCAGCCATGTCAAAGGGGATGTCTCTCTGGAGGCCAGTACTCTGAGTCAGATGGTGTACTCAGTTAGTGGGAGTCTTTCAGAAAGGAAATAGAGAGAGTACAATGCCAACATGTTCCCGTAAAGGTCAAGGGTGGGACCAACAAGCCCAGGGAACACTGGATGTCAAGGGATATACAAGAATGGATTAGGAAAAAAAGGGAGGCTTTTGGCAGATACAAAGGACTAAAAACTGTGGAAGCCCTAGAGGAGTATAGAAAGTTCAGGGGGGTACTTAAAAAAAATTAATTAGGAGAGCGAAGAGGGGGCATGAAAAAACACTGGCGGGCAAAATAAAGGAAAATCCCAAGGTGTTTTATAAGTATATTAAGGGCAAGAGGATAACCAGGGAAAGAGTAGGGCCCATTAGGGACCAAAGTGGCAACCTGTGTGTAGAGCCGGAAGATGTAGGTGAGGTTTTAAATGAATATTTTGCATCTGTGTTCACTATGGAGAAGGACGATGTAGGCATAGAAATCAGGCAGGGGGATTGTGATATACTTGAACAAATTAGTATTGAGAGAGAGGAGGTACTAGCGGTTTTAGCGGGCTTAAAAGTGGATAAATCCCCAGGCCCAGACGAGATGTATCCCAGGCTGCTGCGTGAGGCAAGGGAGGAGATTGCAGGGGCTCTGACACAAATTTTCAGAACCTCTCTGGCCACAGGGGTGGTGCCAGAGGACTGGAGGACAGCTAATGTAGTACCATTATTCAAGAAGGGTAGTAGGTATAAACCAGGGAATTATAGGCCAGTGAGCCTAACATCAGTGGTAGGGAAATTATTGGAAAAAAATTCTGAGGGACAGAATTAGTCTCCACTTGGAGAGGCAAGGATTAATCAAGGATAGTCAGCATGGCTTTGTCAGGGGGAGATCATGTCTAACCAATTTGATTGAATTTTTCGAATGGGTAACTAGGTGTGTGGATGAGGGTAGTGCAGTTGATGTAGTCTACATGGACTTCAGTAAGGCTTTTGACAAAGTCCTGCATGGGAGACTGGTCAAGAAGATAAGAGCCCATGGGATCCAGGGCAATTTGGCACATTGGATCCAAAATTGGCTTAGTGGCAGGCGGCAGAGGGTGATGGTCGAAGGTTGTTTTTGTGACTGGAAGCCTGTGTCCAGTGGTGTACCGCAGGGATCGGTGCTGGGCCCTTTGCTGTTTGTAGTGTACATTAATGATTTAGATATGAATGTAGGAGGTATGATCAGTAAGTTCGCAGATGACACGAAAATTGGTGGAGTGGTAAATAGCGAGGAGGGAAGCCTCAGGCTACAGGAGGATATAGATGGGTTGGTTAGATGGGCAGAACAGTGGCAAATGGAATTTAACCCTGAAAAGTGTGAGGTGATGCATTTTGGGAGGACTAACAAGGCAAGGGAATACACAATGAATGGTAGGACCCTAGGAAGGTCAGAGGGACCTTGGTGTGCATGTACATAGATCCCTGAAGGCAGCAGGACAGGTAGATAAGGTGGTTAAAAAGGCATATGGGATACTTGCCTTCATTAGCCGAGGCATAGAATATAAGAGCAGGGAGGTTATGATGGAGCTGTACAAAACGCTAGTTAGGCCACAGCTGGAATACTGTGTGCAGTTCTGGTCGCCACACTATAGGAAGGATGTGATTGCATTGGAGAGGGTGCAGAGGAGATTCACCAGGATGTTACCTGGGCTGGAGCGCTTCAGCTATGAAGCGAGACTGGACAGGCTGGGGTTGTTTTCCTTGGAGCAGAGAAGGCTGAGGGGGAACCTGATTAAGGTATACAAAATTATGAGGGGCATAGATAGGGTAGATAGAAAGGAACTTTTCCCCTTAGTAGAGGGGTCAATAACCAGGGGGCATAGTTTCAAGATAAGGGGCAGGAGGTGTAGAGGGGATTTGAGGAGAAACTTTTTCACCCAGAGGGTGGTTGGAATCTGGAACTCACTGCCTGAAAGGGTGGTAGAGGCAGGAACCCTCACAACATTCAAGAAGCATTTAGATGAGCACTTGAAACGCTATAGCATACAAGACTACGGACCAAGTGCTGGAAAATGGGATTAGAATAGACAGGGCTTGATTGCTGGCGCGGACACGATGGGCCGAAGGGCTTCTTTCTGTGCTGTATAACTCTGATAGGCCACAAGTGGGTCCCAACAGTGGAGAGGAGCAGCCTAGACCCTGAAGATTGTCAAATTTTTAAAGAAAAATTTAGATTGGAGTGAATGGGCCCTAAGTGGGTGCTCCAGTGGACCTTCTCCTCCCCCTCCAACCCCAGGCTAGTTGGCAGGGTCAACATTTGAGGACACTGGCAAGCATGATCCTTGCATAACTACCAGGGACATGGCCCACAGAATTTCAGCCCCAAATAGTCTACTGATAATTCAAAGTTGTTTTCTGTGCTGAAACTCAAATATAAATTAAGCAACTTTGAATGAAAAAGAATTGTGTGTTTGTCTGTGTGCGTGTGCACCTGCGCATGCCTGTGTCTGTGTGTGTGATACGTACTAGTCGATCTCCTGTGGTGTTGCACATAACGAGTCAAGACCAAGGGGGAAATATTGGGTATTGCCCATTTTGGGGCGCTAATATCGGCCGGGCGCAAGGTTTAGTGCCCGGCGCTAATTATCGCCTCCAACTGCAAAATTAGCCTCTATCGCCCCTGGAGGTGATTTCAGCGCTAATTCAAGCGCTACACACCTCTCAAGGCGCAAACGTCGGGGAGCGAGGCGCTACCTCAGAACGCTACCGAAGCTCAGGCGATGTCAGTTACCATGGAAGCCAGACAGACTGGCGCCGTCCAGTTCTTAAAGGGGAGGGGCCATCTTGCTGGCCAGCCGCACCCTGATCATTGCTGCCTTGAATCTCAGCCTGGAGAGACCTCAAAAGCAATTGTGTTGGAAGCACTAATGGATAGGCCCAGGGAAAGCGCTTGGCGCTTAGGAACCTCAAAAGTGGTGCTGAGGGCCAAAACGCCTTAGGACAGCGTTAAATCTTTCCAGACGTCTCTCCCTCTCAACCTGCGTGTACCAAAAATTTTGCCGACAAGAAAATCCCCAGCCCCTTCCCGACTAGAAAATGTTCCCCTCTACCTGTCGTTCCTAGCGGCAGGCGACTCAATATCCGGTCCGGGGTGTTGCACGTTCGACTGACATCACGATCTGATCGTGGCGGTAGTGTTTAGCGCCGCGCAAAACGACTGGTCAATTTCGCAGGCGGCGCTAAATTCGCCGCGCTTGGGCACTAAGTTCCTAGCGCCCTGTTAGCGCCCCCCGGAAGCGGTAACGGGAGGCGCTAACCAACTGAATTTCCCCGCCCCCCCCCCCCAAGTGTCTTCTTTAGGTAAAGCAGGGTTAGCGAACGAAGAATACTTGAAACAGACCATGCAAATGTAATTCAGTCCCCATTTTATACTTACTTTTATATAATACTTTCATTTCATGTTAATATTTATTAATAAATAGCAAAGCAAATAGTTTGAGAAATGGAGCAGAGTTGATGGGACAATCAGGGATTCAGAGCGCCACCACTGCTGGGAGGATGGAATTACATATTTTGTGTGATACTAGCACCTTTTCACACCCTCCAGACGTCCCAAAGTGCTTTACAGACAATTAAGTATTTTTGAAGTATGGTCACATTGTAATGTAGGAATTGCATTAAGTGTGACGCACACCCAGCGACGATAAAAATGATCATGGTAGCAAGTGTCAGCCAATGTGTTGGAGGTGGGGCGAGACTTACGACAGGACTTGTAGCAAACAAAGTCTATTTACTCAACAAACAAAGTCTATTTAAAAAGAGTCTCTATGAACTGCAGCAAACTGAACTCGTGACTGAAACTACAGCAAAGTCTCCCAATAAAAGCAGTGTAATTTCAACAGCAAACTGCAGTGAGTGGGGAATAGTTACATAATACAAATTATGTGGTTAAAATCAGTCCCAGTGATTGATGGGGGAATAACTCACTCATCTCCATTCTGGCCGGGAAAAGTGATGTCATTATATCCGGCCAACTAAAGGTGCTTTCAGCATGCCACTAACATTGGTGCAAAGAGGTTTCAGTTCACACCAACATTGTAGTTATAGTGTAAATAGAGCCTGAATCCTGTGTGTGTTTGTGTTTGTTTACTGGCAGAATGGGGTCCCCATGCATTAGGGACCCCTACAGCTGGGGGCTTCACAGTTGTTTTAAATTTTTTTAAAAGAGCTTGCATTTATATAGCGCCGTTCACGACCTCGGGGTGTCCCATGGCACTTTACAGCCAATGAAGTACCTTTTGAAGTGTAGATACTATTGTAATGTAGGAAACACAGCAGCCAATATGTACACAGCAAGGTCCCACAAACAGCAATGAAATAAATTTCCAGATAATCTGTTTATTGGTGATGTTGGTTAAGGGATAAATGTTAGCCAGGACACCGGTGAGAACTTCCCTGCTCCTCCTCTTCAAAATAGTGCCATGGGATCTTTGACGTCCACCTGAGGGGGCAGACGGTTTAACGTCTCATCGATTTTGGTTTTGGTTCAATGAGCTGCACTCCAGTTTATTCCATTATCATTCCTAGCCTCAGATGGAGCACAGGGACACTAGTGATCTCCCTGTGATTTTTGTTGTGTGACCTTTTTATCTGTGGTAGAATTCTGTTGTATGAAATAATCTGTCGGTTCAATTGGATTTAACAACTTGCCCCAACACTATATTACAAAAATGTTGGTGTGCAAGGTCACTTACTGTAGGCTTCGGGTAAAGAAAAGGTATTGTTTGCATTACATGATGATTAATAGATGCCAGGATTTGAATTGGGGATGAGGTAATGCTATATGGTGTGTTTTGCTTTATTTTTGTGTGTCCTTTTTCAACCTAAAAGGCATCTGTTGTGAAGTGGCTATTAATGTGGAGAAGGCATTAAGCTGAGGTAGTTGCATGTGAGATTGTGACTCTCAAAGCTGATTGCACAACTCAAAAACCTAGAAGTCATGAAGAAATTATGACTTGCCTTACAAAGGAATTCCTTCCACTCAATGGGTGGTCATGAGTTAGACTTTATTATAGTCGCTTGAATCTTATTTGGACAACTGACTACGATGGGAACTAAATAAGTTTGAAGAGCTGTTTAATACTCCCTGTTAATACATATGAGGTGTGTCCCCCCCCTCTCTTCAGAAATGCCTGTGGCTAACATTATTTTCACGGTTTTATCACAGAGCTTTGCCTAAGTTTCTGATTGCTTGACCTACTGGAAGTGAAGCTAGGACATGGTTTTACATGAATAGAGTTTAAAGAAGATAGGGTTTGAAATGTAAAGGAATATGAGCCATTCTCCAATTCATCATATATAGTGGCCTTGCCCAACTGTATGGGAACTATTGCAGGGAACTGTTGGTTTCACGGCCACAGTCTTCATGGGAGAAAGAAACTTCATTTTTAATATATCCTGGCTTCATAGTGATGTCAAAATTGTCCCACAGAGAGAACACGTCACATTAGGTACCAGGTCCAATGTCAAGGAGATACTGTCCTCAAATGGGAGACCGAAAGCTGAATATTGCACTATTTCTTCTTCAGCTTGTGGTCCCTTATTCCAGAATAGAGACCTTACTCAACCCTTAGCAGTGATACTTTACTTTTGCGATGTAACAGAGAGCTTCAAAGTGCACTGTTGGAAAAATAATAAGACTACAGGAATCTTATTGGACAATCCCATAATCTACTCATTGCGAGTCAAGTCACTCTTTACCGTTCATTAGAGCTGAGCCCTTGGATCAGCTGAATAAAGACTTGAAGGCCATTTATTTGAACTTGTTACCTTTCTTTTTTTTTCTCTGCATGTAATTCTATTGATGCTGCAGATTGTCCAACACCATTATATAAAGATAAGCATGGGCACTGTATGTTGTTACAAATCATGGGTTGGAAAAAATCAAAGGGCCTGCATTCTGGTGCCATAAGGTGGAAGGATTAAGATTTGCACAAATAATGCCCAGACCAGAGGATTCTTTGATGCAGACAGGAAAGTTCCAGGTTCATGCCCCAGAAAAGTGACCCAACCCATAGAAGTGAGACCGTTTCTAGAGTCAGTCTGAGCTTAAGGCTCAACAGGAGAATCCTCACACAAGCTGAATGCCACAGTGCATTTTGAAACCTTTGGTTGGTGCTCCTAGGAGCAGTTGCAATGAGATCAAAGCAGCCATTAAGCAGTAGAACTGGCCTTTGAAATGAAAGTGTCAGTAGGGTGTTGGAACACCAATGCTTGTACTTGCAGGGCAATTAGATGCAGGTTCAAATCCCCGCACCCAACATTGCTGAAGTTCCAGTCTCAAAAACACCACTGCTGGGGTTGGATGTCATCCTCCACTTGGACCCACACCCAACCCACAGGAATGGAAAGTGGGAGAGTCATCTATGGAATGCTCTTGTGCAGGTTTTGCACAACCTTCTCAATAGCTGTCTTTCGAGATGCCTGACTGCCAAAAGTTTCACTGCCTGGGGGGGGGGGGCGCTTAGGAGAGGGAAACCAGGGAGAAAAAAATGTGGATGAAGTTAAAGGTAAACAACTTTTTTTTTAAATTGCAAATAAGTTAATCAAGGACGACTTGAACTGCTTTACATCAGTTGTGTTGGGTTTGATTACAAGTCACGTCTGATGCTGTTTGCTGTACAATACCTGACGTGTTTTACCCTTTTTGTTTGTACTTTGTAGGTCGGCACAGCCAGGTATATGGCGCCTGAGGTGCTAGAGTCACGAATTAACTTGGAGGACATTGAGGCATTTAAACAGTCCGATGTGTATTCGATGGCACTAGTTCTGTGGGAGATAGCATCGCGATGTACGGCTGTTGGCGGTGAGTAGCATCAAAGTTTTATATTTTAAAACTACAAAGGGCTGTCCTTTATAACATTGTTTAACAATAAGATCCACATTTTGTCCTGTTCATGTACAGTATCTGGAAATTTCAACAAGAAGGAGGGGAGTGATGAACTGAAGAAAAATGATTATAGGTGTCAGCCATAGCTCATTTGGTAGCATTCTCGCCTCTGAATCAGACGTTAAATCGAGGCCCCGTCTGCCCCCTCAGGTGGATGTAAAACCTCCATGGCATTATTTCAAAGAAGAGCAGAGGAGTTTTGGCCAATATTTATCGATCAACCAACATAGAGTAGTACAGCACAGAAGGAGGCCATTCGGCCCATCGAGTCTGCACTGGCTCAAGAACAATCCAGTTAGTCCCACTCCTCCACTCTTTCCCCATGCCCCTGCAATTTTTTCTCCTTCAAGTATTTATCCAATTCCCTTTTGAAGGCTACTATTGAATCTGTATCCACCACCCTATCAGGCAGTGCATTCCAAATCCTAACCACTTGTTGCGTTTAAAAAAAAGTTTTTCCACTCTCTTCCTTTTAATTTTCAGTCGATTGCTAGTCATGCTGGGCTCCACTCCTTTGTATGAAGATTCAGTTGCTTCATGATGTGTGAACGCAGGGATTTGCTCCTCATATGTACTCTGAACCTTGCATTCATAGATCCATATTTTCTTGAACCTATTGATGTCTTCAGTTTCCTGTAGGATGGGGCTTTCATACCACGCAGTGCAGCCAACAGATGGGGACATATGTCACCCGTTAGCAGAACTCGTACACAATATAAAAGTGCCTAAAAATTGGCGGTCGTATCTGGGTTAAAATTAGCTCAATTCTAGAGGGCATTGGATTGTGCGGTGGGTTAAAGACTGACCTTTCACCTCTAGGATCTGAATCCAGCCAGTACAGTCAGAATTAAAGTCTCTTCTATCTGCTAGCGCTAAGGGTCCTATGTGACATAAGTTTGAGCAGACTCAAAGCCGTTGCGATTGGGCAAAGTGGCAACAAAATTGGCCCCTAATATGCGACTAAATTTGCAATCTCACTCGAAGGACACAAGATGGCTGCTGTGGGAAATGGCAAAAATGTCACATTGTTGCAGTGGAGGGGGAGGTGGTTTTTGGTGTTTGGGAATGAGGTATGTTGTTGAGTAAGCGTACATACAACTCGACATACAACTGTGTTGTACTTGGTCTGGGAATCCATGATATTGGCACCGTGTGTCTGAAATAGAATGTGTTCCAATCTGCAGAACTAATACCACTAATCATAATGAGCACAAAATGCACATAACAAAAGTCAATCTGTTGTCTCCCCTTCCATCGCATTAAATAAACTCCTCTCCCTTTCCCTTCCCCTCTCTCCAGTACCCAGCATCATTGCCTGACCTAGAAGATAGGCAGGTGATCTTTTCCAAGCTCTGTTGATTCCATTCTTGAGCAAAGTACCAAGATATGTGTGATAGAGTGGCTCCATGGGCAACTCCTTGTGATCGAGTATATCGAGGCTCCTTGCTCGGTGACTCATCAGAATAGCATGGCCAAGAACTGGAGCTCACTGTGGGAGGAAATCGAACACAAACCCATGTCCTACCATTCTGTGGCAAAGTGTTGCATGTCTCTTTACAATATGTGTAAATGTGCATTAAGGAAATTCAACACAAAGACAGAGAAAGTCAGGACAATACAGCAATGATTGTCATATTTGTATTCAGGATACACAATGATTTGTCCTTGGATTAGCTGTAGCGAACATAGGCACCAACCACCAGTGCATGGTCATGTAGTGTTGGTGCAATCTCCTCTCAGTATTGTCTGAAGTCCTTCTACTGGAGAAATGTGTTGCCTTTAGTTGGTGCCCACTTGAAAGTTCAGTTGAGATTAGGAACATGCTTTGTAAGAAGTGGCATGGGGGCAAGAGAAACTTAGCCCTCTGCTGCACCACTCCATGGTGAAATGCATGTATTTTTTAAATTCATCCTCGGGATATGAGCATCACTAGCAAGGCCAGCATTTACTGCCCATCCCGAGTTGCCCTTGGTGGGCTGCCACCTTGAACCGCTGCAGTCCATGTGCTGAAGGTGCTCCCACAATGCTGTTAGTTTGGGAGTTCATGGATTTTGACCCAGCGACCATGAAGGAACGACAGATATATGTCCAAGTTGGTATGGTGTGTGACTTGGATGGGAACTTGGAGGTGATGGTGTTTCCATGCGCCTGCTGCCCTTGTTCTTGTGGTGGAGGTCACGGGTTGAGGAGGTGCTGCCAAAGAAGGGGTATAAATATCAGTAGAAATGGCATCTGATCAGCATAACGGATGAACCATAATCACCAACAGAGAATTTATGATGAGACATGAAAGATATCTTCACTGTCACTGTATTCTGCAGTTATAAAAACAGAAAATGCTGGAAATACTCAGCAGGTCAGGCAGCATCTGGGGGACCCCATTACCACCCCCTTTTGCCTTGCACCATCATCCCTTTTGTCATTTAATCACTCCTGCTTTCCACCCTATCACAGACCTTCCCTTTTGTTCTTTCCTCCCCTCCACCCCCCCCCCCCCCCCACCTTTCCCTGCCTCTGTATTTGCTTAAAACCTGGTACATTTCTAACTATTTCCAGTTCTGATGAAAGGTCATTGACCAGAAACATTAACTCTGTTTCTCTCTCTCTACAGATGCTGCCTGACCTGCTGAGTATTTCCAGCACTTTCTGTTTTTATTTCAGATTTCCAGCATCCGCAGTATTTTGCTTTTGTATTGGTGTATTCTGCAGTTGTCCAGCCTGTTTACATGTGTCACCTTATTATATTGATTAAAAGTATTGAGTGTCATGGCTCAGCAAGTGTTAACCTAAAACTCAAACTTTCCAGTGGCAGGTATATCTGTGAAGCCCAGAGTTCTAGTGCAACAGTCAGCCAATAGGATTCTACAGTCTGTCACTAAATGAAGCATTAAATGCCGTCTAGAAAAACACAAATGTTGGAAATGCGCAGGCAGCTCAGTCGTGACCAGAAGAGAGAAAGCACAGTTAATGTTTGGAGTGGGACCACTCAAGAAAACCCTGATTAAATAATTCACTAAACCATTATCTTACCTTTCTCTCTCAGACACAGAGTGCTGCACATATCCAAACACTTTCTGTTTTTATTGAATGCTGTCTGTTGGGGGAAAGTGTTTGCGACGTTAAACAGAAACAAAAATGTTTTAGCGTTAATTGCACTGCACTGTCAGGAGCAACTTCTTTACCACATGAAGTAACTGAGGTGAATAACATAGATGCCTAAAAGGGGACACTAGATAAGTTCATGAGGGAGCGAGGAATAGAAGGACATGCTGATAGGATTAGATGAAGTGGGGGGGGGGGAGGGAGGAGGCTCATGTGGAGCATAAACACCAGCACAGGCCAGTTGGGCCGAATGGCCTATTTTTGTGCTGTAAATTCTATGTACCGCAGTGTTGACTAGAGTTACCTAACTTTAACAGCACCTAGTAAACGAAAGAAACCTGCTGTTGTTGTGTCATGAAGTTTAGAAAGAAGGCTGCTATTTCATGAAAGCTATCTGAAAAACAAATGCCAGCAGTGGATTTGTCGTAAGTTGGCACCGTCTTGTAAATAGTCATTGACCTTGCAGAGAGTGAGGACTGACGTTCTGTGAAGCCCTTCAGTGACCAGCCGTGACTGGACAGAAGCTTGCTGCCTGGTACGGAGTTTTGGTGGTTTTTTATTCTGATATCGAATGTTAGAAACCTCTTTAACAGGGGCCACCCACCTCCCGAGAGTTAAAATCTCCCCTTAATCCATTTGTTCCTGTTAAGCAGCCTTTATTGACTGAATCTGCCTCAGGACATTTTCCCTTTTAAAACAAATATTTCCATTATAATCGGGTTGCTGAGTAGTTATCAGCTAACAAAACATGTGCCTGGGCTCGCGTTCCAAGAGTGCTCCACTTCCGATTGGATTACTCTGCACTTTAGCTGAAGCCTGTGTCCAGGGCCTCGAGGAGACATGGGACATTCTGATCTGTTACAAAAGCAAAGCTAGGGTAAATGCTATTAAAATTGAATCTGGGTTGCTGCACCCGCAACAACAAAAAAACACAAAAATGGTTGTTTCCTGTAGTTCTGGCATTGGGACAAGAAAACTTCCTCTCCTGCTGTGGTTTTTCTCCCTGCTCCAGCCTTGTTCGCATCGGCCGATCTCCAGTTGCAAATAAACGCGAACTGAAACGTGTTGAGACTTAAGTCTCTGTGATCGCTTTCTTTGGTTCTTTGTGCTTCCCAAATACCGATTCATTTGAGCGTGAGGCAATTTAATTGTTAGTTAAATGTTTCTGGCACGTACTTTAAAAAAAAAAATGTACAACTGCCGTCATTGGTGCCAATAATTAACGGGTGGAGTTGACAATGGGACAAGGAATGACGCATCACAGAATAATTGGCTGCGTAGCTTTAAGTGCTGAAAATTCGCAATTGCAGCTATACTTTGGTCACAAAGTTCTTTCACTTACCCTGTGCTCGGTGACCTACATTGGCTCCCGGTCCAGCAACACCTCGATTTAAAAATTCGCATCCTTGGGTTCAAATCCTTCCATGGGCTCGCTCCTCTCTACCTCTGTAACCTCCTGCAGTCCTACAACCCTCCGCGATCTCTGCGTTACTTCAATTCTTCCCTCTAGCGCATCCCTGATTTTCATCGCTTCACCATTGGCGGCCGTGCCTTCAGCTGCCTAGGCCCTAAGCTCTGGAATTTCCTCCCTAAACCTCTCTGCCTCGCTCTCCTCCTTTAAGACGCTCTTTAAAACCTATCTCTTTGGCTGAGTGTCAAATTTTGTTTGATAACGCTCCTGTGAAGCAGCTTGGGACGTTTTACTATGCTAACGGCGCTATATAAATGCAAGTTGCTGTCATTGTTTCTTTGCGTTGCTTGTAGAAATGTTGAGATTAGCTGAGCATGCTGTGCTGTTTCACAAGAAACAAAAAGACCATTTTTTGACCAGTCCCACGTGACTGTAAAGTTGCTCTTAAAAATAAAATTTGAAATGCAAGTTTCCTGTATTGACCCCCCTTAGATTCTTCAGCAGCAAGCTGGTAGTTTCAGCCTTGCGTTAAAAATGGAGTCTACTATGATTGACAGATCTTCTCTGCACTTACTGCTGTTCATGTTTCTAAAAACCTGTGGTAATGTCTTATTTTTCCGTCTTTCAATGCTTACATATACACAAGAAGGAAGACCTGTTTAAAGTGTCTACTGATTAAAAAAGGCACTGTTTAAAATTATGATTGTCATTATGGGACTTGGTGAGGTAATACATTAGAACTCTGTCCTTCCTCCTCTGGGACATGGATTCAAATCCTGCCCAAACAGTTAGCACAATTAGCCTTATCTCATCTGATGGACATTAATGGTCTTAAGTGAGTTCCGTTCCAGTGCTGGGAACTTGGCACATATTGCTATTGAACTGCTGATTCTCAGAGTAGGCATAAGGGTGGTTCGTCTGAGAAATAGAGATGTCAACTTTGGAACATTAGGATCTGCTGTACTCCGGTTAGAGTTAAGGAGCATTGTTGGAGTAGAGGGATCATTACTCTTTATCTAACTCATCATATACCTGACTTGGACTGCTTGATGCCGAGTCTGTCAAACGTATGTTCCCAGTACTGACATCCCTCACCCTGATGAGCACAAAACCGATCACACACACAAATTCCAAATCTGAATCTACTGGTGGTGGAATGCCACAGCTGTTTTGACTGGCTGCAGAGAAAGCCTATGCTCCTCAATCCAATACAACGCGGGCAGACCAGTGGATGTTAAGATAAACCAGTTAAGATGCAGATCAGCCATGAGCTAATTGAATGGTGGAACAGGCTCAAGGGGCTGAATGTCCTACTTCTGTTCCTATGACTAGGGCCTGTTCCAGTCATGAGTCCATCCTCTACAACATTGGAGAGAGATTACCGGGGCTTTGAGATCTCTTAAGAAATTAAGATCAGAGATAGCTTAAGACAGACTTCCATGCGGAGAAAACAAGATCTACCCATGACGGCAGATGCAAGAGTTCTGCAATCCCTTCAGTTGTGAACTAGCTCACAGGGTGGACTGTGGAAACTAGGTCATAGTTTTCCTCATTTTCAAAGGGGGAAAAATTGGGTATCGCCCATTTTGGGGCGCTAATATCGGCCGGGTGCAAAGTTTAGCGCCCAGCGCTAATTATCGCCTCTGACTGCAAAATTCGCCTCTATCGCCCCTGGAGGTGATTTGAGCGCTAAATCAGGTGCTACACACCCCTCAAGGCGCAAACGTCGGGGAGCGAGGCACTTCCTCAGAGCGCTGGCGAAGCTCAGGCGATGTCAGTTACCATGGAAGCCAGACAGACTGGCGCCGTTCTGTTCTTAAAGGGGAGGGGCCATCTTGCTGGCCAGCCACACCCTGCTCATTGCAGCCTTGAATCTCAGCCTAGAGAGACCTCTAAAGCAATTGTGTTGGAAGCACTAATAGATAGTCTCAGGGAAAGAGCTCGGCGCTTAGGAACCTCAAAAGTGGTGCTAAGGGCCAAAACGCCTTAGGACAGCATTAAATCTCTCCAGACGTCTCTCTCCCTTTCAACCTGCGTGTACCAAAAATTTTGCCGACAAGAAAAGGCAGGAAGCGCCCGCCTTTAACTAGCGCTCCCCCAGCCCCTTCCCGACTTGAAAACGTTCCCCTCTACCTGTCGTTCCTAGCGGCAGGCGCTAAGGCAGGGGGCGTGACTCAATTTCCAGTCCTGGGCGCTACCGGGGCGTTGCACGCTCGACTGACGTCACGATCTGCAAGCACAGGAGATCCTGGTGATAGTGTTTAGCGCCGCTGCAAAACGACTGGTCAATTTCGTGAGCGGCGCTAAAATCGCCGTGCTCGGGCGCTAAGTTCCGAGCGCCCCATTAGCGCCCCCCCAGAGGCACTAACTGGAGGTGCTAACCAACCAAATTTTTCACAACAAAAACTCTGTGTCATCAAATAGAAGAGCCTTTGGATCTTGCTGTGTGGTGTTTGTACAAGTTGCAGAAAGAAAACAGCCTCTTGTTCCTGGACTCTTGCACTGTCCAAAACAATGCAGGACAGTGGGCTGAATGAAGTTGGTCTACTCCACTCCACAGCCCATTCTCTGCAATGTCTGAAAGATAAGGTCTGGCAATTAGACAATAACTACCTGTATTTATATAGTGCATTTAACGTAGTAAAATGTCCCAAGGCGCTTCACCGGAGCTTAATCAGACAAAAATGGACATGGAGCCAAAGAAGGAGATATTAGGACAGGTGACCAAAGGTTTGGTCAAAAAGGTAGGTTTTAAGGAGGGTCTTATAGGAGGGGAGAAAAGCAGAGAGGTTTAGGGAGTGAATTCCAGAGCTTGGGGCAGAGATGGCTGATGGCACAGCCGCCAGTGGTGGGGGCAAACATTCACTCCCTCCACCACCGGCGTACCGTGGCTGCAGTGTGTGCCATCTATAAGATGCACTGCAGCAACTCGCCAAGGCTTCTTCGACAGGACCTCCCAAACCCGCGATCTCTTCCACCTAGAAGGACAAGGGCAGCAGGAGCATGGGAACACCATCACCTCCAAGATTCCCTCCAAGTCACACACCATCCTGACTTGGAAATATATTGCCATTCCTTCATCGTCGCTGGGTCAAAATCCTGGAACTCCCTCCCTAACAGCACTGTGGAAGTACTTTCACCACACGGACTGCAGTGGTTCAAGAAGGCGGCTTCTCGCCACCTTCTCAAAGGCAATTAGGGATGGGAAATAAATGCTGGCCTTGCCAGCAACGCCTACATCCCATGAACAAATTAAAAAAAGAGTGGGGGGATGCGCAAGAGGCCAGAGTTGTAGGAACGTAGAGTTCTCTGAGGTTTGTAGGGCTGGTGAGGCTACAGAGATGGGATGGGGCAGTCCATCAAGGGATTTGAACACGAGGATGAGAATTTTAAAATCTAGGCGTTTGAGAACGGGAACGAATGTAGGTCAGCGAGCATAGGGATGATGGGTGAGCAGGATTTGGCGTGGATTAGGAGACAGGTAGCAGAGTTTTGGAGAGCATCATGTCCTGAGTGGTAGATTGCTTAAGCAAGACCTTGGGGAGCTGCAACTGCTGCACTTTAACAACTGTACAGCTAAACATGATGCTTCTCCTGACCGTGTGTGGATACCTGGACCTCTGTCCCTTGTATTGCAGAAGTTCAAACAGCATCATTAACTCGCTTGCTGAACCAAGGTTGCTGGAACGTGTGGTTAACCTATGACTTGTCTGTTGAAATTCCAGAAGAACGTTGCCAAATCTCCCTGTGTCCAACAAGTTCACATGTGGTGGGAGATCTGCCCTTGTGACAGTTGCCTCCGGTAGTGCCATGTTTGTTTTGCCACCTCGTGCACAAGGAAAAGCAGGCAGAACAAAACTGATATCTGGTACTGCAAAATGTGGTTTCATTAGACACTTTAGTATACTCTTAAAACCATGGAGGAATAGTCTGTTCCCTACTGACAGCTGGTTAAAAGCATTTTTGTGGCAAAGCTAAAATAACTACAAAGTCTACTCCTTGTGGAGTTTGCTATCTATCCACTCCAAAACAGATGTTCACCAGATGCAGGAGCTCTGCAATCCAATCTCACCGATGAACTAGCCGACAGCGAAATAGGTTTAATTTCAATTGCTCGGTTATTTGGCCTGGTATCATACTGATGTACAACAAATGTGTGACATTGGTGTTCAGGAAGCAAACTGCAGGCTTTATTTGATCACGACAGCATTTCGTAAATGGGGGAGATGGGAGGGAGGTGGGAAGACTTCTAGGTTCTATCATTTTGCTTTCCCACAGAAAAGGAGAGCTGTGATCTTCACGTGCTCGACTGCTTTTGGTTGAACTGTAAAATGGAGGTTTTATTATAAGTTGGTGCACATGATGAATTGATTTTCTACCCAACTGGAGATGGGAGGCCACCACGTTTTGTACATTGTGTTAACACTCGTCATCAGCCACAGTCGTCATCAGCCAAACTCACTTCCGTTCTTCCAGAAGATTTGGAGCCTCCACCAGGACTGCGACTAACATGTTTTTCTGGAGGTTTTTTTTGGCCCAACTATTTAGCAAACACCAGGATACCAGCTCGTAGTTGGTCTGTAAACATCTGTCACTGACTAACACTGTGCACCAGACACTGCATGGGAACCTTGTGTTCCATATCAACCCTCTCTCTCTCTGCTGCTGTGGAATGGATGATTAATGAGAAGATATCATGCTAATAAAACTCTATCTGCAGAAGGACAAGCTCTTAGCAACTGCCCTCCCAGAGGAATTGAGTGATGCAGGGTGTTCGTGCACTGCCCTTCCATGGCAACTGGGTTGCAATCCAGCCTAGACTCATGAGATAAGTCTCTTGCTTTGGGTTTGAGCAGTCTCAATCCAGTTTCCTGCAAATGCGAGTCCCGATCACTAAATCTGCCCATGGTTCAGGGCAAACCTTTACTAAATTGACTATCCTAGGTCAAAGGATGGCTGGGAATTGGATATATAATTGAAAAGGAAACATTTGCAGGGCTATGGGGAAAGAGCAGGGGAGTGGGACTAATTGGACAGCTCTTTCAAAGAGCCAGCACAGGCACGATGGGCCAAATGGACTCCTTTTGTGCTGTATGATTCTATGGGAGAAAGAAAGTGTCACACTTGTGCTTTGGGAAGTATTCTTTGAGACTGGGCTTAAGATGTTGTTCGGATGGAGTAGAGGAACTTTATTCTCCACCTGACCTGGGAGTGCTCTGCGCTGTCAGCACTGATTGTCAAAAATGAAATGGTGCTCCACTCTCCAGCACTGACATCCTGCACCTTTAATAAGCTCTCAAGTACTGACCTTCTATAGTACTTGCTCCTTGACCATATTTTAAGAGCAACCTCGCAAGAGGGGAATACTATTGCTGTGTCCGGTGTAATGCCCCCCCCCCCCCCAGTAGTATAATACCTCAAGATATTTCCATTTCTCATATTATCCAATGCTGTATGAGACTGCCAAGTTACTGATGAGTTATATCTCAAAGATCACACAACAAATGTTTCCTATGTATTCATAAGGGATGACAGCAGTGTCTTTGGAAAGTGGTGTGGAAACTGGGCTAGCTGTGAGGGGATGTACTGGAAGTTACTGCAGCCTGGGCAAATTTGCATCAGCTGTTTCCTCTAGCTGGGAATTGCAGAGAAGATTTCCTCAGCTCCTTGGGTATCCTAAACATAGCGTCACTAATTGCAACCCTAGCAGGACGATTTCCACCAGTCGCTAATTGAAAAAATATTGTAAACCTAGCGGGATGATTTCCTATGAACGCTATTTCTACTGAAATTGTAAATGTGTTTTAAAAAGAACATATTTATAAAGTAGCATAACTACTGGAATTGCCAGCGGGGAAGCGATTTCAACAAGATGTATATATGTGCCCATACCGTGATTCACTGTGACTCCTTTCAGCTCCTGGCCCTAGAAATATAGGAGCATTGAGAACCGGAGTAGGCCATTCAGCCCCACGGGCCTGCTCCGCCATTCAGTTAGATGATGGCTGATCTGCACCTCAACTTCATTTTCCCACCTATGCTCCATATCTGTTGATACCTTTCTATCTCAGTCTTGTAAGCTCCAATTGTCCCCAGCATTCACAACCTTTTGGGGGAGAGAGTTACAAATTGCTACCACCCTTTCCTGATTCCGCTCTTGAATGGCCTAGCTCTAATTTTAAAATGATGTGCCCTTGTTCTTGATTCCCCACCAGAGGAAATAGTTTATCCATATCTACCCTAATTTGTTATTAACCTCTTTCTCCACAGAAGTGAAAGACTATGAGCCTGCCTTTGGTTCCAAGGTCCGGGAGCATCCCTGTGTAGAAAGCATGAAGGATGTTGTTCTGAGAGATCGGGGAAGGCCTGAGATCCCCAACAGCTGGCTTAATCACCAGGTACTGTAACTATTGTTGTTACCACTAAATAATTTTGCGTCATTCAGGAGTTGACTGTCACTTATTATTTTTGCCGATGAAGAAGTGCATCTGTGCTCCGGGTCATGAACCAGGACTTCCCCCTCAGCCTTGGTACAGACACCAGAGATAGACTCTCTCAGGGATTTGCTTTTGTAGTAATAGCACCTAGCAATTGCAAAGGATTTCAATAAAGCAGGCAGCACGAAAAGCCCACTCAACCCATCAGGCTTGGTCCTTCCGCAGACCCAGCAAAAATCCATCTAACCAGCCACACACCCTCAGTTTGGTGTCAGCCGTGGCTCAGTTGTAGCACTCTCGCCTCGGAGTCGGAAGGATGTGGACTCAAGTCACACTCCAGAGACTTGAGCACAAAATCTCGGCTGATGCTTCAGCGCAGTACTGAGGAAGTGCTGCATTGTCGGAGGTGCCATCTTTCGGATGAGACGTTAAACCGAGTCCACATTTGTCCCCTCAGGTGGGCGTAAAAGACCCTGTGGCACTATTCGAAGAAGAGCAGGGTAGTTCTCCCGATGTCCTGGTCAATATTTATTCCTCAACCAACATCACTAAAACAAATTATCTGGTCATTCATCTCATTGCTGTTTGTGGGACCTTGCTGTGTGCAAATTGGCTGCCGCGTTGACTACATTACAAAAGTGAGCACACTTCAAAAGTACTTCCTTGGCTGTAAAGTGCTTTGGGATGTCCTGAAGTCATGAAAGGCGCTATATAAATGCAATTCCTTTCCTTTTTTTTGTTTTTTTTATTCGTTATGTGATCAGGGCGTCGCTGGCAATGCCAGCATTTATTGCCCATCCCTAATTGCCCTTGAGAAGGTGGTGGTGAGCTGCCTTCTTGAACCGCTGCAGTCCGTGTGGTGATGGTACTCCCACAGTGCTGGTTAGGGGGGGAGTTCCAGGATTTTGACCCAGTGACGATGAAGGATCGGCGATATACTTCTAAGTCAGGATGGTGTGTGACTTGGAAGGGAACTTGGAGGTAGTGGTGTTCCCATGCGCCTGCTGCCCTTGTCCTTCTAGGCGGTAGAGGTCGCGGGTTTGGGAGGTGCTGCCGAAGAAGCCTTGGCGAGTTGCTGCAGTGCATCTTGCAGATGGTACACACTGCAGCCACGGTACGCCTCTGAGTCAGAAGGTTGGGAAGTGCTTTAGAAGATCTTGAGGATATGAAAGCCATTATGTAAATGTAAGTTCTCTTTTGCTCTACATATTTGAACATTACAATATGAACAACAGTAGGCATTCTTGAGACCTCGTTCATTTTACAAGCAGCATGCTTATCCTATAGGTGGTGCAAGCCATTTGGATGTTAGAGGCTAGAACCCATTGCTTTGTCCTGGATTATTACAGAGATTGCATGTTATTGCACCTCCCCAAGAATAGCTGGTATGATGAGATATAAGGCCTTCTAAAGTGGAGCTAAACCCCATTTAACAATCTGGGAAAGACCGGGGCCGCTTGCTGTTCTGGCCATTTGCTTATGTAGTGCAGGTATGTGTGTTCTATCTATTCCTGTTATCGCTCTTCAGCTCTATTATTACTGTCACTTCATTATGGAGCTGATGATAGGAACCCCACCCACTGCATGCACTGTCCGGGTGCAAAAATGAGCTGATCTCAATAGATAACGTGAGGTGAGCTTATTTGAAGAAACGCGCTTACATTTACATAGCGTCTTTCATATCCTAAGGACCTCCCCAAAAACGTCACGGCCAGTGAAGTTGTTTTTGAAGTGGAGTCACTGTTGTAATGTGGGAGGGGAACAGCGGGCACCAGGGAAGGGAGGGTTGGCAGTCAAATGTTTTTTTTTGTAATGGAGCCTTCCCCCGTCCCCCAGTATCCAGCCAGACCCTCTCGCCATCCCCCGGAAATAATTTAAATTTATGTCAAATTTGAGTAGTCTTAATGAGAAATTTAGTCCTAATTTGAATATACTTGTCAAAAAGATACAATAATTTTAGATCATTTGCAGCACTGGTTAACAAAGCACGATCAGCAGAGTTACTGGCCTGCTGCACCCATTGGAATATGAAACTAATAAATAAAGGGTGTAAGATGTGATATAATTTAGCACTGGAGTATGTTCCTGGTTGGCAGGAAGTGCCTGCAACAGGAAGTACCTGTCAGTTTTATCCCTCTAGTTGTTTAAGGTGAATCGGGCCCTTTTTCCAAAATGGAACACATTACTTACCATATCGCTGAGGCTGATTCAGTCACTGCTCTGACCTCCATAATGGCTGGTGCTTTATACTCGTATGTACATCAGTTCAGGTAGGGTACGGATGACATTGCTGTGGGGGTCTATACCTAAATCAGCTGTTAGATGCTTCAGCGTAACAACGTGCCTTGCGTGATCGCCTAGAGGAATGTAAAATATACCATTGCAGGCAGATTTGATCAGTAGTTTGAAGCAAGTCGCCATTGGTTTTGTATTGACACTACACCCACATGTTCCTTTACTGGAGTCAGCATATTTTTTTATCTAAACTTCATGTAAACATTGTTCTCTCCCTCTGTTTTCCAGCTTGTACAGCAGGTATGTGAAATCATTGTGGAATGCTGGGACCATGATCCGGAAGCACGTCTCACCGCACAGTGCGTAGTGGAACGCTTCAATGATCTGGAACAGATGGACAAACTCTCTGGCCGGAGCTGCTCCGAGGAGAAGATTCCGGAAGATTGCTCCGTCAGCGAGACCAAACAGAACCTGAGGGCAGTCACCATGGTGTAAAGAATAGCAAGTGGACAACAAAAAAAACAAATAGGAAGAAGCAGTCAACTTGTTGGCAGGAGGGGGCAGTTTGATGGAAGTCCCGCTTCACTCCCGCAGAAGACACTCTCACGTCACTTACCGAGGGACGGGCCATTCTTCATAGAGAGTGGAATTCTGGGAACTCGAAGGAAGACTGGGATGTTTCGTTTTGTCATAGGATTGCAAATTCTGAACAGCAACTGCTCAGGAAACCAAAGATTCCATCATGTAACCCTCATCCTTGCACTTTATTAATATATATAGGTATATACGTCAAGGAACTTTCAATGTTTCTTCTATATTCAAAGAAGGGTAGTCATATGGACAAGTGTGCTTGTTTAATGATAAAGAGTTGTATGCAGCGACAAGCCGCTTAAAAAATTCCCCGCTCCCCCAAAATTTATATTTTTATTCATTTGTTAATTTGTTTGGTATGATATAGGAGCAAACCCACCTGGTGTGCCTTCAGCACGTCCCGCTGCCCTTGTGAAATGAGAACAAAACACTGAAAAATTGAAGGCTACCTGATGCATGGGTTCAAGCGAGAGGTAAAGATTGGGGAGGAGGGCAGGGGGCTTCAGGAACCCAGCCCAGATCTGACGCATTAAAGCTGGTGATCGATGCCTGTTGTTGATCCAGCGGACACCATTGTCCTCTCACTGGAGCATGAAACTGTACCAATGTGCAGAAAAACCAAATCTATTTATCCTGTTGGAAAAGTGGGTTCTGCTGATATGCTGGCCTGAAGTGTACTAGGGATGATTGATTTACATAAGTGACAGGAGAATGATTGTTCAGTTGATAGTGATGACAGCAATCCTTCGGTCGGCCTACTTCTGCCCTGTGTGCACACGTACCCTGACAGCTTTTGTAGGTAGGACAACTGATCTGGCGTCTGTGAAGCGGTCATCGGGCAGAGCTCAGGCAGGAGATGGTGGACTTAACGCTTTGTCTGTCTGAAATCCACATTGTCATCATCATATCCAATAAAATCATCAGCATTCAGCCTGCTTTATCACTAACCAGCGTCTAAGTTATGCCGACTTTCAACAAGAATATGCAGCAATAAATCAGCTCCCCCAGTGGCATAGTGGGTAATTGCAGCACTTAAGACCTGCAGTGGGCAGGCTTGATTCCCTAAGGCAGGTGACCTCAGACCGGCAGCAGTTGCTGTGCTCCAAATGACCTCAGCGTCCTTGTGCTAGGGAGGGGAAAAGCAGTCGGAATTCCACTATTGGACAGGACTAGGCATGATTCAATGTTGTTTTTAATCACTCTCGGGATATGGGCAAGGCCGGCATTTATTGTCCATCCCTAGTCTCCCTGGATACAACGGAGTGGCTTGCTGGGCCACTTCAGAGGGCAGTTAAGAGTCAACCGCATTAGTGTGGGACCGGAGTCACGTATAGGGCCAGACCGGGTAAGGACGGCAGGTTTCCTTCCTTAAAGGACATTAGTGAACCAGTTGGGTTTTTACGACAATCTGACAGCTTCATGGTCCCACTAACTGCCCAAATAACCCCAACAATACTCCCTATAATTGGCGACCTTCATCTGTGAGCCAATATAAGAGAAGTGCTGGAGGACTGCTGGTGGCCATGGAACTACACCAGAGCATTCAGGAAGGGGGGGGGGGGGGGGGGGGCAGAGGAGAAAGCTAAAAATTGTGTAATATCATGCACTCACGTACACACAGCCTTTTGCATCTAGTCTGGTGAGGCCTCTATTGACTGGTCAGTGGCCATACAGAATCACAGGTTTTTAAAAGTGATGCTCAGCATAGTGGATGCACCCTGACTTCAAATGATTGAGAGTTTCTGAGGACACTAGGCTTGGTTTTAGTGGCCTCTGAGGTGTGATGGTTCATCTGACTTCTTTCTGGTCTGTACCAAGGTCAGTGTTAGTCCTTATCTGTGGTGAATAAGCTAGGACGTGGTTTAAGTAATGATTTGCTGTATTAACTATAGTCAGTCGCATCTCCAAGACAGCAAACATTTTTTTTCAGCTGGTATAAAAAAAAATGTTGCACCAGGCAGTGCGTGTGACTTGGAATCCACATGTAAATGGCGGAGGTGAGCAAACTAGAGCCAGAGTTAGAACCTTGGCACCAATTTGATCTTTTTCTGTTGAAGGTGTCTGACTTTGTCCCAACTCATTAAAGTATGTCTCCCAGTCAATTCTAAGCCAAAGCCACTCGGTGACGTGTGCTCGTCCCCTCTCCATTTACTGCAATGGTGCTCTGGTGTGAATCGGTCAAGGGATCACTACATTGTTAACAGTTGTCATAACCAGTCCAGTCAAGGCATTAGTTAGTGGTGCAACTCGGTGCGTTTAAAAGGAGAAAGCCACCTCCACTAACAATACATGAGTCTTGAGGAGGAAGTGTGATTCGCTCCAAGGTTTGGGGGGGTGGGGAGTGCCACTGGTTTATCCCCACAAAATAATGGAACAAGCTTAAAGCTTTTCAACATTTTCCTCTCAGTCAGTAATGGCGTACAAACAACATGTACTTGCTAAAACTTAAGGCACAGAAGAAAACATTGTGCTGCTCGGACATCAAATCAAAAGTAGGAACGACGTTCTCAGACCTTACCATGTGGTGCCAAAACTACATCATAGCTTAGGGTTAGGGAATGAAACCATGGCTAAAAGGGTTAAATTATGAGGACAGGTTGCATAGACTAGGCTTATATTCCCTTGAGTATAGAAACTTATGGGGTGATTTAATTGAACTGTTTAAGATCATTGAAGGATTTGATAGGGCAGATAGAGAGAAACTATTTCTGGGGCACAACCTTAAAATTAGAGCTAGGCTGTTCAGGGATGATATCAGGAAGCATTTCTTCACACAAAGGGTAGTGGAAATCGGGAACTCTCTTCCCCAAAAAGCTGTTGAGGCTAGGTCAATTGAAAATTTCAAAACTGAGTGATTGATAGATTTTTGTTAGGTAAGGGTATCAAGGGTTAGGGAACCAAGGCAGGTAAATGGAGTTAAGATACAGATCAGCCATGATCTAACGGAATGGCACAACAGGCTTGAAGGGCTGAATGACCTATTCCTTTGTTCCTAAGGCTCAATTCAGAATTTGATGAAACCAGGTTGCCTAACCCATTGTCCAGGGATTTGCACACCCTTGTATCATGTTAACGTTGCTTGGAACTGAAACAGTGTATTGTGAGTTCTTCTACAGACTGTGATTAATTTTTTAAATATTGCAAAATTTAAGCTGCACACACACATAAAACTGACTATATAAACTGGCGCCTTTTATATTTGGTTTTGTGGGCCTTGGAGATTACTCCATCAAGCTTCAGGACTATAAGCTGCTTGAATGTATTTTTATGAAATTGTTACTCTATATAATCCTCCTTTTCTATCTTTTTGTAAATGCTGGAGTGCTCAACTTATATTAAGTGCCTATGTAATTGTTTTAATACAAGTGTTTGACATTTATGTAAAAAAGATGTAAGGTGATTTATCATAGGATTAATGTATCTGACAGTTCTTTTGAAAGAGCTTTATATAGAGATGATATTAAAGGGACTTTCAGGCAATCTCAGGACAAAAGCCATTGGTGACCTGTGACCCCTAACGGGCACGCTCTCCGTACATTGCCTGATGTATTATACAATTTTTTTTAAATCTCTAAGGTTGTCCATATAGGATTCTGTGCCAAAGTTTTCATTGGTGCAGGTGTCTCATGAATCCATTGTTTAACAATCCAACCACCTCACAAGTGAGGCAGAAATGGATTGAATGAACATGCACAGCGATTTATTTTTTTTGGAGTGCACACATTGGCTGCTACTTTGACCCAGCAACTTCATTAATCTAACAACATCTGTGTCTTTCCACTTTTGAGCCTCAGTTTTGTGCATGAGCCAACGTGAAACTCTTTACCAAGTAACTTTGCCTCATCAACCTTGGGCCAACCTGAAGTCAGTCATTTTTAATCTCCTTTTCTCAAATAGGAACTCTGTTCAGAATAAAACCACATCTTACTGTATTTATTTACAAAAATAACTTTTAATAGTTTTTGGATGTTGTAATAAATACAAACTATTATGTAACAAATTGTTACAGAATCGATGACTTGGGACTTCAGTCCATTAAATAGAAATGAATGTAAACTGATGCACAGCAGGGAAATAGAAACCTTTATCTGAATGATTAACATATTTTACTCCGTTTAAAGCAATATTCAATCTTATATGTACGTGTGTGATACACACATACAAAAATAACTATCTTTGCAATGTAAAGAGTGTATTGTATATATTTAATAAAGAAATTATAAAAAGTATTATTTTCACCTCATTGTGTATAAATAAAGAACAGGTCTAAATTCCCCCTCTTGTAGGTTGCTTTTCATCCCCTTCCAATGTTGCTTGCTGCCACCTGGCATCACCAGGGAGATGGTGGTAGCAGTTAGTAATTATTCATTCAAATGCAAATTAGTTGGATTTCTTTCAGAAAATAACATTTTGGATACAGTGAATAATTTCAGACATGGCATGTGGTAAGTGTAGCATCCTTGGGAGGAACAGGTGATTTTGAATCTATGCTTCTCAAAGCTCTCCACCACTGGGGTTTTCCTCGTGTGAGTTTTAGACTAATTGATAAAGATTGATTGCTATAATTAATCAACAACTCCATTATCATTGCACCATGGGACTACCGGGATGGTAGAAGACAAACTAGATGGACCCTGGTATATCTTTGTCTAGCAATTCCTATGTTCATATGTTTCTATCACCCTCTCTCCTTAACTGAGACAACAGCTTGGCCTGGTCAGATTTCTCAATAGCCATTGTGGGAATGGTTTTTCTACACTTCGCCATCTGAAAGAATATTCATTATACTTAAAAAAAAAAAAAAGGTGGAAGAAGTTAGAATACTCCAGCAATCCCACCTGCTTTAACACCACAAGTGGTGGGTCGTTCCTGTCTTTATTAGTTAGGATTGACCTTCTGTAAAGATGTGCATATGACAATAGTTAGGCCACAGTTAATGGTGTGCAGTTTTAGCCACTCCATTATAGAAAGGAGATTAAAGCCACATAAACTGTACAGCGTAGATTTACCAGGTTGGTGCCAGGGATGGGAAACTATAGTAATGAGGAGAAACTTGAGATACTGGGATTGTTCTCAGAAACTTCTTCAATGCATCAATATCCTTTTGATGATTGTCCACCTAACACTGCGCACTCCTCCCACACCCGTCACAACTTTTTCCAATTATTATTTCATTCACGGGATGTAGGCGTTGCTGGCAAGGCCAGCATTTATTGCCCATCCCTAGTTGCCCTTGAGAAGGCGGTGGTGAGCCGCCGCCTTGAACCGCTGCAGTCCGTGTGGTGAAGGTACTCTCACAGTGCTGTTAGGGAGGGAGTTCCAGGATTTTGACCCAGCGACGATGAAGGAATGGCGATATATTTCCAAGTCAGAATGGTGTGTGACTTGCAGGGGAACTTGGAGGTGGTGGTGGACTCATCACTTGCATTCTATTACCAAGCTTTCAATCCAGCTACTTAATTTGATGTTTCAGTTACCTCAAAAAGATTTTTGGTTAATTCAGGTGGTGTGCCTATTTCTCCTAAAACCCATGCTCTACTACAGGCAAATGAATTTACTTGTCCAGTCACAGTCAGACCGTCGGGACTACTGACAAGTTTATTCATTCTGCAGCAACCCTTGACTTGGACATTCCATGAGCTTTTTAGCAGCTAAAGATACTGCTTCTCGAACTAGTTTTAAAAAAAATATTTGTTGTCGGAAGTTGAGCGAGCCTGAAAGAGCTGCAGCAGTGCAAATGCCCACTGGGTTCTGGGCCTTCTCTTCTGGCTCCTGTCAAAAAAGCAGCACTTTCCTCAATGGCCAATAAAACATTGAAACTCATCCTTGTGGAGGTTTGAAGGGGTTGTTGGCAGCCCCCTTCTCCGATCCTCTGAACTGTAACCTCTGGGCGATTCTCTTCTCAGGCATCCCAGAAAAAAGATATGGGCGGCATTGTGACATCATTCTCATTTACATTAAATTTAAATATCAAATGCAAAGTGGGTGGAGACTTTGGGTTACTGATCTGCGCTTCGGTTTTCTCTGCCTAACACCATGGAGCCAGCTGCACATGGGCCATTAGGCAGAGGGACATCATCTCCTATGTACCTTACAACTTCTGCAGCCCCTTCCAACAATAATATTTTAACGCAACAATGCCGCACACATAATTTAGCTTAGTTTGTTTCCCATTCAGAAATTACAGACTCCCTTGAAAATCCGTGCAAATTCCCTGTTGTAAAAAATAGAATGTGACTGTCAATTGACGGCAAGTAAAAATCTTCAACTGCAACAAGATTTTCATTTATTTAGCGTGTTTAACAGAAACATATCCCAAGGTGCTGTACAGTTGGGTGTAAGGCCACCAGCAGCAACAAGAGGGGGGTATGACCATAATCCCCGTTAAAGAGTTACATTTTAAGGAGGCTTCAAAAGGTGGGTGAATGGTGCAGCAAGACGTAAGGGTTTAGGGAGGGAGTTCCAGAGTGCTGGGGGAAGACCCAACGATGGTAGAGCAGAAAAAGGGGGAGAATGTACAGTGAGCCCAGAGTTGGAAGAACAGAGGGTGGGCTTTGGGAATGTTGGGTTGGAGGAGGCAGCAGAGATAGGGTCAGGCGAGATCATGGAGAACATAAGAACGTAAGAAATAGGAGCAGGAGTACACCATTCGGTCCCTCGAGCCTGCTCCACCATTCAATAAGATCATGGCTGATCTTCTACCTCATCTCCACTTTCCTGCACTATCCCCATATCCCTTGATTCCTTAATATCCAAAAATCTATCGATCTCTGTCTTGAATATACTCAACAACTGAGCCGCCACAGCCCTCTGGGGTAGAGAATTCCAAAGATTCACCACCCTCTAAAGGAAGAAATTTCTCCTCATCTCAGTCCTAAATGGCCGACCCCTTATTCTGAGACTGTGAGCCCTGGTTCTAGACTCCCCAGCCTGGGGAAACATCCTCCCTGCATCTACCCTGTCAAGCCCTGTAAGAATTTTGTATGTTTCAATGAGATCACCGCTCATTCTTCTAAAGTCTAGAGAATATTGGCCTAGTCTACTCAATCTCTCCTCATAGGAAAATCCCCCCATCCCAGGAATTAGTCTGGTGAACCTTTGTTGCACTCCCTCTATGGCAAGTATATCCTTCCTTGGGTAAGGAGACCAAAACTGTACACAATACTCCAGGTGTGGTCTCACCAGTGCCCTATATAATTGCAGTAAGACGTCTTTACTCTTATACTCAAATCCTCTTGTAATAAAGGCCAACATACCATTTGATTTCCTAATTGCTTGCTGTACCTGCATGTTAACTTTCAGTGATTTGTGTACAAGGACACCCGGGTCCCTCTGAACATCAACATTTCCCAATCTCTCACCATTTAAAAAGTACTCTGCTTTTCTATTTTTCCTACCAAAGTGGATAACTTCACATTTCTTCACATTATATTCCATTTGCCATGTTCTTGCCCACTCACTTAGCCTGTCTATATCCCCTTGAAGCCTCTTTGCATTCTCCTCACAACTTACATTCCCACCTATCTTTGTATCATCAGCAAACTTGGATATATTACATTTGGTCCCCTCATCCAAATCATTGATGTAGATTGTGAATAGCTGAGGCCCAAGCACTGATCCTTGCGGTACCCCACTAGTTACAGCCTGCCAACCCAAAAATGACCTGTTTATTCCTACTTTCTGTTTTCTGTCCATTAACCAATCCTCAATCCATGATAGTATATTACCCCCAATCCCATGAGCCATAATTTTGTTTGATAAACTCTTGTGTGGCACCTTATCGAATGCCTTCTCAAAATCCAAATACACCACATCCACTGGTTCCCCCTTATCTATTCTGTTAGTTACAACCTCAAAAAACTCTAACAGATTCGTCAAACATGATTTCCCTTTCATAAATCTGTGTTGACTCGGCCCAATCCTATTATTTTCTAAGTGCTCTGTTACCGCGTCCTTAATAAAAGATTCTAGCACTTTCCCTACTACTGATGTCAGGCTAACTGGTCTGTAGTTCCCTGTTTTCTCTCTCCCTCTTTTCTTAAATAGTGGGGTTACATTTGCTACCTTCCAATCTGCGGGAACCATTCTAGAATCAATGGAATTTTGGAAAATGACAACCAATGCATCCACCATCTCAACTACCTCTTTCAAAACCCTAGGATGTAGACCATCAGGTCCAGGGGATTTATTGGTTCAGTCCCATTAATTTTACTAATACTAATTTATTTCAGTTCCTCATTCTCGCTATATCCTTGGTTCTCCACTATTTCCAGGAGGGTTTTTGAGTCTTCTTCTGTGAAGACAGACACACAGGGCTGAATTTTGCCGGCGCTCAGAGTGCGGGTTTGGAGGTGGCTCCACTGTCAAAATCACAAAGATTTACAGCGGGTCGGTATCCCGCTGTAAACCCACCTCTTGTCAGTTTCCCAAGTGTCAGGTCTGTCATCCATGAACAGACCCGACACCAAGCAGCAGGTCAGCCAATTTAGATTGTTAGCTTATTAAAAGGTAGTTAAGAACTATTTTCCCATGTACTTACCATTTTACCAGGTTTTCAACGAGGTTCCCGGAGAGCGGCTATCACGTCAGGTAAGTGTGTCGGGTTCTCAATGACTGTGGATTGCTGCGAATAGGTGAAAGCTGCAAAAGTGGTCTAAAACCTACCATTTCACAGCTGTTTACTTCCCAATCTTAGAAGCTGGAGCATTAATGATTTGGAATCCACTTTTGAGTTTTATGCACTTTTGAAGTGTTTGGAATAATCTCTTTATCCACTGTCACCTCCTTGGAACAACCTATCTCAACATTGACAAATTACTTCTGTCATCTCAACCTCACCGGCCATCTATTCCATCAGCATCCCTACAATGTCCAAGCCATTCCTTTCACACTCATCACCATTGTGAGGGTGGGGGGGATGTTCTGTCTCACCATTCACTGGAACTCACTAACACACTTTCAAAGGTGCACACAAATCTGTCCAAGAAGGCAGTGGTGACAATAAGGAGTTCAATGCTTGACAACACATTAACAGAAAGTTTACACAAACATTGGCTAAAACACCCAAGTGCCTACCCTTGTGTGTTGTTAGTTGGTACGATTGGACAAGGATGAGAGTGTGAGGGTGGCTAGTGAGATGGGGAAGTGATAATGTAGATAGAGAGGGATGGGTGGAGGTGCAAGGTAAGTTGGTGTAAGGATGTGCAGGAGTAGGGTAGGGAAGGCAGAGTGATGGGGATGTGATGAGTGGCACAGCAGGATGAGGTTGAGTGTGCCGTTTCATGATCTACTGAGATCACTGAAAGGTTTGCGCCACTGCAGCCTGGTCCTCCTGATGATATCCCTGCTTGTGTCCTCCTGTGCAATGTGCAACCAGGCTGCGTTGTGTCCTGGGAGGTGTCTTCTGCCCATGGGAAGGGAAGAGAACCTCCCTGCATGCTGTGACTCCCTCCATAAGCATGTGGAGGGAGTCATGGGAGAGCCTGGGTGCAGCTGTGCACCTCTGTGCAGTGTTTGCAGCACCTCAATGCTGTAGAACACTGATAGCACAACTGTCAAAATCAATTTGGACATGGACCCTTTAAGGAAACCGGCTGATGACGCGTCATCAATTGACGTCATCAGACCCGCTTCCTATTAATTGGTCGGGAACCTCGCAGGGCGAGCTTAAGAAGCCCTATAAACGTAAAATCTTGTTGGAGGCCGGGATCGAGACAGATGCAAGGTCCTCACACGCCACGGACGTCGCCCATCACGGACCCGCCGAGGTTGGAAAAATCCAGCCCAAAGTATTTGTTTCATTTCTCTGCCATTTCCTTATTCCCCATTATTTCTCCTGTCTCAGTCTGTAAGGGACCCACATTTACTTTCGCTAATCTTTTCCTTTTTACATACCTATAGAAGCTTTTACAGTCTGTTTTTATATCTCTCGCTAGTTTACTCTCATATTCTATTTTCCTTTTCTTTATCAATTTCTTGGTCCTCCTTTGCTGAATTCTAAAATCCTCCCAATCCTCAGGCTTACTGCTCTTTTTGGCAACATTATAAGCCTCTTCCTTTGATCTAATACTATCTTTAACTTCTCTAGAAGGAGGAATTTGAAAACGAGGACAAGAATTGGGAAATCGATGTGCTGTGGGATGAGAAACTGATGGCGACTGGTGAGGAATGGACTGATGGGGTCTTGTATGGGATAAGAAGTGGGTGATGGAGTTCTGCCTGAATTGGAATTTAGGTAAGACAGAACTAAGGAGACCAGTCAGGAAGGTATTGGAACAAAAAGTGCGGATGATCATTTTAAAGTAGTGGGGCTAGGTAAGGGCAGAGTTTGGTGATGTTCCTGAGGTGGAAGTAGATAGGCTTGGTGATGGACTGGATGTGGAATTTGAAGCTCAGCTCAGGGTTGAGCAGGATTAAGCTTGAGTGGGAAGGGAGATGGATTGGAAGCTAGGTCATGCAGTGCCTAGCAGTGGGTGAATAGGATGCTTCAGGCTTTCCCCTTCTGAGTCCCAAGATCTTCTGACTCATCCACAATTTGGAATCTAGCTATCACTGCACTAGTCATGGAATCAAAGATAGTGGCGGAGAGGTGAAGTTGGGTACCGTTAGCAAAACTATAGCAGGTGATCGCATGCTCGCAAATAATGTCACCAAGGAATGACATATGAATGAGGAATAGAATGAGGTAAGGACAGAATCTTAGGGTACACCAGAAGTGAGCCTGCAGACACGGGAGGAGGAACCTTTGCAGGAGATACATTGCCCAGCTCAGAACGATAGGCTTCTTCTCTCAAACCCCAAAGATATAAAACGCGACAATTTCTCTGCACAAAACAGAAGACACGAGTGAATGTGAACTAATTGGATTATTGTTTGATTTTTTATTTCACTGCATTAAATACAGAAAACTTACTTTTTTACGTCGAAACATAACAGTTATCACCTCAAGTCTAATTCAAGTACATTCAGCCCAATAAGTTAAGTGTAAAAAAATCTATTACAGTTACATTTTGATGTCTTGGTTCTACTTTAGATTAAATGGTCAAAAACACCCACAACGCTGCATTATGTAAAATAATGCTGAAACTCCACTGCATATAGGAAAGTCACTGTAAGGTTTCACTCTTGCCGTGTCACTAGAGTAGCTTAGTGTAGTCCGGCATCACATGGCAGACAATTAAAGATTGATACCACTAGTAATAGCACAACGTAACTAGGAGATAAGTAGCACTGCAATACAGGTAACGATCACTTCATAAGCAGCTTGACTTTCAAATGCAGTGTCGTCTACTGGCAAATGTTTGTACTTTTTTCAGTGACTCCATATCAAGTGTAAAAGCAGCACACTACACAACACACACTTGGAGTGTTAGAGAAAAGAAATCAAGTGACCTCGTTTGTTCTGTAAAATTCAACTCTCAGATTTGGTTTTTTTTTCAGTTGATGATTTTTCAGTTTTATTTGTTACCATAAATGTATTTTTCCCCATTAAACTGAAGGTCAGTAAATTTATTGAAGGTTAGCAACACCACATAAAATTGCTGACCGAATTGGTAGGGAAGGGACTAGGGTTGCCAACTCTGGTTGGACATATTCCTGGAGGTGTCATCACATGACCTCCTGCCTCCAACCGCCCCACCCCCACACTCCTGCCATTGGCCGCCCAACACGCCCATACTCGCGGTGCACCACCTTCCCAGCCAATTGGAAAGTGAACTGACTCTTCGTTACCCGATTGGATAATTCTTGACTGTCAGTCAAACAGCCTTTATTCCCACATTCAATATTTTTAGAAATAGTAAACAAAAGTGTTCAAAGAATTTTTAATTTTAAAAACATCACTTTTTATTGCCTCTATGATTTTTCTCCTGGGTTGCTCGCAGTAGTGCCCTGGAGATTAATCTTTAATTCCTGGAGACTCCAGGGCAATCCTGGAGGGTTGGCAACCCGAGAGGGGACTGACCAATCACAGACTCTATTGACATGATGTTGGCTGATGTGATCCAAACTTTGCTAATTTTCCCAACATTTTCAGCATCAAGGAAGAAGATTTCCCTGTTTGTTGCTTGTGGCGGAATCATAAACATGTTCTTTGGACTTGCATTTACAATTTTAGCTATAAACAGCAATCAATTAAAATCTTCCCGCTCGGTGTCTAGGATGGGCTTCTTAAGAAGCCCAATCAATTGATTTATCGGTAAGTTCTGTCGAAAATGTTGTCAACAAATTCTACCATAAAAGTTACCAATCAATTGTTCTTTTTTCCCCATTGCCATGGATACGTGGGCAACCATATTATTACCAATAAATCCTGTGTGCTATTTAACTAGCAGTTATCACAATTTCTCAACAGGATAACAACAAAAGCAATTCAACATGCCTGTCAATAAGCGAGGACAGAATAATTTCATGTAAATAGAACCACTGATGGCTGTTAAAGTTCAGAATAAAAACAAATGGACAGTGGAGATTTATACTTCACCAGACGTCTGTATCCCTCTCTCATATTATCTTAGCAGTTTCTCGCCATGGCAAAATAAAAACCTCTCACTGTTGAAATGTGATTTTTTTTTGGTGGAATGGGTAAAAGAGACTTTAAGAGGATTTTTTTTTCTCATAAAGGTCAGAAGAGATGGAATCTAATCTCTCCAGTGCAAATAATCTTGAGCTAGTATTTTAGAGAGAAAAATAATAGGAATGTTAGATCAAGGCTGAGGTACTTAAAGAGATAAAAAAAAATACAAGGAAGTTTGTACCTTGGCATTCTGTAATCAATTATCTGACAAAATCTACACACAAACATTGCAGAACTTTCACCTCCAAATTCACCCACTGGCGGTTCTGCTGCTTGTGCTGAAATGAACTTCACTGACTGAATAGTTTGAGGTATAAAAGATAACTTTACTAATTCGTTCCCATTACATTTTCCTGTTAGTATACTGAAATCACATCATATCTTGACATCCTCATACCGTTTGTTTTTAATGGAAGACTTCCTTGTCCTTAGAACTAATGACCATTGTGGCAACTTCTATTTAATAATAATTTTATATTTGCGACCAACAATTGTGTCTGTGTGTTTTGAAGTATCACATATACACTCCACCCTTATAATGCCATTTCTACAGAGCCCTGAATGTTGCGGATTAAAGGGAATATCCCATAAGGAAGCATGGAATTGAATATCTGTGGGGCAGAGAATCATCGGCCTTATAACAGAGTGTTCTCACGAATGATTTCATATAATAATGGTGAGGTGTATATAACATATTACACATATAAATACACAGACACACACACATTACATGCATGGGTAATATACTGCTTAAATTACCAGGCTGCAAGTAAATACATTCTTCAATTTTGTTACATTAATTTGTTCGCTGCCACCCCCCAAACCCCACAAGTCTTTTGCCTTTCCCATCTCCACCCACACGTATCCCCAACGCAGACTACAGTACATTCAACAATTGAACACTCCAGAAAACCTTTTTAAAAAAAAAAATTAAAAAAGGAACCCCCCTCCACAGAATATATTGTAATAAATAGAACAAACCCCATGAAAAATAAATGTGCTGTTTAAATAAAACAGAGAACTCTTAAAAAAATAATGCCGAAAGAAAATGTCTATGTGAGATTTTGTCTTTTCTCAGCCAGCCCTATCGTCGCTGGGAAGGCCTTTAACTTCATTCAGAAATAGAAGCCAACTGTAGGAGTAAGATTGCGGGGAACATTTCCTCATCTTCATCCTGACCCATCGCTGTCCTGACCTGTATACTTATCCGCAGAATGTTTCGATATAATCTCACACCTCCAGAATGATCTTAGCAGATCAAAGTAAGAAATGTATAGCCTAGCACTAGGCCAATAAAAAACAGTTTATATTACACAGATAAAATGACTGTTTTAAAGGAGCTGGGTTGTCTTATGGAAAGGGTGAGCCATCATGGTATAATGATACCTTATTATAGGCAACGCATTTCACTAATAAGAAACAGCATAATCTAGCATAGCAGCGCTCTTAGTCTGGAGTGATCTTTTCAATAAAAAGCTACTTTTGAAAGTTTTGAAATAAAAATTCTAGGTAAAAAGCATGCAGTTCAAAACCTTCAGAAGTCCCATTATTGGAATCTCAGGCAGGCAGGCAGGTACGTTTGGATGACCATCAGCCCGGAGAGGGGTGTTTATAACCAGAAATTCCAGCCTTGCTGGCCAGAAAGTGTCCCTTGAAGAGATATTTTATATCACTCCTTAAAAATGTACATGTGCAAAGCAAATTGTTTCTTTGTAAAATATCTAGTAAGCTGCAGGAATAACTCCAAGAATTAACTGAAGCGACCTTGCATTTTTGCTTAATGTGACAACTACCTCACTGCTACTATCAGTGCAGTGGCAATATACTATGTGTCATATTAACTACACAAAGCTGTACCTATTTAATATTGCACAGTTGGCGTACTGTAGTAGCCCTAGCTGTCTTCTTCACATAAGGAACGCAAGTTGACAAGCTTATAATTGTTCTTGTGACTGATAACACACATTATGCTAAGCAGTAATTTTTACTTTTCTCAAACGCTAAACTGATATTCCGACCAAATGAATGACTGTTTTTTTCCCGTACCAGTAATATTGGAGACATATTTGCCTCATCTTCCTTCTTACTGCTGGATGATGGCCCTTGGCCTTGCGTTCTGGTTTTTCCATAAAATAAAGCATAATTTCGTTCAGATCTCCCATGTATGTTATGTGAGTTGCTTATCCGCGCTCTCCCAAACTAGCCACCACTTGGAAAATTTCCACAGTCGGGAAGAAGAACAAAATCGACTGTGTTTTCTTGGCCCCACAATTAAATTTATTCCATTGCCAAGTCGCAGAGGTAGGATGGGAATTTAGCTTCACAACTAAATAGAAAAGCAAAGTAAGTTAAGTACTATTTTGAATTGGAGCCTGGCCACTGTACAGAATTAAAATTTGAAGTCCATAGGGCAATGAAAAAAAAATACTTCAAAATAATTCAAGCTTTGGAGTTAAGGCCTCATCCTTTCTCCATGACAACGCTGGAATTAACTATATTTTGGGTTAAGATGGCTCCAGCAACAAAACAACTGTTTCTGGTAAAGGAGCCGATCAAGACAGGAGCCATAGAGCTACAGGGAGATGATTTCATAAGCAGTAGGTAAATTCAATAGGTGGTCAGTTTTTCTTTCTAAGTTCAGGCACACACAGGATAGCAAAGATGTACACAAAAATGTCTTCATGGACATTTATACTATAACACTAGCTAACAGTAACTGAATATAAATATAGGTCAGAAATATTTCAGCAAGAGTCCACTAAGCCTCATCATTTGTTCTGCAAAATAAGCAAGTATATGTGTTCTGAAGGGCGAAGTCTGCTTCATCAAAGTTAATTTTCTTCATGCTAAAATGAGTACAGTACAAGTTAGTTCTGCCCTGTTTTCTAAACTAAACCCTGAACAATTTCAAACTCTTTCTAGTAAACATACTGTAACAGTAAACATATCTTATCATCTACGCCTTAAACCCAAATTACAAGTCCTTCCCCAGGCTGTCGATCTCATTGAGAATAAAGTCCATATCCTCACGGCTGACCAGGGGGCTGATGATGATTTGACGGAAGAAGTTGACTTTGTCGCGATGAGGCTGGTAACCCACCATCATACTGCCTTTCTTCATCATCCTCTCCTTAATTACTGGTGCAACCTGTAATATTGAAAGAAAGTAAGTACAGTAACAGTGACAGGCAATATGGTTGAGATCTGCCTTCCCTTATTTTAAAAAATAAGAAATTGTAGGTTTATTTTTTTAAAGAAGGGAATCATTCATCCCATTATTTTTGGTTTCTTTGCTGAGCAAAGTCAAGGCGCATGAACACAAGGGAGAAGCAGCCCTGGGATTCCGAATCGAAGGAGTGCGGACAGCCCTCTATAGAGAACAGAATGTTGTGACTGCACTTCGAAATCTGTGTTCCTCACCTCCAATAGCAAGTTATATACTTGAACTTGAGAAAAATCTCAGGGTGGTGCTCGAATATTGGGAGCTGGCTTTCCAAACATATTACATAGAATTTACAGCACAGAAACAAGCCATTTGCCCCAACTGGTCTATGCTGGTCTTTATGCTCCACACAAGTCTCCTCCAACCCTTCTTCATCTAACCCTAGCAGCATATCTTTCTATTCCTTTCTCCCTCATGTACTTATCTAACTGCTCCTTAAATACATCTATGCTATTCTTCTCAACTATTCCCTGTGGCAACGAGTTTCACATTCTAACCACTCTCTGAGTAAAGAGGTTTCTCCTGAATTCCCTACTGGAATTATTAGTGACCATCATGTATTTGCTGTTTATCCAAACCAATCATTTAATCCTTATTTAACAAGCGATACCATCAATAGTTTTTGCAATTCTTTTTTATGGTTGTTACTTGCACTTCCTCCCACTCACTGAAGTGCACAGCAAAATGAATCAAATCAAAAGATTGCTATGGTATTCCCCTCAGGTGTATTCCAGTTCTGATGAGATGTTACTATGCCATTCTAAGATTAAATAATATAGTAGTCCTATGCTATTCGCAGATAGAACATGGAATTTGTGTGAAAAGTGCATAGTGATGCATTAACATACTGTTCTCGGGTTGAAAAACTTATACTATGCCAGTTATTAAAATTGGGTGACACCACTGTGCTGTTTACAGGTGGAATGATGGCCCAGTGTGACACCAGTGTGTTGTTTACTGTGCATGGACAGAGTATCAGATGTCAAGGGCAGTCACTCTTACCTCATCTCTGGAATTCAGCTCTTTTGTCCATGTTTGAACCAAGGCTGTAATGAGGTCGGCAGCCGAGTAGTCCTGGCGGAACCCAAACTGGGCATCGGTGAGCAGGTTATTGGTGCGTAAGTGCCATTAAAAGCACTGTCAGCGACACCTTCCAAAACTTTGCTGATGATTGAGAGTAGACTGATGGTGCGGTAATTGGCTGGATTGGATGTGTCCTGCTTTTTGTGGACAGGACATACCTGAGCAATTTTCCACATTGTCGGGAAGATGCCAATGTTGTAGCTGCACTGGAACAGCTTGGCTAGAGGCGCGACTAGTTCTGGAGCGTAAGTCAGCCAGGATGCTGTCGGGCCCCATAGCCTTTGCTGTATCCATTGCGCTCAGCCGTTTCTTGATATCACGTGGAGTGAATCAAATTGGCTGAAGTCTGGCTTCTGTGATGGTGGGGGCCTCAGGAGGAGGCTGAGTGGTTATCTGGGAAGGAGTATATGGATGAGATTTAATTAATTGTACATGGATTGGTTATCTGGGAAGGAGTATATGGATAGGATTTGCTTAATTGTACATGGAATTGGTCTAGCCAATGCTGTGTAATGGATTTATTAGAGAAATTATGCACAGCTGGATTGAAGGGTGTTAACGCAGGGGTCTACATTTATTACTCTGCGATTTGGTGATATATAAATTTCAGTACTCTTAAACCTTTCCAGTAATTTGTACTGCACTTTTGTCTATGCCTCATCTTTTAACAATGCAAGTTTGCAACATTCCTCCGAGCTAAAGGTTAGAATTCCCAGAGCACAGCTCACACACAGACTGAACATTCACATTCACAATGTCACAAACAGTGAAATAAGGCACATGCAAAGTAACCAGGGACGATTTAACAAGCATAATTACTCATCGGTCCTTTTACCACCTAGAAAGCGACACCATATTATCAACACTCCGCACACTGAACGTAACAACTGTCCATCTTTTTAAAGCATTTAATCCTGATAGAAACGGAGATTTTCCATATCATTAGAATCCAACCCGAAGCCCAGCATTAAATTAGTTCCAGAATACGTTCCAAAGCTCGCAGTAACATCCGCCGCTGGTAGCGAATTACAGTCACATTTGGGCAGATTTGAACTGCTGCGCTGATTGTACGACATCCCAAAGGGTCGTATAACAATGCCAGATGTTATTACTGTTATGCGAGCTTTATTCTGAAGGCCAAGATTCTCTAGCTCTCTCTCTGGCAAAAAAAAAATACACCCAAACAAGTTTTTCTTTTACAAGTTTAGAAGTTGTTCTAGGATTCTTTACTTAAACCAATATTATAATATGACTGCTCATGATTGGGTAGGAATGCGCTTTAATAAATAAGAATGGGTTTGAAGTGTTCAAGCAGACTTTACAGTCTTAATTTTTTTTCCAGTAAATGTGAAAAGGCTGTGTTAGCAATAAATTATGTTTCTTTAACCCAAGGGTGGTGTCTATACGAAGCAACTTAGTGTCTTCAGGCAAACAAGTCACTGGGGTCTTAGATCTCAGCCTGAGGGGCTGGAACATGGAATACGGTCAAACATAACTGCTGGTGCAGATAAGCATGTATGCACACAGTGCAATGTGTAACCCGCAGTGTGATTCTGATTCTGTCAGCTGTGCTTCATATTGTGCAGTTACTGGTCTCAAATTTGTTATGTAGCTTTCAGCCTTGCTATTCCTACTTTTGAATAACTTTGGATCAAAATCAATGATTTAAAATGACTGTTATAATCATACAATTTTAAAAAAATAGACAATAGAAAAGAGAGACGTTTTATCAAGTCCTGTGTTGTGTTATCATGAAGACTCCAATTATTATTCCAGTTTAGGATCAATGGCAGCCTTGTCCAACATCATAAGTTCAAAGAACATGGAAAGAAGATAAACTGACTTGAAACGTAGGTTTCAACCAAGAACCATAGGGAAATAGAAGATGTTCAAGAAGGTGAAGGGGCAGAAGATAGCATCAGTTGATTTAGCTTGATGCAGTTGGTCAAAGCATTTGAGTTACCCAATTTCTTGGAAGAACAACAAGAACAGACAGCACTATCAAAGTTCAAGTATTTGGACATTGCCAGTGTCTGGATGTCAATATTCAAGACTCTGATTGGGATACGTGTCCTGCTCCTGAGACAATAGGTTGCGTCTCTAACGAAGATATTACTGCAGCTCAGAAAGATCCAGGAACATATTGTTTGGGCCAGTCTAATATTCACAATAGGATTTGCGTCCACTGCCTACTGATCTTCATTAGACTGTCGAGTGATCAAAGGGAAGGATGAGAAGACAAACAGGAACTTCTTATTCCATGATATGAAGAGACTATCTACAGCAAACAAGTCTAGGTGAGGGAACCTAGTGGAAAACTGGGGGAGTTCTCCAACCATACAAAAATATCTGAGAACATCCAAGAACCAAATCTCCTGAAAGTCCATGCCAAATCCAAGTGGAAACTCAATCTTGACAAGAACTTCTGAACCATATATAGCAAGTATGTGAATGATGGTAGGTGCTCAAAAGCCTAATCTGACCCAAATATTAGCAGTAATATCTTCAGATTCGCAACACAAGATGACAGGCAGCCTTCTACTGAGCCATAATTTGTTTCTTGGATCTACCTCTCTAAGTCAGTTGGTCTTGTGACGTTCACTGGAAGAGGCAGATTTCTTTTTAAAGTAATGGTCAGATCAAAATGTGGATCCAGGTCATACACCACTAAAAGCTAGACTGTTATTTTTCACTATGACAATAAGAAAGTGCACTGCATCATCTCTTGAAAATACTTTGGAGACCAAAGGAAGCCCAGTTCTGCCAAGGGTGCTGAGAAAGAGAGCAAGCTGCACAGTCTTCTCTTGATGGAGGAGAGAGACCCAGACCATAGATATCCCCCTCAAAGGACACACCAGTAGCTCAGTCTGAATGCTGGGAAGGTGAATGTTTCCAGTACCAAGAGAGTGAAGGCACCCTGGGCCTTGGTGCCAAAGTCAGGGACCCCCTCATGGTGAAATATCTAATAAAGGTGATATTGGGGAAATTCTCCAAGCTTTAAGATTTTGGTACTATAAAAGTTCTCTCCCTACCTCACTACTATTTCCACCCTCTGTCTGTCTGTCCATCCATCTGTCTCTCCCTCCACCCCCCTTCTTTCTTTGTCTCTTCCTTCCCCCCCCCCCCCCACCCCCGCCATGTTGCAAGCTGATGTGGGAGGGAGCAGGACCTGAGCAGGAAGGAAGTTGTAATGGGGAGGGGCTGGGTAGGAGAGAGGGGATTAAACATAGTAAAGCCAGAGGCCTGTAAATTAAATTAAAGAAGTTATCAAAGTCTAAAAAGAAATCCTAATGATGTATTCCAATCATATAGCTAGAGGTTAGCTATTACTTACGATGGGCATATACCAAAACCATGTCTGTAAGCTGAGCATTACTTAAACATAACCTTAATTCTCATTTGACAGGTTTATTTCTGAATTAATGCCTTGAAACAGATGTACACGACAAATCTGAATAGGCAGGTATACACTATTTTTTATATATTTTTTTTTAAAACGAAGTAAGAATGGTTTGTTTAAAAACCTGCGGATTAAGGTCAGATGCCATTCACATCAAGAAATTGCCTCCTTGGATTCAGATACAAGTGAGAGTTGCTGGATCTTCACTGCTGGTGTCTCTGCTGTTTCTATGCCAACAACCCCAAGGGAAGCTGGAATGGTTCCCAGAGTTAAATAACGTGCTGAGGTTTGCACTATGTACTGCTAGATTGTGTGTTTGCAAGTACCTACATGTAGGTAATACATCTGCCAGACAATATAAAGTTATGAATAACTATGGCTGTGTGGACAGTTTCCTGTTTCTGATTAGTATTTTATTTGTCTCTGAAGTTTGTAATGTTTTGACTATGTACAATTTATGTCTTTCTGACACATGTATGCGTTTATTATTAAGTACTGAAAGAAGGGGGTAAAAATCCATTATTTGCTGGAGCGTGACATCTCACGGCGAGCACCGTAAGTTAGGTGCTTTTCCTCACCCTTCAACTCCAATTACTTTTGTGCTGCAATTTGCTGGAAACAGGGCATCTGGGACCTCCTAAACGACAGGACCAACAGTCTATCTCCTTAACCAATTAAATTTAAGGATAGAGAAAGAAACAGAGCGAGCAACGGAGAAGGAAATAGGGCAAATTAGAGTCAAATTAGATACAGATAGAGAAATAAAGAGAGGGAAAGAAAGATTGGATTAAGAGAGAAAGAAAAGAGACAGAAAGGAAAAGTAAGATTTTTTTTTTAAATATTACATTTTAAAAACCTATAGGAACAATTTACTACCTGCAGGAGTGAGAATCTACAGTTTCAATTGTTCCCTTTCTGGGCCTCCAAGGTTGAGTGCCATAAATCACCCCATTAACAGGGTCCTTATGAAATGAAATACTAGCCCTAACTTTCTGCGGTGAGTTTAATTTGTATTTACGGCGCAAATCCAGCAATTTCTTGACACCCACGGGGAGGTTGACGGCGAGCTCCGGTTTTCACGAGGCTAACGGCAGATCGTCCAGCAATTTAGGGCGATTTGCAACTCACGGTGTATCTCTTCCTCATCACAAATTGCTGGTGCACTAATAACGGCGGGTGCCATGAACTCACCATCATTTTTCCAGCAAATTCTGGGCCAATAATTCGCCACAGGCAACACTGAATATTAATGGGGACACTGGCACCTTGATGGGATGATTTCTGACAGACTAAACTGCAAATAAAGCCAGGACTAACATGTTTAAAAACCCCACTATAACCCATCAAGTAATCTGCTCCGTTGTGAAATTTTGCAAATCAAGTTTGTGTTAACACTTCTTAATAATTGTTTTAGTGGCACACATGATTGTGAGTACAATGTTAATCTCATATTAACAAGCTTGTCTTTCCACTCTCTTCATTATAATAAACCTAGTCAATTGCTCAAGATGGCAAAATTCTTTTATTGGGCCTTCAGTTTGCTCTTATTTCCAACCGTCTTTCTCACAGATTACAAAGTGAGGTTGGTTGGAAATCCACAGCGAGATGTCCAGATGTCAAACATTGTTACTTGATTCAAAACAATCTCAAAATCTCTTAATCTGTGCACAGCCAATTTGCGCACAGTAGGGCCCCACAAACAGCAGAGTGATCTGTTTTTTATTGATGTAGTTTGAGAGATAAATATTGGCCAGGACACCGAGGAGAACTACCCTGTTCTTCTTCAAAATAGTGCCATGGGATCTTTTATGTCCACCTGAGGGGGGCAAACGAGGCCTTGGTTAACGTCTCATTCGATAGGTGGCACCTCTGACAATGCTGCACTCCCTCAGTACTGGAGTGTCAGCCTGGATTGTGTGCTCAAGTCCCTGCAGTAGAACTTCAACCCATGATGCAGAGGTGTGTCAGAGGGTTGTGGGTTCAAGCCTCACTCCAGGAAAGAAAGACCAAGGAACAAGTCCAAAGGACATAAGAATTTGGTGGCTCAATCTCACTCTTTCCGTAGACCAAATACATCTCAGGATTTCTACCTGACTAATTACGTCAGGTTTCCATGACGAAAGGCACAGGATCACTCCTCACAATTACGAGATATAAACATTTATAAATGAAATGTCAGCCATGGCACAGTTGGTAGCGCTCTCGTCTCTGAGTCAGTAGATCGTGGGTTCAAGTCCCACTCCACAGACTTGAACACATAATACTGGCCGACACCCAGTGCAGTACTGGGGGAGAGAAATGCTGTCTTTTGAATGAGACGTGAAACCAAGGCCCCATCTTCCCTTTCAGGTGGGCGTAAAAGATCTCATGGCACGATTCGAAGAAGAGCAGGGGAGTTCTCTCTGGTTTCCTGGCCAATATTTATCCTTCAAACAACATTACTGAAAAAATAACCAAAGGTATTAAGGGATATGGGGCAAAGGTGGGTATATGGAGTTAGATCACAGATCAGCCAAGATCTCATTGAATGGTGGAACAGGCTCGTGGGGCTAAATGGCCTACTCCTGTTCCTAAAAATAGATTATCTGTTCATTATCACATCGCTGTTTGTGGGGCCTTGCTGTGCGCATTTTGGCTGCCCATTTCCCACACTGCAACAGTGACTACACTTCAAAAGTACTTCATTGGCTGTAAAGCAATTTGAGATGTCCTGAGGTCATGAAAGGCGCTATATAAATGCAAGTTCTTTCTTTCTGTCTGTGTAAAATAAAATGAGGAGGCACTTTATACTTTGCCCCAGAAGTCCTTTGCCCCAGAGTATCTGCCCCTTTGTTTTAACACAATTATGTTGAGGTGCGTGACTATGACGACAGCGCTTTAGTAGTACTGAATGGGTTACGAAATGGCCAGAATTGAATTTGCTTCGAGTTTAATTCATGGTAGGTTTAAGTAGAAGAGTTGTATGTGGATAGCAAAAAGAAGACTCTTTTTAACTATCTGGCTATCTTTTAAAAAAATTAAGAAATAACAATTGCTTTTAAAAAATAAAATTAAATTTTCAGTTGCTAATTAAAGAGTCTTTAAATCTAGCAGTGGTGCTGCATAATCTGCTGTCACGTTAAAGAGTGCGGTTTAAAGCAGTCCCGAAAGTTAATCTCTTCCCTCAAACTTTAAAAGAGGCACTCTCTTCATTATGGGGAGGGAAAGGAGGCAGAATAGCTGCATGGCATAACTGCGTGTTCACAACAGAATGACACGTTTCAGCACAAACTGTAGTAAGTGTTGAACATGTTTTAATCCTTGACTAGCAATTCCCAATTAAAGCACCTTATTATGTGTCAGTGTGTATTACTCTTGTGCTTTGTTTCAGGTATACATGTGGCACGTACAATACACTATCTGCGTACTGTGTGCACAAATTTATTTCCGTGTTTCCCACTGCTGCCTCTTGCTTACTGAACCATGTTCCCTGGGATGTAATGTGCCTTTCAAGTCTTAAGTATGGGGTTGTAAAGCTTCAGTTAATTACTGGACATTTGAAAGCTCAGTAACCGTTTGCTTTGGTTGCTAAAATCCTCATTAAACTTTGAAAAAAAGTACTGTTATTAACTAAAATTGGCACTTGCATATTTCAAAGGAACAGATGAAAAGCATTTTGGGAGATTGTTTATAGCAGTACTTTATTTTCTCAGAAGTTTCCCCCCCCGCCCCTCATATCTTCCCGTTCCACCCACCCAGCTAGATGACAGGAGGTCTAGAATGGATGCCTTGTACTCAGTGACACAATAAACGCAAGTTCCAATCTCCTCCACTCTCCCGCGGTAATGGTGGCACAACTGATTGACTGGCGTGTCTGCAGCTCGGGAAGGAAAGAAAGATCTTGCACTTATAGAGCACCTTTCATGAGCTCAGGATGTCCCAAAGCACTTTACAGCCAATGAAGTACTTTTGAAGTGTAGTCACTGTTGCAATAGAGGATTAAAAGGAAACGCTTCCAATTGAACTCGACAAACTTTCCACCAGCTCTTTCCCTGTCCCACGCTGATTGTTGTGATGTCACCATTAAGAGCTGCTTTTTTATATATAAAAGGAGCGCTGTCCCTACGCACAAAGTGTTTGGCAAACACTCTAACACGACAACATAACTTGCATTAACAACAACAACTTGGCCCAAGGTACTTCACAGGAGCGTTACTGAACAAAATTTGGCACAGAGCCACATAAGGAGATATTAGGACAGATGACCAAAATCCTTCAGGTCATTTTAAGGTAAGTTTTAAGGAGTGTCTTAAAGGAGGAGAGGTGGAGAGGTTTAAACAGGGAATTCCAGAGCTTAGGGCCTAGGCAGCTGAAAGAACGCTCGCCAATGGTAGAGCGATTAAAATCAGGGATGCACAAGAGGCCAAAGTTGGAGAAGCGCTGAGATCTCGGAGGGTAGCGGGGCTGAAGGACATTGCAGAGAGAGGGTGGGACGAGGCATGGGGGGGGATTTGAAAACAAGGATGAGAATTTTAAAATTGAGGCGTTGCCGGACCGGGAGCCATTGTAGGTCAGCGAGCACATGGATGATGGGTGAATGGGATTTAGTGTGAGTTAGGATACGGGCAGCAGAGTTTTGGATGAGCTCAAGTTTATGGAGGGTGGAAGATTAAAACACATTATCGCATCTCCCGTGCATGACATCCCTGCGACAAATGTCACACACACAGCTCCCCTGCCTCTCCTCCCTCCCCGAACAAATTTAAAAAAAAGGTTTGTTGAAAAGCCTACAACAGGGAGGGGTATCAGTCGTTGTGCCAACAAAGGACTGTTAGCGCCATCTGCTGGTAGCAGGAAAGCCTGTCATGATGTAGCGTTGGGGCCAGAGGATCAAGACGAGTCAGTTCGGGGGGGGGTGGAACGGGAGGTGTTTCTCATTGCTAAAGAGAACAGAGAGTGACTGAGAACATATAAGGCGTATGGAGCCACCTCTGGAAGTCCTCCAAACCTCCCAAAATTTCTGGGATGCCTCCAAATTTTCCCGTCAGTTTCCCAGCTTCCAATTGCCTTTTCCCAGGCCACCATCCAAGATGGGTCGATTTTTTTTCCAGCCACTGGATTGGTAGCTGCGATCGTGTCCGCTGCTTCTTAGTCAATAATTGGAGACAGCGGTGGTCTACTGAATTCTGTCAGCCACATTTTTTTTGATGGTGTTCAAAGAAAAGACAAAGAAAGAAACTTGTATTTCACAACCTCAGGGATGCCCAAAGCGCTTTACAGCCAATGAAGTACTTTTGAAGTGTAGTCACGGTTGTAATGTAGGAAACGCAGCAGCCAATTTGCGCACAGCAAGCTCGCACAATCAGAAACGTGAGGTAGGCGGGGGTGAGAGTGAGGTGGTGCGGGGGGTGAGATGGTGCGCGAGTGAGGTGGTGGGGGTGAGGTGCAGTGGGAATGAGGTGCGGCGGGAATGAGGTGGGGTGGGAGTAAAGTGGGGTGGGGGTGAGGTGGGTGGGAGTGAGGTGGGTGGGGTGGGGGTGAGGTGGGGTGGGAGTGAGGTGGAGCAGGGGTGAGGTGGGTGGGAGTGAGGTGGGGCGGGGGTGAGGTGGGTGGGAGTGAGGTGGGTGGGGTGGGGGTGAGGTGGGTGGGAGTGAGGTGGGGTGGGGGTGAGGTGGGGTGGGAGTGAGGTGGAGCAGGGGTGAGGTGGTGGGAGTGAGGTGGGGCGGGGGTGAGGTGGGTGGGAGTGAGGTGGGTGGGGTGGGGGTGAGGTGGGTGGGAGTGAGGTGGGGTGGGGGTGAGGTGGGGTGGGGGTGAGGTGGAGCAGGGGTGAGGTGGGTGGGAGTGAGGTGGGGCGGGAGTGAGGTGGGGCGGGGGTGAGGTGGGTGGGAGTGAGGTGCGACAGGGGTGAGGTGGGCGGGGGTGAGGTGGAGCAGAGGTGAGGTGGAGCAGAAGCTGTTTAATTTGGTTAAAAATAACTGTCCGTTGGTTCGAGTGGCATGTATTAAATTAGTGGAGTGCAGCTCTGTGCAGTATAAATGACCTGAACCCAGAGAGCCAATGGCATTAGAGGCCGACGTATTGGTGGGACCAGCAAGCTCTTGTCTTGTCGCTAGGTAAAAGCAGGGGGTCTAATTCCTTCCCTATTAGCAGTGGGAATGGCCTGTCACCAGGTCTGATTGGGATAGACAGCTGGAGGAAAAGGGGCATGTGGAGGTCATGGGTCACTCCCCAGGGACCAATCTATACAACATCAAAGAGCTATTAGTCTGGGAGATCAAAGAGAGACCTGGAGCAGTGGTCAAAGGCAACCTGGCTCTGCATCTGTTATATGATCTGCATGTCTTTATAAATATTATAGAACTACAATGAATTTGCTGCCCCCTAGTTGATTTATTTTACCTAGGCCCTTTATTTATAATTCTGAACTTAAAATCAAATTTTACAGGCATAGAAAGGGAGGGTTAATGGCTCGAGACAGAGCGAGTAGCAAATCCCGACGTGTGGGATGCACACCCGCCTTGTGTGCATCACGCTGTGTCCCGCTGAGGCCAAGAAAAGCATTTGACACCTTAACTAGGTTCCTGAAGGTTTCATCAGATGACCTCCGGTCTCCAATCATCCCGCCCAGTCAAATAGTCTTTTTTCCTCATCTCCAATATTTTTATAACTAATAAACAGAAGTGTTCAAAGAAAATTAAAACAAAAACAATGGAGGTAACTTTGGCTTTGGACAATACTGTAAAACAGGCAATATCAGATCAGCCACCCATTATGCATCTGTCGCGATTTTCATTCCTGTCGACTTCACTATCGCCCAAAGTCCAAATTACCCACAATAGATTTACAACATGAAAAAGTGGAAAAAGACAGCCATTCACTGAAAGCTAATTTCTCAATTACACCAAGCACCATTCATCCCATGACAACGTCACATGCAGTCACTTCAGCGATGAGTTCTGAAGTGATTTAAACCATAAAGTTTGTTTTGCGAGTAAACCAAAAATCAGCTCTGCCAATCAATTTTTCTAAAGACACCGTCCCTTTAACAGTCCAGTCTCACCTGAGATTACGCCAATCTCGGATGGTATTTCTGATATATATAAAACCAGGTTTAACTATCACTAAGGTCTACGGAGACCTTTCGATTCGTAGCCACTCACCATGTGAAGCTTCTTCCAGAAATCCTGGTCCTCGGGCACGTCTCTAAGGCTGGGTGGTATGTACCAAAAGCAGACGTTTGTGTACTCCGGCTAGGGATACAACAAGATGTGCACGAAATTATTACCTCACTCAGCAACAAATAATAATTGGACACATCATTCAAGAGGTTTATGAAACCACACATAAGAAACAGATATTCGACTCTGAAATTCCTGATGTTATGCGCCAATCATTGAAGGGGCAGGGGACCCTTTGAAAGGTCACTTTAACTTTGGTCCATGATGTAAAATGGGCGAAGTTGAATTAGCCTCCCATTATACAGTCAATGGAAAGGAGAATCAGGCATGGTGTATAATGGGCGATCAATTTGATATCGCCCGTTTTAGGGTTGCCAACTTGGTTGGATGTATATCTGGAGATTTCATCATATGGTCTCCTGCCCCAGCAAGTCAAGCTGCCTTTTTCCTAACTCCAATCTTTTGATGACTAATAAACAAAAGTGTTCAAAAGGAAATGAAACAGAAACACAATTTTTTTTAATGAAACCTATGATTTTTCTCCTGGGTTGCTCACTACTCTCTGAGAAAAGAAGAACTGCCTAACATCCAGTCTATTCCTACTGTTGCATAGTTTAAACTCATGTCCCCATGTCCTCCCCAATCTGTTAACCTGGAATAATCTATCAATAGGCATGCTTTCCAGCCCTTTCATTATTTTATAAACCTCGATCAGGTCGCCTCTAAGTCTGCGCTGTTCTAAAGTAAATAGACCCAGCTCCTTGAGCCGCTACTGAGCCAGCTGCTCGCCTCAATTTCAGGCTGCCTTCTGATAATAGGTGGTATAACAAGGTGCAGAGAATAGGAACGGGGACAGATATCTAACCCTGAGAATTACTGGGAGGTGTGGGGGATATAAGGTACAGGCCTGTTTTGGCTCTTTGGCGAATGGAAAACCCAGCCTGTAAGTGAACCACAGACACAGACTTTTGTCTACTGCTAAGAAAGACAGAAAACAGTAAAGGGTAAACTGGAACAGCAACAAACCACAAACTTTGGTCTGCTGCTAAGAAAACAGCAGAAAATAGACACAGAACAGGAAACTTATTTACCCAGAGAGTGGTGAGAATGTGGAACTCGCTACCACAGGGAGTAGTTGAGGCAAATAGTACAGATACATTTAAAGGGAAGCTAGATAAGCATATGAGGGAGAAGGGAATAGAGGGTTATGCTGTTAGCGTTACATGAGGGAGAAGGGAATAGAGGGTTATGCTGTTAGAGTTAGATGAGGGAGAAGGGAATAGAGGGTTATGCTGTTAGAGTTAGATGAGGGAGAAGGGAATAGAGGGTTTGCTGTTAGCGTTACATGAGGGAGAAGGGAATAGAGGGTTATGCTGTTAGCGTTAGATGAGGGAGAAGGGAATAGAGGGTTATGCTGTTAGCGTTAGATGAGGGAGAAGGGAATAGAGGGTTATGCTGTTAGCGTTAGATGAGGGAGAAGGGAATAGAGGGTTATGCTGTTAGCGTTACATGAGGGAGAAGGGAATAGAGGGTTATGCTGTTAGCGTTACATGAGGGAGAAGGGAATAGAGGGTTATGCTGTTAGCGTTACATGAGGGAGAAGGGAATAGAGGGTTATGCTGTTAGCGTTAGATGAGGGAGAAGGGAATAGAGGGTTATGCTGTTAGCGTTAGATGAGGGAGAAGGGAATAGAGGGTTATGCTGTTAGCGTTAGATGAGGGAGAAGGGAATAGAGGGTTATGCTGTTAGCGTTAGATGAGGGAGAAGGGAATAGAGGGTTATGCTGTTAGCGTTACATGAGGGAGAAGGGAATAGAGGGTTATGCTGTTAGAGTTAGATGAGGGAGAAGGGAATAGAGGGTTATGCTGTTAGAGTTAGATGAGGAAGGATGGCAGGAGGCTCGAATGAAGTATAAACAGCAGCATGGATTGGTTGTGTTCTATATTCTATGTAATTCTATGAAAGGTCGCGACTTTGGACACTGCAACAGAAAGTAACGATGACAGAGGAGCCCCTTTTATGGGGGTCGGAAACCAGAAGACAAAACCTCAAAAAACTGTATAAAAAGAGATGGAGCAGAGGCAACATGAAGAAGACAAGGAAGAATCGATTCGGTAGACACTCCTGGCCCTCCCCAGAACAACGGTCTGGTCAATCCGCGTTCTGAACCGTGTTCCCAGTTGTAAGTATTATTTAGAGCCGTTGTTTATTGTTTTTCGGCAATCGAATAAAGTGTTTAGTAATCTTTTTACCAATTTCTGCGGTTGTTGTCTCCACTCAAGGTTAGACCTAGTAAGGTTATTTCCCTAAACATAGGGACAAATTAATAATAATCCCACAGGGACGATCTCCACAGGAGAAGTCAAAGGTCAAAGATTTGCGTAACATTGCTTACCTCCAAAATCAGCCTGTATTCCTTCTTCTTCTTAATTTCATCAGCCAAATACCTGAAATTAGAATCAAACACGGTTTTGTTCCATGGGTACCAAGTTATAACAATCAATGTATTTCCACTTTTAAAAATTGTCCAAAACCATACATCACGGCAAGCTCGACAAGCCAAATACCAGGTCTAATGCTGTCTCTGTGAGTAGAGTCACCAATGTATTGTACTTGATTTGCAAGGCAGAAATTCTTAAGAATTATAGGCAGCCTGTATGTTCCAATCCATTCTAATCCAGTACAGGTCTTTCCTTAGTCACCACTGTTCCAGGCTGGTGAGTGGTACATGAAGATTTATTGAAAACAGTGTGAGAGCTATTACCATTTAGATTAAATTAGGGCAAAATGACATGCGCCTTAGATATATAGACTTACAACCACTGCACTGGTACAGGTCTTATCGTGTTATTCCCAATACCCGCTGTGGTTATTAAAGCTAGCATATTTTTTTTTTAATGACCATGCAGAGGCAGACGTGACCTGTGAAATGAACTCGGCCATGCCAATTGCATTAATGCTTTCACTTCTGTATCAAACTATGGAGTAGGGTCTTGTAGGGCTCCTTTCAAACTGTCCTGGAAGCAACCTGCACAAATGTATTGCAGGCACCAGTACAGATGGAAGAACTTTACTGTTGCAGGAGGGATCAGTCAAACTAAGTCTGAACCAGGGGAATGGCATCTATGATATGACATATAATAATGCCCAGTGGCAAGAGCTGGTAGCCTGGTATTAAGAAAGAACCTGCATTTATATAGCGCATTTCATGGCCTTAGGACGTCCCAAAGCACTTTACATTCAATGAAATACTTTTTGAAGTGTAGTCATTGTTGTAATGTAGGAAACACGGCAGCCAATTTGCACACAGCAAGCTCCCACAAACAGCAATGTGATAATGACCAGATAATCTGTTTTAGTGATGCTGATTGAGGGCTAAATATTGGCCAGGACACCACGGAGAACTCCCCTGCTCTTCTTCGAAATAGTGCCACGAGACCTTTTACGCCCACCTGAGAGGGCAGTCGGAGTCTCGATTTAGCGTCTCATCCGAAAGACGCCACCTCCAACAGCGCAGCACTCCCTCAGTACCGCACTGGAGCGTCAGCCTTTTCTGCTCAAGTCTCTGGAATGGAGCTTGAACCCACAACCTTCTGACTCCAAGGCGAGAGGGCTACCACTGAGCTACAGCTGACACCTACCCTACCTGTGCCAGATGAACTACCAGTTTTGATCTGGGTACCTTATCTATACAGCCTGAAATCCACCACCCCATGCTCTTACCAATTCGATTGCAATCAGATCGGTGTCTGTTGGTCTCTGGACTGTGAGCTCTTTTCACAGCTCACAGCTGCCACCTGTCAAGAATATGTGCTGCTCCTGTCATTTATCACTGAGCCAGATTTCAACCCATGATTCTGAGCTTGTGTACAGAATAAGACTCCATCGATCAGTGTCAGGGTCCAAGTGATGTATATTACATTAATATGCTTAAAAGGGGTCGAAGAGGAATTTTCCAGATTTTTTTTCACTTATTGGCCTGGGTATCTATCTGTTTTTTCATCTCTCCCAGGAGATTTCATGGCTCGGGGTGGGTAAAGAGTGTCTGTATCGTGGTGCATAAGGCACCTCCACTATATGGGACAGGCTGGATGGACCAGTTGGTCACTTCCTGTCTGACATTTTTGCATGATCCTGTTGAAAGTTATTCCGATTGCAATAATCCGTTTACTGCTTACTATACTTTCTGAACAGTCAACTTCAGAGAGTTCGGGAGCTGGCTCATCACCCGTTCACCTAAGTCACTCTGTAGTTGCAAAATATCCTGTTGACCAGTTCAGTGACAATGTTTCCTTCTAGAGGTTATAACCATCAGGAAAGACCGAACAGGCTGGGGCTCTTTTCTCTAGAAAACAGAAGGTTGAGAGATGACCTGATAGAGGTCTTTAAAATTATGAAGGGGTTTGCTAGTGTAGACAGAGAAGATGTTTGTGGGGGGAGTCCAAAACTAGGGGCCATAAATATAAGATGGTCACCAATAAATCCAACACAGAATTCAGGAGAAACCTCTTTGGTTAGAATGTGGAACTCGCTACCACATGAAGTAGTTGAGGCAAATAGCATAGATGCCTTTAAGGGGAATCTAGCTAAGTGCATGTGGGAGAAAGAGATAGAAGATAGAGTCAGATCAAGTAGGGTGGGAGGAGGCTCGTGTGGAGCATAAGCACCAGCACAGACCAGTTGGGCCGAATGGCCTATTTCTGTGTTGTAAATTCTATGCAAGATAACTGCGCAGATTTTACGGTACAATGGCATAAACAGCCTTCATCTCTCAACTGTATCTGGAAAAACACTTGCCAAGTTAGTTCTTGAAAATCTGTAGAGCAGTATTGGTAGTTCGTATTTTACAAAATACCACCAAATCCTGGAAACTAATCAGTAAACTGATCAACAAACCATGTTTGTGACTGACATTAGTCATTAGATTTTCTGGTTTTATGCAAGTTGGGAAATTCTAGAACATTCTGAAATTCATTTGCAAATCTTTTGATGAAGATAGTGCTTATACCGACCCGATCTCAATTCTTCATATCGCTCAACAAGACTTCATTAAAAAGCATTGGCCCAAACCTGTTTCTGCTTATTTATAAATGTACGGCTCAATGATATAAAACTATATTGAAACACAGCATCATTCGACTTCTTGCGATATTGTTGTAATGTAGGTGAGCCATAACTCTTTTGGCTCTTCTCCCTGCCCAAAGGACAAAGGGGGAAAAATTCGGTTGCTTTGCGCCTCCAGTTAGCGCCCGCAGACCGTGACGTCAGTCGAGCGTGCAACGCCCCGGTAGCGCCCCGGACTGGATATTGTGTGGCGCCCCCTGCCTTACCGCCTGCCGCTAGCAACGACAGGTTGAGGGGAGCGTTTTGCAGTTGGGAAGGGATTGGGGGAGCGCTATTTAAAGGTGACCGCTTCCTGCCTTTTTTTTCGGCGACATTTTTGCGTGGTGCATTCTGAGAGAGAGACTTCTGGAGAGATTCAATGCTGTGTGAAGGAGTTTTGGGTACTGAGCAGCACTTTGCAGGTTCATTTTGATTTGACCTTCCTTGCATCGATTTAGAAGAGACTATGGGGGCTGCACTCCGAGTTCTTTCCCTGGGTCTCTCCATTGTTCTTTCCAGCAGATTTGATGTACAGGTCTCTCCAGGCCGAGATTCAAGGCTGCAATGAGCAGGGTGTGGATGGAGAGCAAGATCGACCATCCCCTTTAAGAACTGGCCGGCGCCATTGTGTCCGTGTTCCATTGCTGACTGGCATCACATGAGCTTCGCCAGCGCTTTGAGGTAGTGCCTCGCTCCTTGGCGTTAGTGCATTAAGAGAGGTGTATAGCGCCTGATTTAGCGCTCCAATCACCTCCAGGGGTGATAGAAGCCAAGTTTGCAGTCGGAGGCGATAATTAGCGCCAGGCGATAAACTTTGCGCCCGGCCGATAATTGCGCCCCAAACGGGGCAATACCGAATTTCTCCCCCAAAATATTTGCTAAACACTTTCTTGAAAACAGTGCCCCTTTAAAGGTGATATCCACTTAAATTCGAGTCTTGGGCCCTAAAATGTCTGAGCACTAGAAGGATGGATGGAAGATTTCCACTTGGGAGGGGGCAGGGGCAAGAATTTGGGCTGGAACATGGTTCTACCAGGACTCTACCCCATATCCGGAGGCTCTTTAAATTTCAATGGGGAGGGGGCAGGGCCTGTGTGTGAATCTTTCGAACTCAGGCCAGCTGAGAGACTGGAGCAGGCTCCAAACCTTTGGCAGGGAAAGGCAATCAATCTGGGATGGTCTCTCCACCATCAGAGCAGCATGGTTCCACTCTGACCAGCAATCTAGGGCGGGCGTCACTGAAGCACTCTTGTACATGCAATGCGAATGACTTCCCCCACACCCTCCCCCAACCCCCCATTTCCGCCCCCAGACCCCTCCGTTTGCGGTGGGGACGTCTGCATTTTTGGGCACAAGCAGATGGAAGTTCAGCTGATGGAGTGGAACTGCAGGGCCTCTGCGTTTCATCAGAAGCTTGTGCAGTGCACTTAATAAAAGAAAAACCACCAACCATCAACTAAATTGCTAAAACCGTAGCAGTTTGATGCCTAGACCCTGCAAGTACAATCCGTACAACATTTTATTATCAGTGTTTCTTTATGGGGGTGGGGGGAAATCGATTTATTTTGATTGCATCTTTCCTGGGGATTGATAGAACTGCCATTTGGGAATTAGAACTTCTAATAGCCAGGTTATCTCAACATGTATTTCGTGTAGCACTGCAGCATTGATCTCATGTAACTGGGGCCACAGAGTTTAGCACGTACTCTGCTGGGCAAAGGCAGATTTTAGCTTTAAGCAGTCTGTCCGACACCTCCCACAGAGTGGCCTTTTAGGTTTCGTGCTTCAAGGAAGAGATCCCAAACCCAGTGATCCTCAGCAAGGCTGAAAGAAGCGGACAATCTCCTAAGAGTGCAGTCCAAACTATGCCGACTGGGAAATGGCCCGGTCTCGAATATATCCCGCTCTATATCTCGGGAACTGTCGTTAACAATCAGCCGACAGGGGGTTTGGCACCTTAACTGCCATAGCTCAGTCACATACAGCTAAAAGCAAATCCCCAGAGACAAAAGCATTAAGTCATCACATCAATCTGTTGTGTGGAAAAAAAGGGGACGACAACAAGAAAAATGGCCATCTTGCTTTAGCTGTTTGAAGATAATGGTATCAAACAAGAGTTGTGCTTATTTTGTAATGATGCCTCAAGAAGTGTTATGAGAATGTGATTTATGTCATCGTGTCTTATACTTGTAACTAAACAGGAGTAGGTTTGTCATCATTAATGTCATGTTCATGAGGGAGAAAGGAACAGAACGATATGCTGATGGGGTTGGATGAAGTAGGGTGGGAGGAGGCTCGTGTGGAGCATAGACACCGGCATAGACCAGTTGGGCCGAATAGCCTGTTTCTGTGCTGTAAATTCTATGTAATATATAATTCTCTCTGTATTGCATATTTGGCTGAATCTTAAAGCAGAAGACACAATGGCCTAGAAATTCGATACGGTCCGAAGACGGGCGGTGAAACCGCGGGGCGAGATTTGCTTGCGCCCGTAAAAAGATCGCAGGGGGCACCGTTATCTTGGTGCTGCCTGCTGATTTGAATGATTTCAGCAAACAGCCAAGCAACCAACGCGCTGTTTCAGGCTGTGCGCTCAGCACGAGGACCAATGCAGTGTCCCTGGAGTGAGGATGCCTTTTCTTCAAGTAAGGCTGTCATTTTAGAAAGCAGTCTCGAGCCCTTAAAGGGGAACTTACTTTTGAAAAAAAATTTGAAATCATTCAAAAATAGGCAGTCTCTAGCCCTTAGAGCTCAATTGCCGTCTGAAAAAACCCATTAAAAATCATTCCAAACTAGGCAGTCTTCAGCTCCTAAAGCTGAACTGCCTTCTGCATGTAAAAAATGATAAAAGTGCTTTAGCACTAACACGAATGGCTCAACAGGCCAGTGAAAGGGCACCCAGGGTCCCAGGGTTTCTGCAGGGGGTTAAAAGTGGAAGAGAGGTCCTCTACCTACAGGGGGCCAGGAGGCCCTCCAGAATGAAGAATGTGGGACCAGATCGCCGAGGCTGTCACTGCCAGCAGTGTCGCCCCCAGGACCTGGCTCCAGTGCCCAAAGATGTTTCATGACCTCAGACCAGTGGTCAAGGTCAGTGAATGCATCTTCAAAAGCCATCTTCTACCAACTGCACCACTAGCCTCACACACTGCTCAATGCATGACCCCGCCCCCCCCCAACCATCACTCACTGACCAACAATCTCTACCAAACACGAGGCACACCTCACATTCCTAGCTTCACCTCACCCCCCTTGGAAGAGATGATTGGCAGGGGCAAGGCCGAGTCCTTGGCCAGCGGCGGGGCTGAAAGAATATAAGATGCTGGTATCCTCATACGTTATCTTCCTTCTCACATCCCACTTCCTCCTCATCCCACAATATCTTCTGATGTACAAGCTGCGCATGGTGTAAGCATGCAGCTCTTGCTTTCCTGCCCTCCCCTCACCACAAACCTACTCTTGTGCCTTCCTCATTTCAGACACCCAAGAAATCCAGTCTGCCCAGCCAGTGGTTCACCAAGCAGAGGGAGAGGAGAGTGAAGAAGAAGAAGAAGAAATACCGTCACTCGATTTCACACTCCCAGCCATCAGCTCCCGGAGGTCGTCCTGCAAGGCCATCTGCAGTGTCCCCCACTGAAAGTCAGCAGCACTTCCACCAGCCATGCTGCAGCCACTGGGGTAGCACTGCGTGATATCACTAGGATAGGCAAAGGCAGACGCAAAACAGTCACTAAGGAAATGCACAAGAGTGATCAGTTGATTTCTTGATGTCATATTGGATGCATATATGGATAAAGTTGGATTGGAAAGTTTGCTTTGTGGTGCCTTTTATTTCAGCATTGTGGCCAAGAGGACGCTGTGATGGTCAGTAACAGATGGAAGGTAAGGTGTGTGGAATGTTGAAAGGGGAATTGGGGTTGTGGTCACTGGTACTGCAGGCAGATGATTCGATCCCGGATATCCCGGCCAGAAAGGAGCTGTCTGGGTTGCAACCTTCCGTCTGATTCCTCCTCTTCGGCTTCTTCCTCTTGCCTCCGAGCAGCTTGTTCCCCTTTGCTGCCTCTGCTTCATTTCCATGTGCCCCCCAGGACTGTGAGCAAGTGGTCTTCTCAGAGGCAAAATACTGTGGATGCTGGAAATCTGAAATGCTGGAAATACTCAGCAGGTCAGGCAGCATCTCGACCTGAAACGCTAACTCTGTTTCTCTCTCCACAGATGCTGCCTGACCTGCTGAGTATTTCCAACATTTTTTGTCTTCTCAGAGGCCTTCCTTTACCATCCAAAGCCTGGCAAGCATCCAGCAGCACCCCCTGCACACTAACAACTTTTTAATGTATTGCAACAAGCCACTACTTCAATAAGATATTAAAAAAAAACTCCTAAAGCTAAAATCGAAACTTACCTGAAAGATGTTATGTGTCCCTTTAAGAAGTGCTGACAGCATCTCTGCTGTACTGCTGCAGGCACGTTCTTCCTAACCATGGTTAGGAGAGAGCGTTACGGTGTGCTGCGATGTTCAAAATCACAGCCGTCTGTCAAATTAGGCGTTGCACGCCGATTGACGTCACGATCTGCACATTTGCATTTGAGAGGCGAGCGCTGGCAACGGCAGCACCTATCAACCTCTCCAAAATGGCAGCCGCTGTGTCCCGCACCAGAAGCGGGCAGAAGCGAGGCGGCCGCCTTTCTGGAAGAAATATGGCGTTAACAGTCGGCAGTAAGGTATGACATTTCCCGGCCAACGTATTTCACACCCTTCCTTCAGCCATCTGGATTCCGCCAGGCTATTGTACAGTGAGATTCTGGTTTGCAGTTAAGGTGTCCATTTTAGGACATCCCCTGTCCAGTCTACTGCGGCAATGAACTGATTTATCAAAGTCTGTAACTACAGCAGATTCTGTGGTGTCAGTAGAACAAGACCTGCGGTGTCTAATAAAGAAATACTAGGGACGAGCAGGACAGTCACATTTAGAGTAACATATTCTCTCATTTGAACTCCAGAGCACACCTCAAAATGGCACTAGTTCAATGAAAGAAAGAAGAAAGACTTGCAATTATATAGCGCCTGTCACGACCACCGGACGTCTCAAAGCGCTTTACAGCCAATGAAGTACTTTTGGAGTGGAGTCACTGTTGTAATGTGGGAAACACGGCAGCCAATTTGCCACAAACAGCAATGTGATAATGACCAGATAATCTGTTTTTGTTCTGTTGATTGAGGGATAAATATTGGCCAGGACACCGGGGATAACTCCCCTGCTCTTCTTTGAAATAGTGCCTTGGGATCAGATTACAGGCACAGACTTTACCCTCTTTAATCTTTCATAACTCAAATTATACATCACTGAGACTGCAGTTTCTGATCAATTTAAAAGATGAGGGAGCAGGGAGTTAGCTAGTAAAAGACATGTTTGACAGATATTTAGAAGAACTCAAAGCAAAAAGCAAAGGCTTGCAAATGCTGGAAATCTGTAATTAAAAAAAGTTCTGGAGATAAGCAGCAGGTGGGTCAGCACCTGTAAAGAGTAAAGACAAGTTGTGATGTTACAGGTGTGCAACCCATCATCAAACTGACATCGGATTCCTTAGCCTTCAGTCCAATGACGCCCCAAAAACATTATACACTGCTTTCTCTCTCTCTACAGAGGCTGACTGCCTTGCTGCGTATTTCCATTATTTTCTGCTTTTATTTAGAAGAAGCACTTGTTCTGATGGGCAGCCATATACTGAAACTTAGGCCGCGAATTTGCTGACGCTCAGAGGGCGGGTTTGGAGGCGGGTCCGCTGTCAAAATAGCAAAGATTGACAGCAGGTAGGAAACCCACTGTCAACCCGCCTCCACGCGAGTCTCCCAGGTGTCGGGTCTGTCAGCGCAGAACTGACCCGACACCAAGTGGCGGGGGAGACAATTGAGCTCATTAAATGGCTTGTTAAGAGCCAATTTAATACTATTTTGAGGCTTCCTTCCAATTTTATGTGCTCCCCCACGGATTACCCGCTGCTCGGGGAACACGCCAGCTCACCCTGGCATGAGTCTGCTCTGATGTTTCTGATAAGCTGACAGCTGCAGAAGTGGTGTGAAGGATGCCATGTTGCAGATGGTCAGTTTCAGAGCGCAGAAACTGTTGGTTACTTCATTTGTAAGACATATAGAGATTTCTTTAGCTTGCAAGTGTTTAGAGGCAACTGTATGTCCAGTGCCACCTCATTGGAACAACCCCTCTCACCAATGACAGATCGCTTCTGTCATCTCACCTGCAGCTGCCATCTATTACAGCAACATTGGTGCCCTTGAAAAAAATCAGATGTTGGTCCTCCGAATCCTTCCACGATCAGCCCCAACACCAACATCACCAGGCACACCACCATCACCTGATGCTGCACAGGACACAGGGCATCAGCACCTGACAACACTGCTGCCCGGGAGGCCAGCAATGGCATCACCATGGCCAGATTTACATCACTTGACGCTGTTAACCCTGGCTGCCACATAATGCGCCAGGTTAACACCATCCCACACCAGCACCGTGAAGCATCCCTTTAATGTCCAAGCCATTCCATGCACACTCATCACTATAGTGGGGGCGGGGGGGGGGGGGGGGAAGTTATGTCTGAACATTCACTGGAACTCAGTAAGACACTTCTCAAGGTGCGCTCAGATCTGTCCAATAAGGGGCAGTGTTGGAAAAATAGATTTCACTGTATGACAACACATTACCAGAAACTTCACATGGACATTGGCTAAACCTCTCAAGTGCCTACCCTTGTGTGTTGTTAGTTGGTATGCAGTAGGATGAGGGTGAGTGTGTGGGGTGGCTAGTGAGATGGGGAAGTGATAAAGTAGATAGAGAGGGATGGATGGAGGTGCAAGGTAAGTTGGTGTGAGTAAAGATGTGCAGGAGAAGGGTATGGAAGGCAGAGTGATGGGGATGTGTTGAGTGGCACAGCAGGGTGAGTTTGAGTGTGGCTTTGCAGTAAGGTTTCGTGATCCACTGAGATCATTGAAAGGTTTGTGCCACTGCAGCCTGGTCCTCCTGATAACATCCCTGCTTGTGCCCTCCTGTGCAATGTGCAACCAGGCTGCGTTGATCTCCTGGGGAGGTCTCGTCCGCCCTTGGAAGGGAAAAGAACCTCCCTGCGTGCTGTGACTCACAGTAATACAGCAGGACCACAGTAATACAGTGGGATCACAGTAATACAGCGGGACCACAGTAATACTGCAGGACTACAGGAGCTTGCAGCTGGTACAAAGATATGCATTAGTGAAATTTAATGGCTAGAGTTTTGTCACATCTAATGCAAAGAAACCAGTCCCCTCCATTCATTGGTTGGTTTTACTGGGTACTCCTCCACTTTTGTCGTCTTGTGTTTTTAATTCCTATTTTTTTCTGCTTACATGATCTTACACCATCTTGTCCTTATCCATATTTGACTTATAGGCTCGTTCTCTCTTTAACATGAGCACTATTGTCTACTTGTACCCATTGGTCAGCAATAACAATTGGTGTTTTGCAAAGTACTAGTCCCTTCCATCTCCGAATCCAGTTCCAATTACGGGTATATTTTGCACCCTGTATGGGATGGACTGTATGAAAGGGTGGTGGAAGCAGATTCAATGGTAACTTTCAAAAGGGAACTGGGTAAATACTTGAAAAGGAAAAATTTGCAGGGCTGTGGGGTAAGAGCAGGGGAGTGGGACTAATTGGATCGTTCTTTCAGAGCCGGCACAGGCACGATGGACCGAATGGCCTCCTTCTGTGCTGTATGATTCTATGAAGAGGTCTAAGTATTGTTTTAGGTTTCATATTTACATAGTAAGACTACATATATTAGACTTTCCTACATTTATCTGTGAGAATGGTTCAAAGGATACACTCAGTGCAATGACTAGTGCAGAATTAGAGTATTGGGCTCAGCTGAGATGTCCCTTATCCTGATGCTCCCTAGCCCCTCACCCAATCTAAGCTGGCACAGGCACGATGGGCCGAACGGTCCCCTTCTGTGCTGTATGATTTTAGGTACAGATGTTCTTCCTGTATAAGCTCTTTCATCAAGTTTGGCAGGATGCCACAACAAGGACATGAATCAGCAATGCCATTTCAGTCAAACATGTTACTGTCGAGACTCAGCTAGTCATGGTTAATGTCCTACCTGGCAGATGCAAAAGCTCGGTTGACTCTCTCCTCCAGTCCGCTTGATCCAACAGCCTTCCATGTCAACCAGAATTTGAAAGAATCAGCCCTCCGGCTGCACTGGATCGACTTGTCACCTTTATCATAATCAACGTTGTAGAACTTATCCTGTTGGAAGAGGTACATAGCCTGACCAGCATGGCATCTGTCTATCAAACCCTGAAAAGGAGAAGCCAGAGATGAGTAAATATATGTGATACTGATGACACTATTGAAAAGGTCAACGCACTTGAAAATACACCAAGCTTTTTAGTAATTCAAGAGTTTGTTGGTGCTCTCCTGACACTCTAGGTAGCACTGGTGTTCCCTTTATAACTTCCACTGGCAAAATCCCCAATTCTACGCTTGCTTCTAGAGTATGAATCCTTCTAGCTTCTCCCCAGTCCTATTGGTTCCCATGGTCCACTCATGGACCGCAGGGCAGATAATTTCCTTATCAAGCTTTTACCAGTTCTGTTCTAAACCATTCACTACAGGCAAGTGCTGAGCCTCTGCATCTCTGAGCATCTCCGAAAGCAACACAGCCGAGATTGGGAACTCAACAGAATGTTGCCCATTCTGTGGTGCCAACATTTGGTGCTCCCATCTCTTGGATTCTCAGTACATTATCAAATTTAGGCAGAGACTTCATAAATATTTTATTTTTATTCAATTTAAAGAGAAATGCTCTGTCCATATCTTCAAGCTTGTCTTCTCATGCCATAACCTATCTTCTCAGATCCCTGCCAATGATCTACTGTAACCAGAGTGAAGAAAGAGTGGTCAGGAGATCCCTTCTCAAGCTTATCTTAGTTGTTTGACTAGGCTCCATAAAATGCCAACTGTGACTGGGTGGCACAGTACAGCATCACTTCACCTCTGCAACCCTGGTTAGAATTCATACCAGGCTGATAGGATTAAAGTCTCCTCTCCTTGCTGGCTGTAAGGGTCCTTTAAGAAATGAGTTGGGGCAATCTCAATTCACTTTACAACTTCATGCACATTGCTGCCTACAATTCAGCACATATTGGGACGAAAGAACAATCTCAGTCAGGGAAGTATGGATATTGGGGAAAAAACCTCATTTAGTAGGCATTCTACTCTGAGGCGGGGTTTAATGTACGCTGTTAGGCAAAGAGTAAAGGAGCCGTACTCTGCATCTATGTGTGACTTGGAAGTATTCTAGGTTTGCACTAGATACAAAAAAGTGAGAGCATTCCATTTCCCCAGGATTGACAGCTCCAGAGTGATGATCACAAATAAAATCATCATAAGGAAGACATTGATGTGATGGATTATACTACAAACCCAGGAGAGTGCTGGATGGGGAAATAAAAGAAAAATATATCAGACATGCCAACCCCACTGGCTCATAAATCAAGAGACAAACTCTTAAAAATCAGGAGATTTGGTATAAAAATTATGAGATGCTATTTTCTTCAAAACACCCTTTTCAGCCGCTCCGCTCTCGGCCTCGCCTTTTCAATCCACTAGTACAGGGGTGCTCAAATAATTTGCTTCTGAGGCCCCCTCCCATGTTATAAAAATTCCATGGGCCCCCCTGTAACACAACACAAGTATGTTTTCGGTATAAAAATAGTTATATACATTTAAACATATGTATTTATTATTATTGTTTTATTTAATGTGAAACTTGTTGCTGGTGCTGAGTAACAATTCTGCCAAGACGTGGAGGTACCTTAGACAAGCACACGCGCATGTCATGGTCAATGTTCATCCTGGCTCGGTATGTACTGTCCCTCTAAATAAAAGATGGCTGCAGCCGCCAACCATTCTGGGATGGCTAACTTGTAAGGTTCTTTTAATTTGTTCCTGCCTCAGGAGACTCACCTATATGTCCCACTCTTCCACCCTTTAATATTTCTACCAGGTATTGACCCCAGTGTGAGATGCGATTTCACAGAGAGTGCAAACACCTGCTCTTTCTGCACTCGAGAAAGAATAAAGCGTCGGTTGGCGGGACTGGTTAGAAGCGCGAGGCCCTGGCGGGACTCCGGGCTGAGTTATGACGAGTGTCCGCTCCAAGTGGTAAAATCCTGAAGAAAATCCCGACTCTGAGGTTGCAGTTAAGGCATAGTGTTGGTCAGAATAAGCAGAGCTTCCCTCGGTCTCTAGTATGCCCTGTACCTGAAAGTGCTTAACATAGACAAAGGGTGCAGAAAGTGGAGAACTGCTCCTGACTGCCAGGACTGACATTCCTCACTTGATCAAAAAACTGATGCATATAAATTACACTGCTGTTAACAGGTCCACTTTACTTAATGAACTAGGTGCTTATAGCACCTTGGTACATTCATGTACCTCATTATAAGGAATAGAAGCTTCATCTGTAGAAACCATTACAACTGTCAAAAAAAAGCACACAGGGGTTGTAATTTCGACTTTGGGCGACAGTGTACAACGGGCGATATCAATTAGCCGCCCATTACACATCTCTCCCAAAGTCAAGCAGACACTATTTTCATGAAGCCATGTAGTGAGAAAATTGCTGACTTGTCAATGGAAATCGGGGAGAGATGTATAACGGGTGGCTGGTCCGATATTGCCCGTTTTACACTATCGGCCAAAGTCAAAATTGCCAACACTCGGTCGTTTCCCTGTGAAGTCACACAACCACTCTCAGAACGGCACTGAGTTCTGATGATTGCAAAACTGCCTCAGGCTGTTGCCAGTGGCGCACTGTTCTAGGCACTGTTTGATGCAGTGCGTTCGCAGACTGTCTCTTTACTGCTGAGATCTGGAACTGCATCCACTCCAGGAAAGAAAGTTTCCTTCCTCTGATGGCTCGAAGTTCTAAAGGATTTAACATGGAACGAGTTTGAAAGGAGCCCTAGTTCCTAGTGGGCAAACATCAATAGCACAAAACAGGAGGCGGTCTCACTCAGACAACACAAGTATGTCGACTGTAGGAAATGGAAAGGTCAAATTGATCTAAAAGGTGACATTCCTCAAAGGTTGGGGGTTAAGCTGCGGTGACATCTGGGTTGCGTTTATTTGCTGAGTGCAAAATATAAAGTTTGAGGGGAGCTCAATTCCTTCATTTGGCATCGCTGTGGTTGTTGCAATGTCTAATGTTTTTCTGCCACAGCAAAAAGAAATTTTTAAAAATTGTTTGTACTTGCTTTTACCCTCATTCACCTCAGGCAGAGTAGCACCACTGCAACCCGCTCCTCTCTTCCCCACGTTGCCATGTCAGCCGTGGCTCAGTAGGTAGCACTTTTGCCTCTGAGTCAGCGGGTTGTGGGATCATGTCCCACTCCACAGACTTGACCACAAAATCCAGGCTGACACTCCCAGTGCAGTACTGAGGGAGTGCTGCACTGTTGGAGGTGCCATCTTTCGGATGAGACATTAAACCGAGGCCTCGTCAGCCCTCTTAGGTGGATGTAAAAGATCCCATGGCACTATTTTGAAGAAGAGCTGGGGAGTCCTGGCCAATATTTATCGCTCAATCTAAACATCACTAAAAAACAGATTGTCTGGTCCTTATCATGCACCACATTACCATTGCAGAAATGCAGTGAACTAGCTGTTAAAGTACCAAAACTAGTGGACAAACAAATCAACAACTTTTTCGCTTGCCTAGCTTCATGTGAATAGTGTGTGCTTGACTGGCTCTGGTGGGAATACCCTGAATGCTGACATCAGTTCTTTTTCTGCAAAACTAGTTGAAAAATTCTCGTGGGTTCCAGTAACCAAATATTTAATACGGTCACTTCACAGAAGCATGTGAAAATGAGTAAGAACAGTCCCGTAAATCCCTACACTTGTGTCCCATGCTGAAGAAAGTTGACACTTTCCAAAGGATTTGACAAGTAGAGGCATGTGTCAGCTCATTAAAATTTCCTTTGGGCTGGATTGAGTTCTAATTGTTTTCCTTCAGCCTCAGTGTCTGATTGACTGCAAGCAGTAATGAATACTCACTGTGTTGTCCTTCAGAAGAAAAGCACAGCACTGGATACCAGCCATCAGCATCTTGTGTGGATTCCAGGCAACCGAATCAGCCCTGAAGAAGAAAAATAAACAGGGTGTGTGCCATTCAAATAGAGGAAATAATCAAAAACTGCTCTTACTGTGCAATGACTAGAAAGGGCCAGAACCATCTGAAATGGATGAGGTGTCATCTCATTGTTAGTCAGTAGCTCACGGTCCAGCAACACCTCGATATTAAAATTCTCCTTTTTGTTTTCAAATCCCTCCATGGCCTCACGCCCCTCCTTATCTTTGTAACCTCCTCCAGCCCTACAACCCTCCGAGAACTCTGCGCTCCTCCAATTCTGCCCTCTTGCGCAATTTTCAGCAACCACCATTGGCGGCTGCGTCTTCAACTACCTAGGCCCTACGCTCTGAAATTCCCTCCCTAAACCTCTCCTCCTCTCTCTCCTCCTTTAAGACACTCCTTAAAACCTACCCCATTGACCAAACGCTTGGTCAATGGTCCTAATATGTCCTTATGTGGCTCGGTGTCAAATTTTGTTTGATAACGCTCCTGCAAAGCACCTTGGGATGTTTTACTACATTAAAGGTGCTATATAAATACAAGTTGTTGTTATGAGGAGAAACAAGTTAATTTGGGGCTTTTATTAGAAGAAAGAAGGTTAAGAGGAGATCCAAACTTAGAGAGGTTTTGATAAAGTAAATCGGGAAAAACTATCTCTGCTGGCGAGTGAGTTGGTTAGTAGAGGGCATAAATTTAAGATCATCACCAAAAAATGAAAGGAGTGGTTAGAATTTTTTTTTTTTTTTTTAATACAGTGGGTTGTTGGAATGCCCTACCAGATATGTTGAGAGAAGCAGTAGCTTTTAAATAGGAAGTGAATAAATATTTGAAAAATATGGCCATGGAGAAAGGCCAAGGGAATGGGGCTAGGTGGAGAGCTCTTTCAGAGAGTCGGCACCGGCTGTAAAGTTCTATGATTCTAGTAAATTGCCCCTCTAAAATACAATGGCGAGGCTGACATGAAACTTGTCATTCATGTAGGAAGTAATACTGGGCGGCCTGCTGGTGGCACTGTCCAGGGAGAGTATAAATACTCAGGCATGGGCCACTAGTGAAGGACACAACTGGATCTCCATGTTGAAAAACAGTTGATTAAAGCTTTGTTTAACGCTTAGACCAAGTGCCTAGTAGTTTTCTTACGTCAGAGGCCTTACATTATAAAAACTAATGACATAAAAAAGTGAGGGGAATCAAAGGCGGTGAAATTCCACTTTGTTGGGGGCGCAAAACAGGGGCATTATACATCCCGCCTGATTTTCCAGAAATGCAGCTGCATTTCTGTCATGGTGCCATGCAAAGGCTGGTGGTAAAAAGGAGTATGGCATTGTTTCTGCACTGCAGGATGATCTTGGGAGTAGCAAGCGATTTTGCCCAAAAAACAGACAGTTTGGGCTTGAGAAAACCCTGTCACCAGATCTGGCAGCAGACAGTCAGGGTACTAGATCACCAAGTACCTTAAAACTTACAATCCACTGATTTGAGGTGGCGAAGGTGGTTGTTGTACCAGAGAAAGTGGTGGATGTGGAAGGCCGTCCAGAATCTGATGGGCCCAAAGGTGGAGGTAAGGCAGTTGTAGAGGAGATCAATGGAGGTGTCAATATCACCGTGAGTGGCAGTCAGAGGAAAAGGCAGTCAGATTTAGAGAGGGTACTAGAGAGTGAGTGGGCAGAAGGTTTTTATTTGTGGGTGGAAAGTGGCAATGAAGGGACTGGGTGTTGTCAGGAGGATGTGTAGGAGATATGGATTTGAAGAGGTGGTTGAAGAGAGCTCTGTCAATGATAGAGACCTCAAAGGTATCAAAGCCACATGTGATGATGAGATTTGGGGGTGGTCATGTATAGGTGGGGCAGTCGATGTGGAGGGCAAGGTTGAGAGAGGAGAGCAGGGCAAGGAAGTCAACGGAGGTGAGGGAGAGTGAACAGGTGGAGATTAAAGTCACTGAGGATGAAGAATCACTTAGTGCAAAGGCTGTGGTGGGCTGGAGGGAGGAGATTTCAGTGAAGAATGTGCATAGGAAGGTGGTTAGATGAGAAGGATCTTAAAAGGACAATAGGAACATAAGAAATAGGAGCAGGAGTAGGCTATACGGCCCCTCGACCCTGCTCCGCAATTCATTAAGATCATGGCTGATCTTCTACCTCAACTCCACTTTCCCGCCCTATCCCCATATCCCTTGATTCCCTGAAGTGTCCAAAAATCTAGCGATCTCGGTCTTGAATATAACTCAACGACTGAGAATCCAGTCCTCTGGGGTACAGAATTCCAAAGATTCATGAACCTCTGTGTGAAGAAATTTTTCCTCGTCTCAGTCCTAAATGGCCGACCCCTTATCGTGAGACTATGACCCCTAGTTCTAGACTCTCCAGCCAGGGGAAACAGCCTCTCAGCATCTACCCTGTCAAGCCCTCTAAGAATTTTATACATTTCAATGAGATCACCTCTCATTCTTCCAAACTCCAGAGAATATAGCCCCATTCTACTCAATCTCTCCTCATAGGACAGCCCTCTCATCCCAGGAATCAATCTAGTGAACCTTCATTGTAGTGTTCGAGTTCTCTGACAACACCGAGCCCCTCATGCCACTTTCCACCCAGAGTGCAGAGATGAAGTGGAAAGAAGCAAGCTAGGGAGATAGATCCTGAGATTCCATCTTGATACAATTCTAATACTATACCGTATATTGAACTGACAAACGCTGCAAGTATATATAAAGTACATTACTTTTTTAATCATGAATGCAAACATGTTGAGTTTGGAAGTGTGGGGAGGGCCAAATTTAATCTGTTAGTTCTAATCACCTCACAATTTACCAAAACCTGAGAAGCAAATTGTGCTCAGTTTACCAAAGTTCTTGTCAGAAGAAACTGAGGCAGGGTCATAGAGTTACTGCTGAAACTGTCGTGTCTGCATGTGTGTATATGTGTGTGTGGGGGGGAGGGGGACCTCCCAAACTGATTCGTAATTCCTGTTTTGGTACTTTGCAGAAAACAGGAGAAGGGGTGGTTAAAAGTGAAAGTTCTCACACTTACAGGCAAGAACTCCTACAGTGCTGTTTTGCATGTTACAGAGATCAGTTATAACTTTTAGTAGTGACTAGTTACCCATGTTGCATTTACCTGTGGATACCATTCAGAAGAGAACGATGTTTTCTGGATATCAAAGCACTGCCTCCCCATGATGCCTGGAGAAAAACAATGAAAGATATACACCGCATTATAAGATGAACACTACATTACAAGACATACACTACATTATAAGATATTCAACAATGTTAAAGGTGCAGAGGGATCAAGAGAGGTTACAGCCTTGAACTCACTCCCATGTATCTGTTAGTGTTTTTATGAGTCCATGGGTAGATACATGGTCTAATGTTTAAAAATAAACTTTGAGCTATTGATATGTGTCATTATTGTTTAAGATGTTGCAACTGTTATAAAAATGAATTCCTTTTGTTAAGAATATCAACACTGCAGAGCAAATCCACCTGCTAATGGTAGCCTCTAGGATGTATTTTCCATATCCGTTCACTCTAATATATTTGCCAAGACTCACTTGTGGGTTGTCAGACTCATATGTGGGTTGTCAGACTCGCGTGGGTTGTAAGACTCATGTATTTTCTACGCTGGTCACAGGCTTTCACAGGCAGTGAAAAAATACATAACTGAAAGTTGCTGGTATCCTACTTTTTCTGAAATAAATTCAGTTTTGCAGGAAATAAATGGGGTCAAGTCTAACCTCATAGGCACGTAAGGGAGATCAGGGTTGGAAAAGGCCAGTCTACCAAACCCATTCCCTCCACTTTGGTTAAGGGAACACTAATAAGTTCCTTCGCATACTTCTCCTGAAATAAAAATCAAGTAGCGCAATTAACATCTGTGCAACCCCCAATGCTCCTTCCCAACGGAATCTACCTCTCGCACAACAGCTTCTCCTCTTTCCTCCCTTTCCCCGCAGCTTCACGCATTTTGTAGCCCTAACCTTTGGGGATCACATGAGTAGCATAATGGGAAATGGCACATCTTTATCATCCTTATGAAAACAGCCCACGTATGGTTTGTAGATCTCCTAACAATCAGTTCAAATACATTGGACACTCACATCAACGTGGAACCAGATTCCATGTGCTTCACAGATGTCTGCAATCTCATTCAGAGGGTCAAATGCTCCCAGTACCGTGGTTCCTGCAGTGGCGATAACGATAAAAGGCAAAGTCCCCTGTGGAGTGACCGCAAGAAAAAGATCATTCATTTCAGATGTTAGCTGTGATAGGCCAAAGAGAAAAGAAAGCCTTGCATTTACATAGATCCTTATAATGGCCCTTAAATTCCACTGGGATTCTTCTCGGTCTTCCGCCATAACTCTGGCAATAGACCGACGGAGATCCAGGTTACGCCAGGTCTCTGCCGTTTCCCCATAGGTTCCGCCATCCCGTCAGCATTATGATGTGGAGTAGGGGAGAACTCTTGCGGAACTTCCGGGCCAATGTCTCTTCTCAGCATCTCAAAAGCACTTCACATATAATGAATTACTTCGAACTGCACTGGTCCTTCATGCGTAGGCAAGTGCAGCAACAATTTTGTGCACAGCAAGATCCCAAAAAAAAGCATTGAGATGAATCACAATATAAACATTTATAATGCTACCTGTACCAGCCAACCATGGGCACTTTCAAAAGCAGGCATAGCTTGTCGGAAGAAAAATACAACAATTTGCCACCAGACCAGGAATTTCCCGAGCCGCTTCCACCCCGCTGCTGTAACTTTGCCGGAATTGCATCGTAAACCCTAAATCATCTGTAGTGGCTTATCAGGGGTGAACTTCACAAACCCGCACTCTCCACATGAGCTCCGTGCCAGAAGTGCAAATTCATAAAGTGACTCCTATAATGAAAATTAATCTTATCCTCATTTTTTTTTTAAATATTGAAATTCTTCTTTGTTTAGGTTCTTGTCCAGGTCACATAAGTACGTCACAAGATTTGAATATGGAAAAGCTAATCGGCCAACTGAAACATTTCAGAAATATTTTCCTGATACTTTTCGTAAACCTGAGCCACTGCCACCGCTGTAGCACTTCCTCTCCCCCGGGTCCTCACACTGAAACATAGCCAGATAGGAGCGCCTGAAGCACATTACACAGCTCCAGTGAGCGCAGCAATTGGTTACGGTGCCTGGATCCATCTGCGCTAGTTTTAGTGTTTCTGGGCAGACATTAGATGTAGGGAATTTAACTGATGATCAAACTGTTCAAGAAAAAAAGACAAGAACAGGGTTTGAGGTGGGTAGGCAGGTGTCTCTGAATAGATCTCTCATGTCAGGTGACGAATCATAGAAGCTGACAGCACAGAAGGAGGCCATTCAGCCCTTCATGCCTGTGCTGGCTCTTTGAAAGATCTATCCAATTAGTCCCACTCCCCCGCTCTTTCCCCAATAGCCCTGCATTTTTTTCCTTTTCAGGTATATATCCAATTCCCTTTTAAAAGTTACTATTGAATGGGCTTCCAACGCCCTTTCTGGCAGTGCATTTCAGATGCTAACAACACACAGCGTAAAAAAAAATTCTCCTCATCTCCCCTCTGCTTCTTTTGATGGTAGAGGTTTTTCCAACAAAGGCACCAGCAGACACCTTCACTCCCGCCCAATCAGAATTTCCCCCTTCTCATTGCCATAATTTCAATTATGTAAATAAATGTTTAGCCTGGGAGACATAAGGGATTGTAATATATGTATTTCTACTGTTCCAAAATGCTGCTCCACTGCTCAATCGTGAAGGGTAAGATCCAAGTTGATCCTTCTTACAGGCGCTTCATGACTGTTACAGGAACATAGGATCAGGAGTAGGCCATTCAGCCCCTCGAACCTGATTCAATTAGATCATGGTTGATCTGTATCTTAACTCCATCTACCTGCCTTGGTTCCGTAAACCGTGATGCCCTTAACTAACAAAAATCTATCAATCTCAGTTTGAAATTTTCAATTGACCTAGCCTCAACAGCTTTTTGGGGCACAGAGTTCCAGATTTCCACTACCCTCTGTGTGAAGACAGCTTTAACAAAAGCTTTTTCTCAGGCTGCATTTACAACGATAGTATCAGTGTAAAATAGTTTCGCTTCATACCAACGTTAAATTGCAGTGCAAGTACAAAGTTAGCACCTAACCTGAGGTCCAAATTTACAAGACTACTCTGGACTGCTTTCGTGTGAATGCATCTTCAGTAGTTTCTTGCTAATAAATTCCACACATACACACTCCTCCTCCCCTTCAAAAGAAACATTCAGCACTTTGCAAGCGATGGCATGATTTCCATTAGATCCCTAAGACACTCACTTCTTTCTTGGCTCTTTGGATTTCTTTCTTCAGCTCTTCCGGTATCATCTTCCCTCTGAAAAAACAAAGATCACATAGTTCAGGCAATGGTAGCGTCAGTGCGAAAATGGTTTCACTTCACAACAACAACAACTTGTATTTATATAGCGTCTTTAACGTAGTATAATGTCCCAAGCCACTTCACAGGAGCGTTACCAAACAAAATTTGACACCGAGCCATGTAAGGAGATATCAAAGAGTTAGGTTTTAAGTAGCGTCTTAAAGGAGGAGAGGGGTAGGGAGGCGGAGTGGTTTAAGGAGGGAATTTCAGAGCTTAGGGCCTTAGGCAGCTGAAGGCACGGCCGCCAATGGTGGATCACTAAAAATTGGGGATACGCAAGAGGCCAGAATTGGAGGAGTACAGAGATCACGGAGGTTTGTAGGAGAAGGTTACAAGCAGTCTCTCGATCGCATGCGTGATGAAATACAGCCCACACCAGTCTATGGATGCGAATGGACTCCCTGTTAATACCAACCATTTAATGAAAGCTTACACTCAGATATGCCTCCTCCCCAAGTTAATTCTCCACTTATTACACATTATATATGAGGTTTTGCTTTAACAAGAATACTTGGATAATTTTCTCAATGCTGCTGTACATCAGTTGAGAGGCCTCTGCCATATTAAACCCCGAATAGTTGTTAAATTATTCCAACAGAAGTCTAGCAGCAACACCAACCAGTTACCGAATGGCAAAACGAGATTTGTCTAGAGTGCATGATCTCATTTAAAACTTTACTTGTTCACTTTTTTTTTTTAAGTTCCTGTTATCATTGCAAAATACGTAATATTTTAGTGTACATTTTCTCAGAACATGTAGTTTTTTTTAAATTCTCTCCTTTTTGCAATTTTTCTCTGTGTTTGCATGAGCTAACTTTATCAAGGGCTCCTCACTCTGCTATAAAAAAATACCAGAAACCTAAGCATGAAGAAGTTGGGCTTCTCCTATTGTGCGAGAGTGAAAGTGAAAAAGAGAGAGAAGGAGTGTGCATATTTGTTTTTGGGGAGTGAGGTACATAAAAGGTTCAAACTGGGACAGGTTTAACTGTGGCGCAGTGTTAGCTTAAGCGGATGGGTTTATTTATCGTATAAACAGGCTCTTAATTTGACCTCATTAAATGTCAATCTGCGCTCTTTTTGACCAAGTCACCATATCAGCAAAGTTTGATGAGGAATTATTGCTCTTTCTGATGCATGGGTGGATTATTTGCAAATACTTTGCTTTAAAACTTGAACAAATAGTATAGACCACAAAGACCAAAAGTGGAAGGGGAGAAAATACCTTTACTTTTAATAAAAGGAAAAATAATAGAGGGGATGGGTTTCACCTTCTGATACTTTTTTTCTGCTTGTGAGCTGATGCCTGAGCTCCTGCTCGGCCTGGCAATGCACTCAATTTGTTACAAAGGGATGGTCAGAATTGGTTGCGGTTAAATAAGCAATGGGGATAAAAGTGGATTTAATTTCTCATGACTGACTTTCAGAGTTGCACACCACCATCAAGAGGCAAAAACAAAGACCCAGCAAGAAATACAGGAGATGCTGCTCCTGTCAGGCAATGCTGTCACCAGAAATACCTTTGTGCCCATGAAATCATTAGCGTCTGATGCGTAACATAGGATTACATAGGATATACGACACAGAAACAGGCCATTCGGCCCAACCAGTCCATGCCGGCGTTTATGCTCCACACGAGCCTCCTCCTGTCTTTCCTCATTTAAATCTATCAGCATAACCCTCTATTCCCTTCTCCCTCATATGCTTGTCCAGCCTCCCCTTAAATGCATCTATACTATTCGCTTCAACCACTCCCTGTGGTAGCGAGTTCCACATTCTCACCACTCTTTGGGTAAAGAAGTTTCTTCTGAATTCCCTATTGGATTTCTTGGTGACTATCTTCTATTGATGGCCTCTAGTTATGCTCTTCCCCACAAGTGGAAACATTCTCTCTGTATCCACTCTATCAAAATCTCTCATAATTTTAAAGACCTCTATTAGGTCACCCCTCAGCCACTAGTATGTGCACAAATTGATAGCAGCTCCCAGAGTAGAATGGTAGACTACTGGGGCTAAATAGAACTGCCAACCCATTCCATTTTATATGTTTATTGCTGGGAGAAAGATAGTAACGTAACAACAGTTTCAGACAGGAGAAGACTTTCGGCCCATCTAGCTCACCCAGCCAGTGTTCCCATGGTGCATTTCTAGTAACCCTGAGGGACATTTGATGACAAGAACCTGTCTAGTTCCTTCTTGAAACCCATTAAACTTTCGTGGTCCACCAAGTCCACATATTTACCACCCATCTCACATGCATTTGTACGTCATTTACACCGCAGCACCTCCTTCGGACACGGTCAGCTGTAGCCACCAGAAAAAACAGAGGAAGTTCCGGCGCAGTGTTCTTCAGGAGCAGAATGGGGAGGGAATGGTTCAGCGACTATTTTTCTTCTGTGTTGTACCCATTTTCGGAAGTTATTTGGGATCAGGGCAGAGGAAACTCTACCCTCCTGTCACTCTCTACCTCTCTCTGTATCTCTCTCTCTTTCTATCTCTCTCTTCTTCTCCCTCTGTTTCTATCTCTAACTCCTTCTCACTGCCTCTTGTGTTTTTCTTTTCTATTTCTGGACACAAATCTCCAATCATGGAAACCTGCTCGGAGGAGCACTATCTTCCTGCAGAAGTGTTGTGATAGTGAGGGAAACAGCTGCACATTATTTTGATCCAGTAGACAACACATACAAATGAACTATGGAGTGTTTCATATTTAAAACATCAGGGGGGAAAAATTTGGTTGCTTTGTGCCTCCCGTTAGGCGCTAATGGGGCGCAAAGCAACTAGCGCCCGGGCGCGGCAATGTTTGCGCCGCTCGCGAAATTGACCAGACATTTTGCGGCGGCGCTAAACACTACCGCCACGATCTCCTGCAACGCAGATCATGACGTCAGTCGAGCGTGCAACACCCCAGTAGCGCCCCGGAACGGATATTGAGTGGCGCACCCTGCCTTACCGTCTGCCGCTAGCAACGACAGGTTGAGGGGAGCATTTTGCAGTCGCGACGGGACTGGGGGAGGGCTATTTAAAGGCAGCCGCTTCCTGCCTTTTTTTGTCGGTGACATTTTTGCACCACGCATTCTGAGAGAGAGAGAGAGAGAGAGACTTCTGGAGAGATTCAACGCTGTGTGAAGGAGTTTTGGGTACTGAGCAGCACTTTGCAGGTTCATTTTGATTTGACCTGCCTTGCATCGATTTAGAAGAGACTGTGGGGGCTGCACTCTGAGCTCTTTCCCTTGGTCTCTCCATTGTTCTTTCCAGCAGATTTGATGTACAGGTCTCTCCAGGCCGAGATTCAAGATTGCAATGAGCAGGGTGTGGATGGAGAGCAAGATCGACCCTCCCCTTTAAGAAGTGGCCGGCGCCAGTGTGTCTGTGTTCCATTGCTGACTGACATCACATGAGCTTCGCCAGCGCTCTGAGGTAGCGCCTCGCTCCTCTGCGTTAGCACCTGATTTAGCGCTCCAATCACCTCCAGGGGCGATAGAAGCCAAGTTTGCAGTCGGAGGCGATAATTAGCGCCAGGCACTAAACTTTGCGCCCGGCCGATAATTGCGCCCCAAACGGGGCGATACCGAATTTCTCCCCCCAGGCAATTATAAACAGACCAAAAAGGAAGGTTTTTGTCGAACATGTTTGGGAAAAAACCCTGCTCCTTTAATTAGTACAGCTTCACTGTCATACTACTGCTGAGCTGTAACTCTTCCTAGCTACAAAATGAAATGATTTCCTATTCGCTAACACCATTTCCAAGAAGCACTTGCACGCTTGGCAGCCTGCAGCCCTGTAGCTGTGTCCAAGTCAACGCTGTAGAAGTGGAGCCAGGCCAACCCAAAATCAACTTAACACCTTCTAAGGGCGCAATTGAGTCATTTCAAGCTTGCCTATGTGCACTTACTGCAAGGAGATGAGAGCAAGAAGATGAAGGCTTGGAACACAATCATTACCACACCGAATAGGTCTTTTCAAAAGCTTTAGACAAGTCTTATCCCGTGAACACTGAAAGACCATCTCAAATTCTCTGTTATACACCATCTGTTGCTGTGACGTGTCAGATAGTTGAAAGGTTACAATGTCACAAACACACCTGTCTCTCTTTTTTTGTCACTAATGGTGGCTCAGGCAGTTCTGCACCTGGAATGGGTTTTCCATTCCAAATGTGTTACCATTTCCAAACAATGCAACAACAAAAAAACACTTGCTCACTATTCTGGATAGTGTTCTGCGCTGTGCTGTATTTTCAGATTTTTGGGGGGCTTAAGAAGGTTTATAAATCACAGACATTCAGCAAAATAGGTTTAATCCTTTTTATTCAGAACCTGTGTTAAAACAGTCATAAGAGTGTAGTTAGGTCAGCAGCCAAGAGAATGATGAGGGACTGCCAGAGACATTTTACAGAGGAACGCAAAATATTATTGAAGGCAGTAACTTCAATAGTTTACTAATGGGCACGATCCTTTTTTTCCAAGTGTTCAAAGCCATGTTAACTTTGGTGACTTTTTGTACTGTTGTAATGCAGGGAACGCAGCAGCCAATTTGCGCACAGCAAGGTCCCACAAACAGCAATGAGATAATGACCAGATAAGCTGTTTTAGTGACGTTGGCTAAGGGTTAAATATTGGCCTGGAACTCCCCTGCTCTCCTTCGAATAGTGCCATGGGATCGTTTAAGTCCGCATGAGAGGGCAGACAGGGCCTTGGTTTAACGTCTGTGTTACTGCACTGGGAGTGTCAGCTCAAGTCTCTGGAGTGGAACTTGAACCCAGAACCTTCTGACTCAGCGATGAGAGTGGCACCACTGAGCCGTGGCTGGCACTGAAATATAAAAGTGCATGGCCTAACTTGTAGGCTCTTTTATTTGCCAGAAACATATGGTAAGTGTAGTATGCCTGGGAGGAACAGGTGACTTTGGACCTATGGTTCCCAAAGCTCTCCACCATTGAGGGTTTTCCTCACCTCATGTCTGGGTCTGTTGTAGACTGATTGCTAGAGATTGATTGCCATGATTAGTCAATAACTCCATTATCGTTGTATCATGTGACTAACAGGTTGGTAGAAGGCCAACTAGATGGAGCGTGATCTTTTTTCATCTAGCAATTCCTCTGTTCCCATGTAAAAGACTAAACTGGGAGCAACAGAGTCGCACTTCATTTCCAAACATGCGAGAGGGGTTGAAATTTTACGACGCGTTTTCACATGTACGGTTTGAACGAATGTATTGCCGATGTTAGGAGTGCCCATGTTTAATCAGGAAACTCATTATCATGTAAGATGTTGGCCTTGTTGATGGGTAATGGACCAAGAATGCTGGGTGCCATCAGCTGTTACTAGCACAAGCAATCTGCTCTCTCACTAAACACTGTTGTTTCTCCTACCTTTTGTCAGCTTTCACCACATAGACATTGCGGGTGCCAATTCCAAGGAAGGCAGCAGCTTTCTTCACAGAGTAGTGGCACTACGGAACAAAGAGACCGCTTAAATAACTTTAATCAGCCTGGACTGCATCATATTGCTTAGCGTTCCAATTTTTAGAGATACAACTGAATGACTTAGACCGTTTTTTTCTTCCTTACTATGGGAAAATATTGTTCTATTCAAAAAGTCAAAAGAAAATAATGCAACCAAGCTTGGGCGAGGTTTAAAAAAGGTGCTGGAAATCTGAAGAAAATATTGTGTGCAAGTCTGTCAGCACCTTTAAAGAGAAAAAGACAGATTAGCATAGAAACAGGATTAGACCATTCAGTCCCTCGAGCCATTCAATTAGATCATGGCTGATCTACACCTCAACTCTATTTACCTGCCTTTTGTTCCATATCCCTTGATACCCTTACCCCAAAAAAATCTACCGATCTCAGTCTTAAAAGCTCCGATTGTCCTAGCAACCACAGCCTTTTGGGGGGGGGGGGGGGGGGGGGGGGGGGAGAGAAAGAGTGTTCCACATTTCTACTATCCTTTGTATCCTAGCTCGAATTTTAAGATTCTGTCCTCTTGTTCTGGATTCCCCCGCCAGAGGAAATTGATCTTCCAACGTTTCGAGTGGGGGGTCCTTTGCCAGAGCTGCCTCTACCTGAAACGTTAAACTATCCTTTCTTTTTTCCAGATGCTCACTGAGATCCTGTGCATTTATAATGTTCCCTTTCCTTATTTTGGCTGCCACAGGAATGGTTTTTATCAATAGCAAATACGCACCCAACAATAGCATTCCACACAAGATAATAATATAAAAGAATTCAAGAAGCAAGCTAGGTTTTTGTTTTGCACAGCAGGTGGAATAACAGTAAGATGCAGGGGAGGGAACAATAACAAGGTCGTGGAAAAATTCTCACAGTCTCGTTCTCTGAACTAATTCTTTCCCAGGGTCTCAGAACTGTGGAATTCCTTATCTCCCTCAGTCTTCCCATCCTCCCACAAACTACAAGCTCTTAAAAACCCAAGCGTCACCTAACAACTACTTCTTAATTTATCTCCTCCTCTATCCTCCTCTTTGCAACCTTGGTGATGTCAAGGCCATGGAAACAGTACAGAAGAGATTCAAAGGATGATACAGGGGATGAGAGGCCTTAGTTATGAGGAGTGACTAGAAAAACTGGGTCCCTTTTCACTGGAAGAGAGAGTTTAAGAGGAGGTCTGATAGAGGTGTTCAAAATTATGAGGGATTTTCGTAAGATAAATTGGGGGAAAACTATTTGTGCTAGTTGGCGAGTTGGTAACAAGAGGGCATAAATTTAGAATCATCATCAAAAGGATGAAGGGAGTGGTTAGGAGATTTTTTTGTTGTTAAGAGATGGAATGCCCTACAAGTAACAATAGTGGAAGCAGAATCCATAATAGCTTTTAAAAGGGAAGTGGATAAATATTTGAAGAAGAAAAATTTTAATTGGCATATGTGGAAAAGCTAAAGGAGTGAGGCTAAGTGACTCTTTCAGAGAGCCGGTACAGGCACGATGAGACGAATACTTCTATGCTGTAAAATTTAATGATTCTAAGTATAATGCTTTTGGGGCCTTGGTCCTTCACCTAGGTTTCTTAATAAAAAAGCATTTTTCTCCCATTGTATTAATATGCGTACGCCTGAGCTTTGCACTGAGCGGCAAGGTTATCACAGGGCTTGTGAGTGATTGTTAACTCATGACGAAAGTGAAGTAATTTCCTGTGCTGTTGTCAGGCACAGGATCACTTCCATATTGATACCCTGTCTTTTTTCCTTTATGTTTGGAGGGTTTCCATCTATATGAGATCGATAGTTTTTTGGGGGATAAGGATATCAAGGATATGAAGCAAAGGCGGGTAAATGGAGTTGAGGTACAGATCAGCCATGATCTAATTGAATGGCGGAAGAGACTGGAGGGGCTGAATGGTCTACTCCTGTTCCTATTGTTCCAATGTTCCTAGTTCAGATCCACCCCAACCCCCAATAAAACTTGAACCCATTTGCCATTCCAGCAGGCTTAATCCAATAAACTGCAGTAAGTGCCTCCAATCTTCCTAGAACACTAAAGCCAACATAACCCATCAAGACCTCTGAACATAGACCATTTAGTCAAATTCTAATATGCCGTCACGTACCTCCTCAGATGTGAACATCGCCATAGGGGGTGCACCTGAAAGACCAGTCTCCTTTAACTCTGGACAGCACTTGTACCGGGCTAGATTTACAGCATACATGTTGGAAACAGAGCCACCTGTTTAGAGTAGAGAACATACAAAGTCATTATTTGGCTGGCAAATGTTAAGAGGTAAAAAGTTGGAAGAATAAGCACTGTTTCAATCACAGCAGCATGCTTGCATTTGTTGTGGTTGGTAGAAGGCTCAGGGGAACCTCTGTCACCCTGGGCTGACCAGCTTTACCTCTCTTCAGCTCACAAGCAGTACAACAACAACAACTTGCTTTATATAGCGCCTTTAACGTAGTAAAACGTCCCAAGGTGCTTCACAGGAGCGTTATCAAACAAAATTTGACACCGAGCCACATAAGGAGATATTAGGGTAGATGACCAAAAGGTTGGTCAAAGAGGTAGGTTTTAAGGAGCGCCTTAAAGGAGGAAAGAGAGGTAGAGAGGCGGAGAGGTTTAGGGAGGGAATTCCAAAGCTTAGGGCCTTGGCAGCTGAAGGCACGGCCACCAATGATGGAGCGATTAAAATCGGGGATGCTCAAGAGGCCAGATTTAGAGTAGCACAGAGATCTCGGAGGGTTGTAGGGCTGGAGGAGATTACAGAGATAATACAGAATAACATAATTATACATTAAAATTTTAAAAAGTGAAACTTGTTACCTGCACGCAAGGTTTTGTTTCTATTCTTTCTGTCCTTTCTTCCTATTTTAACTTGCGCTCTTTTTTCTCTAACCAAAAGCCTGATTCATTTTTTGTTTACCTGATCTCAGCATCAATTTTGGCATTGGGAGTGTGTTTTTTTAAAGACATTTTCATTGGCTAAAATCTAATGTTAAAGGACAATCAAAGGCCTGAGAATTAACACAGTTGGTGCGACCAGGTAAATCGTTAATATAAAAAATCACCCCCAATTATACATTCCCATTTCTACATTTATAATTGAAACTGCCTATGTAAACTTGCCACACTGTAATTACACGCTCCTGCCAGTGGAAGTACTGCGTTGATAGGAGAGTAGAATTACAGCGTGACGAGTTTACATAGGCAGTTTCCATTATAATGACATAGAATTTACAGCACAGAAACAGGCCATTCAGCCTAACTGGTCTATATAACTGGGTTTATGCTCCACACGAGCCTCCTCCCACCCTACTTCACCTCACACTATCTGCATATCCTTCTATTCCTTTGTCCCTCATGTACTTATCTAGCTTCTCCTTAAATGCATCTATGCTATTCGCCTCAACTACTCCATGTGGCAGCAAGTTTGACATTATAACCCCCGCCCTTTTACCCCACTTCACCTGACAATTGCACTTGGACTTGAGTCCTCATGTGCAGTGTCACAGAAGATTGATTTGTATAATATAATGAATAAAATAACAGTAGAAAGTATGGTTAAAGGCACGGTACACTTCCTGGCTTGAGTAAAGTCCATGAACTGCTCAAGCTTTGTTCTTATAGTTTTTGGTCTCCCTTAAGAGTGCCTATTTTGTTCGGAATTGTGACCCTAATATGCAACAGTTTGGAAGATATTGCTGTGTGGTCTAGCTAGGATCATCTATTCATTTCTAGTGTAGTGTAGATGATGAAGGAGTTAGAGAGTAGGATGAAGCAGAAATAGATGACAGATGTCAGCTTGATAATACAAGGGAGAGTCAGGCTGAATTTAAAAAGTACAGAGGAGAAGTGAAAAAGGAAATAAGAGAAGCAAAGAGACAGTACGAGAATAGATTGGCAGCTAGCATAAAGGGGAATCAAAAGGTCTTCTATAGGCATATTAACAGTAAAAGGGTTGTCAAAGGAGCGGTGGAGCCGATTAGGGACCAAAATGGAGAACTATTGGTGGAGGCAGAAGGCATGGCTGAGGTACTAAATGTGTACCTTGCATCTTTCCTTTTTACCAAGGAAAAGGACTTTGCCAAAGCTATGGTAAACGAGGGCGTTGCTGGGATACTGGATGAGATAAAAATAGATAAAGAGGCGGTACTAGACAGGCTGGTGGCAATTAAAGTGAATAAGTCACCCAGTCCGGATGGGATGCATCCAAGGTTGCTGAGGGAAGTAAGGGTAGAAATTTCGGAGGTGCTGGCCACAATCTTCCAATCCTCCTTAGACACAGGGGTAGTGCCAAAGGACTGGAGGATTGCAAATGTTACACCCTTGTTCAAAAAAAAGAGAGAAGGATAAACCTGGCAATTACAGGCCAGTCAGTTTAATGCCGGTAGTGGGGAAGCTTTTGGAAACAATAATCTGGAAGAAAATTAACAGCCACTTGGACAAGCATGGATTAATAAAGGAGAGCCAGCAGGGATTTCTTAACAGCAAATTGTGTTTGACTAACTTGACTGTTTTTTGATGAGGTAACAGAGAGGGTGGATGAGGGCAGTGCAGTTGATGTTGTGTATATGGACTTTCAAAAGGCGTTTGATAAAGTACCACATACTAGGCTTGTTAGCAAAATTGATGCCCATGGATAAAAGGGGAAGTAGCAGCAGAGATACAAAATTGGCTAAGGGATAGAAAACAGAGTTGTGGTGAATGGCTGTTCTTCAGACTGGAGGGAGGTATATCAAAAACAGCAGTGGTCCTAGTGGCGTTCTTCAAGGTTCAGTACTAGGACCACTGCTCTTTTTGATATACATTAAAGACTTGGACTTGGGAGTACAGGGCACAATTTCAAAATTTGCAGATGACACAAAACTTGGAAGTGTAGTAAACAGTGAGGAAGATAGTAACAGACTTCAAGAAGACATCGACAGGCTGGTCGGACACATGGCAGATGAAATTCAACGCAGAGAAGTGTGAGGTGATACATTTTGGTAAGAAAAATGAGGAGAGACTATGGGGGAAAAATTCAGCTGCTTGCGCCTCCCGTTAGCGCCTTAAGAGGGCGTTAATGGGGCGCAAAGCAGCTAACGCCCGGGCGCAGCGCCGCCCACAAAATTCAGCGGGAGGTTAGCGGCAGCGCCAGCCGGTAGCGCCCTGTGGTGCTGCGCCGCCGGCGATGACGTCATCGCCGTGCGGTAGCACCCCGCTCGCGCTCCAGCCGCGATCTTCAGTCGCGCCCCCTGACTTACCGCCAGACGCTATGTCCGACGGGTTCAGGGGGGCGTACGTGCGGCTGGGGCTGCGATATTTAAAGTGGAGGTGGCAGGCGGCCATTTTTGTTGCTGGCCGCCTGCCAGCACCTGCCCCCGTTGCTGTCCCCGGCCCCCGTGAAGCCCCCCCACCGTGAAGTGCCGGCTGCGCTCCAAGAGCCCGGCACTTCTCTTGAGTGCCGGGCTCTTTTGCCGGCACTCCCGATCCCTGGGGGCCCAGGTGGGCCCCGGTTCGCGCTGCGCAGGGCCCCTCCCCTTTAAGAAGGGGAGGAAGGCCTGCAATACCGCGGCGCGACGTGCCGCAGGGCCAGCGCCAGGATATTCCCTCGCAGCGCCCCAAGAGGGATGCGGGGTGCTTCCAGTAGCGCCCCGCTTCCCTCTTGGGGTGCAACCACTGAAGTTCCGGCGCGGGGGCGCTAATTTTTTCGGGGCGCTAAACGTAGTGCCCCGGCGAGGTTAGCGCCCCAAATGGGGCGCGACTCAATTTTTAGCCCCATATATACTAAATGGTACAATTTTAAAGGGGGTGCAAGAACAGAGAGACCTGGGGGTGCTTCTGCACAAATCTTTGAAGGTGGCAGGACAGGTTAACAAAGCAGTTAATAAAGCATATGGGATCCTGGGCTTTGTAAATAGAGGCATAGAGTACAAAAGCCAGGAAGTTATGCTAAAGCTATATAAAACACTAGTTCGGCCCCAGCTGGAGTACTGAGTCCAATTCTGGGCACCACACTTTAGGATGAACGTGAAGGCTTTGGAAAGGGTACAGAAGAGATTTACTAGAATGGTTCCAGGGATGAGGGAATACAGTTACGTGGATAGACTAGAGAAGCTGAGAAGTGCAGCGCAGATTCACCAGAATGTTACCAGGGCTCCAAGGTTATAAGGAAATATTACAGAAACTATGCTTTTACTCCCTAGAATAAAAAAAGTTAAGGGGTGATTTGATTGAGGGTTTTGAAAGGAATTAATAAGGTAGAGAGAAACTTTTTCCGCTGGTGGGAGAGTCTAGGACAAGGGGACATAACCTTAAAATCAGAGCCAGGCCATTCAGGAGAGAAGATAAGAAATACTTCTTCACGCAAAGGGTGGTAGAAGTGTGGAACTCTCTCCCACAAAAAGCAGTAGGTGCTAGCTCCATTAATAATTTTAAATCCGAGATTGATAGATTTTTGCTAACCAAGGGTATTAAGGGATATGGAGCGAAGGCGGGTGGATGGAGTTAGGATGCAGATCAGCCATGATCTCAGTGAATGGCAGATCAGGCTCGAGGGGCTGAATGGCCTACTTCTGTTCCTATGTTCCCGAACAAGAAACGCAACTGTTGGAATATAGAAAAGTACAGCGCAAATAAATATCTGGAGCGTTACATCAAATGACGACAGCATGCGGGATGCAAGCATAAAGTTAGAGAGATGGAAAGGTATTCAATTATATTTTCTGCACTATTTCAAGCAGACTACAATAGGAAGTGAAATAGTGTTTTATGGAAGTGAACTCAATGGAAAAATACACACTACAGGATACCGGTGCAGCAGTAAAGGACTGATTAATGACTGACAGTGGAAGAGTCTGTGGTTAATCAGAAGAGAAGAAAATACACATAAAGGATTTGGGGAATGGCTATTTATCATTTCAGTGCAGTAGAAGCAGATCAAATCTAAATGCCATAGACAGGACCGGGCAGGGTCAGTGACATCACAGATGAGATCACCAAAAGTAGAGATATAGTCGGCAGTAGGAAGGGCAGAAGAGAGAAGCTTACTATACAGTGCAGCAGCAAGCATATTGGAGAAATGGTGGGAGATGAAGGCAAATTCCTCATTAGATTATGTTTAATACAATGATTTCTTTGAAGGACTGGAACAAATTGTCGCATATGGGGCTGATCAAGTGTCCTAGAAGGATGGGAGGTTATAAGCGACCAGGCTCTTCTTGACAAATAGATTGAGCATTTAGCCTTGAACCTGCCTTTATAAGGCCACAAACTCTAATAGGAGTAAATAGGCACAAACTGAGATCAATTAAAAGCTAATAGCTGTTGATGTTTGGCTTTAGATTCACAGCTGCTTGTAAATCCCTGGCATCTCCCTGAATAAAGGCTTTCAAGATCATAATTGACATTTGTTTTTCTTCATACTCCCTTGTAATTCATTTTATGGAATATAGGAAAGTACAGGGCCTGAAAAGAGGCTGCAGTTATATGGCTGCTCTCAAATCGCTCACTTCCTCGATTATCTATCACATTCTCCTTAAATGTATCCACACTATCAGCCTTCACTGCTTCACTGAATAGATTGGAGTCAGTCGGGTGTAAGTGGTTGCATTCATAACACTTTCAGTGTAATGGATGTGCTAAACAAGACATATATATATATATATATATAAAGATTCATAGATTTCTTCCTGTTTCTTATCCTTTTAGGATCCCAATACTGTATTTCCTCTCTCAGCCTGGAGGGCAGAATAACCTCATTCCATAATTCACCAACAGTAGGTTTGGCCTGGCTCTGTGGGTTGGGAATGGTACCACCAGTTTTTCCTTCCACTCCTCCTTCTCTCCCTCACTAGATGGAATACTCTAGTGGTTCAGCAACTTCAAGAGCTATCGAGCTACCTCGGGAGGGAGGGATGATCTGAATTTCAATCCAAAATCCCACTACATTAAAGATAAACTCATGCAAAGAGCCGGCACAGACACAATGGGCCGAATGGTCTCCTTCTGTGCTGCAAGATTCTATATAACATTACAATAGCACAACAAATAAAGTTGGCATCTATCTTAAAGACTGCAAATCCAAATAGTCACTGCAGACAATAGTGACCGCCTGCCTTGGAAAGGTTAATGGCAGGGAACTTATTTCAGTAGAGTTCAACTAAAGCAAATAATGGAAGGATTTGTTTCTTACCAGGGCTGAAGAGACCATCTCCTTGTGTCCAGCCTATAAGCTCCCTCATCTTCTTTAAAACAGCTTCCTCCATGAGCACAAACACTGGTGCAACCTCATACGTGTAGCTGCAGTGGAGATAATGGATAATAAGATAAAACAGAGCAGTAAAAGGAAGAAAGGCTTGCATTTATATAGCACCTTTCACAACCTCAGGACATCCCAAAGCGTTTTACAGCTAATTAAGTATTTTTGAAGTGTAGTCAGTGTTGTAATGTAGGAAACGTGGCAGCCAATTTGCACACAGCAAGGTCCCACAAACAGCAATGTGAGAATAACAGATAATCTGTTTTAGTGATGTTGCTTGGGGGATAAATATTGTCCAGAACACTGGGGCGAACTCCCCTTCTCCTCTTCAAAATAGTGGGATATTTTACATCCACCCGAGAGGGCAGGTTTAATGTCTCATCCGAAAGACACTACCTCTGACAGTGCAGCACTCCCTCAGTACTGCACTGAAGTGTCAGCCTAGATTTTGTCCTCATGTCTCTGGAGTGGGACTTGAACCCTTCTGACTCTGAGGCAAGAGTGCTACCACTGACCCACGGCTGACACCAATATACTCAGTAAGGGATAGGACACTTGGGTTCATCAATCTCCTCAACTCACTCTGCTACTAACGGTTATGTTGTCTTCTGGTAAAAATAAATTTAAAACGTCTTGCCCATCATTTTGCCAAGTTTGTAAACACGGGAAAGCGATCCAAGCTGACTGACCCCTTTCACCCCGCTGAACTGACTTCTTTAGAAAGTATAAGGTGCTGCAGGAATTCATAATAGCTGTTGCAGTGAGTAGTTGCTACTCATGTTCAACCTGGCAAACTTTCAGCAGGGTATTCAGAATGGGATAGTCCCTGCTTATCCAGGACCTGAGCCAGTTTGGGACATCTGATGTAGCAGACTCAATATTGCACACTGGACAATTTGGTTCTGTGCTCATTAATCCTTATCTGATTATCTCCATATTACACCAGTCACTGCGACTGTATTTTATCAGCTGTGCCAAACATAAACCCAACAAAATCGGACTGGATTCCACTCACGTACAACAGCAACAAGAAAGGCAAAAAAAATAAGCCACCTGTGACGGGACCTGCTGCTGGTTCATCACTAAATAGGACGGCAATGCTAATTGCCATATTGCAACATTTCCAGATGAATTGACTTCAATTCCAAACACTGTAGCTTCTTTCACAGCTTGCAGCTGCAACCTGTAAATTAAGATCCGGGGAGTGGAAAAGTGGAAATCTGGCCTTTATCTCTCTTTCGTCCCTTTGAAAAATGGGCACGCAAGTGGAACAAGGGTGACATTAAATATCCACATATAAATATAGATATATTTATAGAAGTAGATATACAAAAGAACTAAAAAAAAAAAAACCAGGAATATGGTCACTTCGCTGTACGAATTGTTCACCCAACTCATTCAAAATGAGGCCAGGGGAAAAGAACTCGAGCTTTAAAAATGTATTTAAAAAGATCTTCCTTTTTTCTGAAAACTGAGCAATCAGCAAAATGACTTGACTGAATCTAACAACGGCTTTTGAGGTGCAGCTTGGTTGACCCTGACATTGCCTTGGATCCCTGGGATATGGTATTGTTTGCTTGATATGGAAAATTCTGGGCCCAGTACTTCCCAGTCCTGCTCAATAAAAAGCAAAGTACCCATGAGCACAGAGGAGCTCTCAGTGTCTTCCCCCATCTGGCAGTTATTTCAGTTAGCCTGGGAAAAGCCACCTAAGGCTGGTAATGTGGGTTGCAGTGACGACTAATCATACGAGCTGGAAGACTGGAACTCATTCTCCCAGGTGTGATAGGCTCTAATCAAACTTCTTGCTCTGCACAACATCTAGACAACATTTAGCCATAATTCACAGACCAGAGGTATCAGGATTAAAAAACCTGGATAGCACCCCTCATTGCTGAAGATATTCAACTGGATGGAGTAGGGCATCCGTTTTTTTGCCACTGAACAAGATCGACCTTTTACAAACTCAACCCGAATCCATGCATCCTTAGCTTCCAACTCACTCACCCTTCTGTGATAAATGTCAGCCCTTGAACAATAATTATATCATATGCCTTGCGACTGTCCCGTCACTACAAATTTTCTAACTACAGATCTCTGCGAAGATCTCCCCCATTGGTTTATCATCCAATAGGTGTCTTTTGGGTTGGATGGAGAAGTATATTTAAAGTGCCATCTGTACAAGAGGACAGACCTACTATTATTAACTGCTTGTGAATGTGTTATACAGTGCTCAAGTGGAACTGGAAACTCCTGCCATACTGCCAATATGGGTCAGCTCTATTTTGGGAAGTATTCCTGTTGGAAGACAGAAATATAATTGCTAATCTGGGGCACGGGAAATGACCTATACACATGGCTCTCAGAATTCCCAGTGACTATACAAGAATTACACAGCTATCATGCTTTTCTTGAGAGTGCATAAAGTACCAAATATTGCAGTTAGTACTTATTGTTCGAGTATTACACTTGGTACTTTGTGCGCTCTCTCCAATTAACTCAGGCCTATCTTTACGCTCCTACATTGTTCCGTCTTTCTTTTTGACTTATGACTTTTGACTGCACAATGAAAAATTCTCAGAATAAACAAAAAGTAAGAGAAAGCTCCCCAGCTGTGACAATGCTTGATTTAAAATATCTGGGCGCACAATACCATCTCTGGATTTTAGAGTATTTTATTATTTTCATACCTATGTAATCCCAGTGAAGTGATTCAGGTACATGAGGACCTGGCTTACCACAGTGTATTAGAGCACCAATGTGCTGCCACATGCACTGAGTTGTAGGTTTGCACCCATGGCCCCAGTTCATTGAGTTACCAATCTCGGCTCAGGAAGTTGCTGAGCAGAGGGCGGGTTGCTCTACAAGGAGAGGGGGAAGTCAGTCGAGTGCTTGTCACAATACAATCCTTGTGCATAACCCAGCTATCGACTTAAGAAGAGCATAGAAGGCAACCTGGATATGAGCCTCCCACTCTCTTATTGTTGCTGAATAGTCTGGGGCGGCCAGAAAAAGGGGAGGAGGTAAAATATAAGAGAGAAAAAAAAAGGACACATTCAATACTGACTACACAAAAAAGAACTGTGCAATAAAGAAGTGTTAAGAAAACTACTCACAGGCTGGGATTGAGAGCTTCGGTGATAAAGCGGGCAACAAGAGAATAATGATCCATCCCAGCATACAGCTGGTTGTAGAATCTTGGATGACCTGCGGAAACAAAAGCAAAGAATGCTGCTCACAGATTTGTACTCATTGGCTTCTTGCTCCTGTTCACTGCTGATGATGGCCAAAAGAAGAGCAGGTCATTTTAAATATAATGCCTCTAACATTGTAACATGGAAGAGGCCTGGAAACATGGAAGAGGCCAGCATGACGTCAAGCTGAGGTGATGGAAAGAAAAGCATGTTATTTTCAATGCAGTGCCTCTAGTGTTGAGGCTGAGGCCTGGGAGCAAGAAAGAGACCAGTGAGAGATCATGATGCCAGGGCTAAGGTAGTGGCTTGCTGGTTGTGTCTCTTTTTAAAATGGCAGACCTGGGCTGAGGTTTAGTCGGGTCAGGGCCTGTCAGTGCAGCTGTATCCCATTTTTCTCTACAATGATTGGTCAGGAAGGAGAAACTTATTTTTGGTAGAATGTGATCGGTTGGCTTGGGTGATTTTTTTTTTTTTTAAAACACCCAATTCGAAAGCAAAGAAGAAATACAGACACTTAACCAATCATAGAGAAAATCACAGACACAAAACATTTTATTATAAAGATTGTCTTCAGGTACTTTAGGCAGTGGCATACTTGTGGATTTTCTGAAAGCTTTGACTTATCCAGAATTGTATCTAAGGGACTGATTTAAAAATGCGTACAGGTTGTTGCTAGGAGCTGTTGTTACTGTCTCTTCAGCTGAGAGTAATAGCTCTTGGAAAATTATGAATTTAAGCCCTAGGCTTCTCAGAGAGGCACAGATCTCTAATACAAAACATTCTTAAGACAGTTTACACAAATGGTACTCATAGCCATGTAAGCTTAATCAGTTTTTTTCAAAATTTGTAATTTTTCATATCTTTATTATGTTACAAACTTTTTTCCAGTGCTACATTTCTCAGCCAGTGAGAGTTCGAGGTGGTGACCAAAAGGATTTACAAACATTATTCTGAGCGATTTGACTGGTTCTCTTTTCATCTTTTTTTAATTAGTTACTGTTGCTGACTGCTGAATTTTGATTGATAACTTTTTACAAATTCAGGATTGATGGTTTTCACTGCTTGCTATTTGCTAAATAGTATCTTCCCTGACTATTTGGTTCTGATGTATTGCTGTTTTATGAATACAAATATTTGGCCAGATGTACGGAATAAGATCCCAACAAAAGTCATTAATCCTGTGTCAATGAGCTCAAGGAAAGAGCTGGAAAAATAGTTGGTTAAGTAATTCCCTTGATAGCACAACTGGGTAAGTGCATCATGCCTCGTGGTACTGAGCTATATAGAACAGGAAGGTCGCGGGTTTGGTTTGTGCTGATTTAGCCGCTCTCAGCTGGAGTGGTAGTGGGATTGCTACAATTGCCCTCAGTGTCCCTGGTCTAGGGAGGAGTTTGGCGGGGGCGGGGGGGAGTGGAGAAAGGCCAGGATTCCAAGTCTTGATCACGATTCCTACTGGAATGCAGATGAGAACAAGATTGGGGGCCAGCTGTGATGTCTCCTGCCCCCCAAAGTCAGTTAGTCCCCAATATCTACTGTGCAGACTCACACATGACGAGTGGTCATTTGGGTAGAGTATTGGAGAGCCGCTACTGCCTGTAACCCAGCTTGATGCAGTGCAGAGAAGATCTACGAGGCTGATCTTCAGTGTCAGGGGTCTGAGTTATGGGGAAAGATTGGAGACACTTGGATTTTTCAGCCTAGAAAGGAGGCCCATTGAAAGGTGATTGTTATGGATACAGAAAAAGTTAACCTAGAAATTAAATTAAACTGTGAGAATAGAACTAGGGGACACGGGTTCAAACTAGTAAAAGTTAATTTGTGAACAGATATCAGGAAATTCTTCTTCATACAATAGGCGACATAAACTTATGCCACAGTAGTGGAGACAAAAACCCTGAAATCTTTTGAGATAAAATTGGAGGCGGCAATGGGGAGATGTTAGGATCTCTGGATGAATGATGGATGGACATATGTAAATATCTTGTGATGGGTTCCCACTTCTAGGACAGCAGGCGAAAGGGGAGAAAATGCAAGCAGGAAATATAATTTGGAATGAAAAAAATTGATCTACTAGAATCTTCAGCTTAATGCAGAAAGGTCAATATTCTTTAGTGTTTCAGTCGCAGTGCGTAATAAATTATTTAATTATTGTGCATGGATTGCAGGATTAGGTTTATTTTTATCTTTCTCTTATGTTCAGTAAACATTGGCAAGTGGATAGCATCACGCCACTGGCTCCCAGGACAGCAGATGTTGCTGTCACATCTCATGGGTAATGTGAAGCGAGTGCTGGAACATGCGGGAACCACTGATGGTAATTGCTGAATAGCACTCCCAAAGCCAATGTGTTTACTTTTCATTACTTGGCACCAGTCCACACTGCCAGTGCAGGTGGTTCCATGAACCAGCATTGTGGTGCAGAAAAGGTGGAAACTTTCCCCTCACTCGCAGATTTTCTCCCTTCTTCTCCTGAAGGCGCTGATTCATGCTGGGATAAGCTTCCATACAGGTTGCTAGCCCTCCAGACTCTCTAAGTCATTTTTCTTCATGTGTGAGTCCCATGAGTTGCAGCTGGCAATTCGACCATAGCCAAGCCTGTCCTCACCTCATGAGGGGGTTCAAGGATGCTGATCAAGAGCGGGATTTTGTGCTGGATTTTTCCTCCCTTGCTCAAGGGCACTGAGGTCAATTGAGAGTCCTTACTGGCACCCTGGCTGAGATCAGCTTACTCAGTGCAGACTTATTTTCTTACAGCTGTGCAAACAGACCTTTTTTGAGAAGCATGTAATGTGCACGGTGACAAATCCATTTTCTTTAATTTGTCAACAATAACATTGGCATCAATGCAAAAAATAACATACAAACAGATTGCAGCTCACTCAATAGAGAAAGTGAACAGAGTAACCAAGAGGAGAGTGTCGGGACTGGGTGAAAATAATTTGCCAACTCAGATTTGGAGAGGTGTGCTCACCACACATCGGTATGTGTAGAACTAAATCCATGGAAGAACCAACAATTCAGGATAGTGTCGGTATGTGTGGAACTGAATCCTAGGGAGCAACCAACACTTCAGGATGGTGTCGGTATGTGTGGAACTGAATCCTAGGGAGCAACCAACACTTTCAGGATGGTATCGGTATGTGTGGAACTGAATCCTAGGGAGGAACCAACACTTTCAGGATGGTGTCGGTATGTGTGGAACTAAATCCATGGAAGAACCAACAATTCAGGATAGTGTCGGTATGTGTGGAACTGAATCCTAGGGAGGAACCAACACTTCAGGAAGGTAGGGGGAAAAAATTCACAGGAGAAAATTTTAAAACAATTTAAATAGCATAAGCACTCAGTAAAATAAGCATCTTTTACCCACATGTAGCATGAAACTGAGACTGTTGCTTTCTGGTACTTAATCCTTGGAGCACTTATGGATAAATTCATTGGAAAATCCCAAGACTCCTTTTGTTGAAAGGGGGGCGCTGAACAGTTACAAAGGTGGCGGTAAGCATTAGCCCAGTGCTGAAATAAAAATCAATAGAATTTTGAATACTAAGGGAATCAAGGGATATGGGGATTGGGCGGGAAAGTGGTGATGAGGTAGAAGATCAGCCATGATCTTATTGAATGGCGGAGCAGGCTCGAGGTGCCAAATGGCCTACTCCTGCTCCTATTTCTTAAGTACTTATGTTCTTATGTACTTATAACTTCAACACCCAAATAAGATTTTTTTTCCACTCAAAAATACTGAGAATTAAAATGCATTGTATGGCTGGAAGTGTTTCTCTAGCGCTTTAAAATTACATTGGACCATATTAGTCCACAAATACTTTAATGCTCCTGCCTGATAGTCTTCTGTCCATTATTCCGATGGGGCGTCTGTACCATCTATAAAACTGACCTGGAAAACAGGTATACACTCTGCTCCTGGACCTCTGTCTCAGCTGTTCTGTAACCTCCAGCCAGCAGGTACACAGTAGAATGACTGCCTCCCCAGAGGTGTGACGCCACCCCTTCTGATGTTCTTACCCTTGTCCTGGCCTCTCAGCTCACCATGGGGGGGGGTGCGAGGGCAACAGGTGCAAGCAGCTGACACGAGGGTCAATGAGCTAGCGACACCACTGCATTGCTCTAATTTTTCTTTTCATTATTCAGCAGGAGAGCTGGTGCCCAAGGGTATAATGAAGCTGATGTTGAGCATATTTTTTCAATCAGATATGCAAAAAGATTTGTCCTTATGATATGACAATAGCATCTGTTGGACAACATCACTGCCAGCCTGCAGTTACATTCTCCCGTAACCTTGGGAACAATCACCCAACTCTACTGAATGAAAATAAAACTCCCAACGAATGTGGAACATGAAAGGAATCCTAGTGGGATATTAATATAAATTTTCAGATTCGGGTCAGTACAAAAAGAATAGGTTTGTTCCTTCGTGCGTTACTGGTTCACTGTTTTCGCACATGCAATCTTCATTACAAGCTCGCCCCTCAGTTACGGACTCGCAAGAGCCAGAATATCAACTACAAAACACAAACAATTGTTTAGTAAATCAGGGAAGACACTTTCACAAACTTATTTTAGATTAATTTAAGATTGATAAGGTAGAGCAGTGTGAAAAAGAATAAAAATTGAAGTACATGGGGAGACGGCAGGGAATGGGACCAAGTGGGTAGTTTGTTCAAAGAGCCAGCTTATGCATGATGGACTGAATGGCCTCCAGCTGTACTGTGATTCAGTGATGCTATGCTTGATTGGTTGGGCCCAGGGGCACAGCGTCATGGTCAAGAATGCATTTGCATCACATTTTCTAATGATCTTTCCAGCTGTGTGCCGCAAGGTCAGCCTCAGAGCCAAGCCCGTCAGGACCCAAAAGGCCTACCTTTGCTAACTGTAGCAAAAAAAACACTTTTTATACATTACTGCCATGCCCGTGGAAATGGCTGGTGAATGCTGAGAAAAAAGACCAGCTTTTTACTTCTTGTTAAGGGCTTGTTAAGACCACCTTTCAGTGCAGTATGCCTGTGGCACCATGACTCTGCAACAAGGTACTGCCGCTCTAATAGCCTCAGGTAGGTATCTCCACACACTGAGGTGAGGTACTCAATATGCTGCACTTCCACTCTGTACCAGCTAGCCTCTCATCAACCTTGACCACCCTTGCTCACCAGTTAGGGGCAGTTAGTGCTCAGGTAAGTTGTGCTCTTCAGTTGTGCTTGGTAAACTGTTGGATTCTCCCTGACCAGTGGAGAGAGCAGAGGGGACATTATAAGTACACAAGCACACTTATCCATTTGGGTACTTTACTGAAATGCTTTATCATTATATCTACTACTGTGCACTTATGCAACTCTCAAATGATATGAATAAAGTAATACATATCAGTCGTTCCACACACCCCTCCAATCTCTGCAGTCCCAACACCTTCCTGATTCCCCTCCTAAATAAAGCAGCTACAGCTTCCTATTATACTGTGATTTGTGTCATCCTCCTCTTTGAATCGTGCAACATGTATCTGACCACCAGTCAGGTCCTTGGAATAGTTGAGAGCATGTTGACTCTGAATTAACATGTTGCCGCACTTGATGCAACCTTTGTACATTTGGGAGCCATCAAAAATCTGCTGATGTTTCTCCATCACACGGGTTATTAGTACACCTCGGGCCTCAGTGGTAAATCAGGATTTTCTTACTTGTCTTTTAGCCATTTTCCCTTAAAACTGCTCAAACCTTTCAATATTTACACTGGCTAAGTGTCTCGTTAGCTGCTGCAGAAACATCAAAGGATCATTATTGCAATTGCAGCTTTGCCGACTAGTTTTTCATTCCCAGCATTCTCAGAAAGCACATTTTGAAGTGAATGTTTGCACTTTTTTGTTAGCAGGTATTAGCAGCATTAATTATGATGAAAAACATTCTTCAATAAAAACAGTGTCAGGCCATCAGTGCCCAGAGATATCCACTTTTTATCCCTGGCTGATTTGTTCCCTCCCCTAATTGTAGCATCTCAGTACAATCAGCTAACTCAGCAACGACCAGGGACTAAACCTGGTCTGTAACTTACCACGAGATGCATTTACCAACAGAACCCATCAGCAAGGGGGCAATGTTACCAATGACTTTAGCTTTTTCAAAATTCTTGAAGCCCCCTTGAATTGTCTGTAATGAAGAAAAGACTTTACACTAACCTGGGGTTGCCAACTCTGGTTGGACATATTCCTGGAGGTGTTATCACATGACCTCCTGCCTCCAACTGCCCCGCCCCCACACTCCTGCCATTGGCCGCCCAACATGTCCATACTCGCGGTGCCCCACCTTCCCAGCCAATTGGAAAGTGAACACACTCTTCATTACCCAATTGGATGTTTCTTGACTGTCAGTTAAACACCTTTCTTCCCTTCTCTAATATTTTTATAACTAATTTAAAAAAGTGTTCAAAGAATTTTTTTTTTTTTAAAAACACAATTTTTTTGTCGCCCCTAGGATTTTTCTCCCAGGTTGCTCGCAGCAGTGTCCTGGAGATTAGTCTTTAATTCCTGGAGACAATCTGGAGGGTTGGCAATCCTATACCAACCCCAGCCACCCAGTATATGACCCGACCTTCACTCAGGGTGGCACAATCTGCTTTATTCTTTCCACATTGAAAAAGGATATAGTCCTCTGACGCAATTTGGGTCTTTAAATATAAACTGCATGCATTGTGCATACTTTAGAAGGTGCATTACCCTACCTGTTTTCACGCTATACTTTATAACATCCCGACAACGTTGTAGCAGATGATGATGAGATTCTCCTGTGTCCCTCAATTCCAGGTCAAGGCGCTTTTTAAGCTCTTCAGGATGCTGCCACTCACAGACCTGGAAGGTATAAACCAAGTTAGGGACACCGTGAGCACAGGGAAAGGTCTAGTGACAAGACTGAGAGATTTCATTTTCACCTAAGTGTGAAACGAAAATCCAATAACTTACTGCATTGACATTCTTTTTCCCTTTTTAAAAACATTTTGATTTATAATGTCATTTTAAAGTCATACATTCTGTCCTTATATTCATATAATACTTGTATTATTATTTATAGTTAAGCAGCAAACTTAAGGCACTTTGGGAAGCAGAGAAACAGATCTGGTTGCACCATTGGAGTTCCTCGCCACACTGGCTGAGGAACTGGGAGATGCAAAACTGAGGCGCTGCATTGCCACAACTGGTGGAAGGGTGTAATTACAGTGTGACAAGTTTACATAAGTAATTTCCATTATAAATGTGGACATAGAAATTTATAATGGTAAAAGCTGACAGGAAGTGCATGCAGATATATGATTTTTTTATATATTATACAGATTTTGTCTATTGTGTAACTTTGTCTAATGCATAATAATGCACAGTAAGAAGTGCTTGCTCCATATTATTACTTTAAAACCATTTCCCCTTCCTGTTGCTTCCAATTCTTCAGACATTAATGTTTTGTTACTTATAATGCATTTAATCAAAAAGGCTGATAGTCATAAAATCCACTAAACAATTGTACATAAATTGTGAAATGATGATTAAAAAGGAAAAGTTGATTGCTGTTTAAGCGAAGATGTTGAGAAACTCTTTCCATCCACATCTTCACAGTAAGACAATAGAATAAAGCTGACAGCTAAAACCTGCAGTATTTAGGAAATAATTTGCATTGAGGTGCTGAAAATAGTTATAACTGTTGTCTTAACATTCTAGGGGACTTAACTTATAAAACCTTCAAAAAGAAAATTGGAGGGAAAATGAGAAGAATAAATAACTGGTGTGAGAAATGGAAAATTGCAACCTAGGTATTGTATAGAGGAGTGCTCTTCTGAGATTGGGTGATGTAGAGGGAGCCAGCAGGTGCAGAAATAGGAAAGATGTTCCATTTAACAACACAACAATCCATCATTGTGACCAATACTAAATATGACCAACAAGTATGGAAAATAACTTAATAACCTCCCCTTCCTCCATCAGGATATAGTACCATCCAGGAATCTAGTTTCCAAAGAGCTGATTCTACACAAAGTTATTCAACATTAAATTCAAGAGCAGAAATCCAATGGATAACAAACTATTTTAAGATCAATATATTTTAAGATGGGAGATTTTCAGGTAGGTATCTATTCCCAGGTACAAAGATGTCATCAATGGAAAGTGACATTCTTTGTACAGGGCCCTGTAAAGTTTCTGCTCAGTTGCCAAGGTCTTGCCTTTGACAATGCATTTTAACAATATATTGCTGCTGTAACACTGCCTGGCTGGTTATTGCCTTGTGATAAACCTCATTAACAAGTAGTAGAGATCTGTGGGTTTGTACCTTCTCATTGACATCAGTGGCTTTCTTTATGGCATCTTCCATGATGATCGGGAATGCCTCTTCAACAAACTTCTCTCCTGCTTTCGCATCCAGAAGAGGCCCATTCAAGACCACCCCATCCACCAGGATTGCACCCTTCTTAAGATAGTGATCATTTATCAATTCATCTACATTGAAAAATAACAGGACAGTTTTAGAGCTCAGCAAAACGACATACTGCAGTATATTTGGATCATAAAAGCTACTGCGTATACTCTGGCTATCATTCAATTGTAAAACCCAAAGGTGCTATCAATAAAACCCTCTCTGTTCGAAATGTTATTCTATATAATCTAACAATTAGTAACTGGCTACTACAACTAATACTTAGCATGGTAACTGTATTGTAGAATACACACACGTCAAAGAACTCACTTTTTGACAAGAGAAAAATTTTGATCTCAAGTGATTTTATTGGAAGAAGTAAAAGCTGGAGAACTTTTCCCCACTAGATGTCCCTAGTGCATTTTGCAAATACCATGGTTGTCATTTTTAATCTTCTCCCCTGCCCACTTTCTGACTTACTTTTTCCCTTCAGATCTAAATCTGTTGCATAGAGAAAATAGGCAGAGATTCTGATCCAAGCCTTTTGTAGTGCAATTATTAGCATTACCTAACCACTGATGGTGTGAGGGACTGATTTGGATGAATGTTTCCCCTGCCCTTCTGTGCAGAAGCAGTTGGCCTCCGTTCAGTGCCTCTCCAGAATTTCTACATGTGCTGGCTAATGAACACACAACCGTAATACAAAATTATAATGTTCCATTTTACTAACGATTAGATGAGTGGATGTGTTAAAAAGACTTCACGGCTGCCATTAGGAGGATTTAGTGAAGTGCAAATTGCAATGCATTAATGAGCTCAAGAAAGCCAACCTATAATGCTGCTGAACCAAGAATGTGGTCCAAAATGTGTTTTACATGGCTGATTTTATGAACAGTGGAAGGAAATGGTTTTAAACATTAACAAAACTAGCAAGGAATTTGAATTAGTTTTGGATTGCTCCAGTAAAGACCTAGCACAGACACAATGGGTCAAGTAGCCTCCACCTGTGCTGTAATCTTCTATCGTTCTTTGGTTGCACCCCAAGTGTGGTTTTAACTTAAGGAGTCTGGAGTCTAATTGGTTCCCATCCAGATTTTTCCCAGCATTTGTCACACAGCAACAATAGCGTAAAGTATTCCAAAGATGCAAAAAATATATGTCACCACCAGATTATGTAATAAATATTACATTATTTCAAAGTAACATAATAATGCTGACTTATTTTCTTTATCAAATATAACTTCACCCACACATTTTGATGCAATATATCCTGTAGCATCTGTGTATGTGTAACCCATCTCTAAGCAAGGAAGAGTGGAGTTCAAATGAAGGAGAGCTGGAATATCTGTTACAGTGATTGAACAAACATATTGACTAATGTATGTATAAAAATAATACATACGTCACTTTCACATGTACTTCTGACACAAATCATCATCTGTGCAATGATGTTTTTAAATCACATTTGATAACAACAAGTTGTATTTATATAACGCCTTTAACATCGTAAAACATTCCAAGGCGCTTCACAGGAGTGTTACAAGACAAAAATTTGACATTCCTGTTTAATGCCTTAGTTGATCAGCACTGCAGCCATAATGTTGCCCTTTCTTTGCATTAGATAACTTATTCCACAAGGAACAGGAAATGCTCCGATTCAAATATAGATTCTCCTTATATATGCGCTAAATACCTTATCATAGAATCATAGAAATTTACAGCACAGAAGGAGGCCATTCGGCCCATCTTGTCCGTGCCGGCTGACAAAGAGCTATCCACCCGAATCCCATTTTCCAGCACTTGGTCCGTAGCCTTGTAGGTTACGGCACTTCAAGTGCATATCCAAGTACTTTTTAAATGTGATGAGGGTTTCTGCCTCTACCACCCTTTCAGGCAGTGAGTTCCAGACTCCCACCACCCTCTGGGTGAAAACATTTCTCCTCAAATCCCCTCTAAACCTCCGACCAATTACTTTAAATCAATGCCCCGTGGTTATTGACCTCTCTGCTAGGGGAAATAGGTCCTTCCTATCCACTCTATATAGGCCACTCATGATTTTATACACCTCAATCAAGTCTCCCCTCAGCCTCTTCTGTTCCAAAGAAAACAACCCCAGCCTATCCAATCTTACCTCTTAACAAATCCATGCTGACTGTCCTTATAGTCACCCTTATAGAGCGAGTTTGCCTGGAACATGGGCAAGAACTGCAGTAATAGAGGGTTGAAAGTAATCTTAGAAGGTGAAAGACAGGCGGATACAAGAGATGAATTGTGCAGACATAAGAAATGGTAAAAGCAGGAGAGAAGGCAGAGAAACAGAAGGCATCAAAGAAAGAAAAGAAGAAATGAAGGAAAATAAGATAGAAAGAATGTCAGAACAGGGAAAATTTGTGCACCTGTGCGTATCTGTCCGTGTGGAGATGGAACTTGCTGAGATAAAACAGTCAGTCCCCTTTTACCAAAGTGATCTTCATCTTGATAAGCAATGGCAGGTAGCATGTAGACCAAGAAGTTTGAACACAGGTTGAGAAGAGAAATAAGCCAGTGATCAATGGAGGGACTAAAGGACGCAGACTGCTCTCACTAAACCCAGTTGCTTTTGTTTTAAGCACGCAGTATGTGAATGCAAATACAATTAAGCGTCTAACAGAATTACAAATACAGTATCAGTTTTAAAAACAGTCACATGAACAAGGTATTAAAGTGAACAATAAAGTAAATTAAGTACATTTAGGGAAGTTACTGAAATTAGGTATCCTTCTAGATCTTTTGAAACTTCTATTCAGATTCAGCCTGTTTGCTATAATGATTCCTGACAATTAATAATATTATATCATTTTGTGGAATGGGTTTTACAGTGAACAGCCTGATTCAGTGATCCAAAAAAGATTTGTTGTTTTGTTCTAGTCTTGATACTCAAGAGATTAAATGTACCCAAAACAAGTAAGGAAGTAAGGGAGTCACTTAGATCTAAAAAATCTGATAAGAGAGAAAGGCTTTATGGGCTTTAGTTTATCAATGACCAGTTTCACATATACAAGACAATTAATTTTAGCATTACTCCAAGTAGTGTTTTTAAGAATTTCCATTTTTTAAAATCTTAGTTTAAAAAAATTAGTGACCCTTTCTCAGCCAAAATGACCAAAATTCTAACTCTTCACTGTTTAACAAAAACTTGAAACAAAGGACACCATTAGATTGGTTGACTGATGATGATAAAGTGGTAAAAATATGTAAAGTATGCATGCTGAAGGGATGTGTTTACTGTAATTTCCTCCCCATTTCCTCCCCTTTTCCCTCTTCTCCTAAGCAACTCGTGCTGGGCTACACAAGTGCTGGCATTCTTTCAGGATGACACCCAAGAGAACATCCTTCATAAGGAAGAAAATTAGATGGCTAGATTGGGTGAGGGGGTAGGGAGCATCAGGGTAAGGGGCATCTCAACTGAGCCCAATACTCTCTAATTCTGCACTAGTCATTGCACGGAGTGTATCCTTTGAACCATTCTCACAGATAAATGTAGGAAAATCTAATATATGTAGTCTTACTATGTAAATATGAAACCTAACATAATACTTAGACCTCTTCATAGAATCATATAGCACAGAAGGAGGCCATTCGGCTCATCGTGCCTGTGCTGGCTCTTTGAAAGAGCGATCCAATTAGTCCCACTCCCCTGCTCTTACCCCAGAGCCCTGCAAATTTTTCCTTTTCAAGTATATATCCAATGCCCTTTTGAAAGTTACTATTGAATCTTCTTCCACCACCTTTTCAAGCAGTGCGTTCCAGATCATAGCAACTCGCTGCGTTAAAAAATTCTCCTCATCTCCCCTCTTAACTGCATGGCTAAAATAGTTTTCAAATTATGTCTAAGTGTATAATGACAGTTAGTTATACCGGCAGCAATCAGAAGCAGTGACCATAACCAAGATTCTAAACTACTGTTCTTAGTCCAACACAGCGCTGGTATCAATATCACAGTGTTATAACTGAACACAAAGCATTGGTCAGTCCAACTAAACAGTTGGTTCCAGCACGCTTGATATTAGAATACAACACTGTGACCTGCAGCTCAGTGCACTACCCCAATGAAGCCTCCTAATCTCAGAAAACTGAAGCCATCAAATTGCGAATTATTAGTGTTACAAATATCAAATAATAACAATGTTACTTTCACAATAAATAGGAGCATTTTCAAAGCATAAAGCATAGGAAAGACTGGTTGCATCAAAACAAAATAGGGGAACAGTGGGGGTAAAATTCGGCTTCAAAAAGGGGCAAAAAACAGGCGGTAGCAGATCGGCTGCCCATTGTACACCCCACTTGATTTACCTTTCCATTGACTTCAATGGTGTATAATGAGCGGCTGATCCCCTACCACCCATTAAGTTGAATTTCACCTCCAGAAAATGTGAATCGTGTCACCCTTGGGGAATACTGACCACGGAATGATCAAGTTCAACATGATCTGGGATTCTGAAATGTCAAGGAACAGGAGCCAGCATTATAACTTTAAAAGAGCTCACTTCAAAGAAATGAAGGAACAGTTTAAGCAAATTCATTGAAAAGACAGATTTCAACTAAGCTTCAGTAGAAGACAAGTGGAGAACCTTTAAAGGCAAAATGCTGAGGATGCAGTATAAATTAAATACTGAGGATCAGCAAGCATATGCTAACCAAGCATAACGGTTAATGAATTAACAAATTAATCAACAGTGAAATCTACAAATCCTACAGAGAGAAGGGCGATGAAGTTCACTGAGATAAATGCAGTAATATGCAGAAATATGTTCAGAGGATAATCAGAAGGGCAAAGAGAGACCTGGAAAAAATACAAAGCTGCAGTTCCAAAGCTGAACAGTAAGAAATTCTTTCAGTACAATAACAATCAGAGCGCAGTCAGTGGTGAAATCTATAAAAGATGAAAACAGCACTGAAACAGGGAAAATCGTGACTATTCTGAATGCTTGCTTCCTCCAATTATTTACAAGGGAAGATATGAGCAACATGCCCTGCCCAGAAGTGGAGATAAGTTAAGTAGAGTTTTTACATAAATGCGATGAAAGTCTTCTCGCTCTAAAAGGGTTGTAAACAAATAATTCCCAAAGTACTAATCGAAACAAAGGAGATTCATGCGGCATTGACATACGAGAGCTGTTGGAGAGGTAGTGGTACATTGGAAACAAGGCAACGTCTTGTTCCTTTTCAAAAAAGATGACAAACTAGACACAGGCAACACAATGGATGTCTGGCAAAATGTTATGTTGTTAAGTTTCCTTTTTTTTTTATAATGCCACGTAAAATTTAATGATTAGCACCACCTCCACATCGTGCCCATTATTGCATCCAAAGGGCCAACTCTCCCTTTCACTTGTTTCATGATTAATATCAATACATGCCGGGACCCATTGGGCGGATTTGGAATGGTTGAATGAGTGGTTGAAGGACTGTTTAGTGCAAAGGTGGGGGAGAGAGAGGAATTGGTGCTGGTGGTGGGAGCAGACCACGGGGTTTCATTTGTTATGTTTCACACTAGGTGAACCTTCACAATATTAGGGTATCCCGGGCAGCAATGTAAGTGGCTGGTCTGGCGATGGGTGCCCCATCTTCATCCTCCTGCTCCCCTCATCCGAAGATGAGTGATGGGCCCCTTTGTCCCCTCCACCTGCAAGCCTCCCTCCCGTGGGCTTTTCTCCTGTGCATGTGCTGATCCCACCACAGCACGTCGTCACTGCCGTGGATGGTGACGGCCTTCCTCTTCTGATGTGCTGTCAAACACATCCAAGACGCCTCCCATCCTGATCGTGTCAATTTGAAATCCTCCAAGGTTAAAAAAAGCTGTATGCACACAAGCACTCTCTGCCAGACCCTCTGCCAGAGGGAACTGAGGCAGCAGCTGCAATAAGTGAAGTTTTATTCAAATTGGACAATGACAAGTTTAAATACCCACCTGAACTGCTGCTTAAACTCGCCTCTGTTTCCCTGATCAGTTTCCCAAGCCCCGGGAAACCCGTCCTGCTCAAGTAAAGTTTGAAGCCAAGTTAAAAACTATTCAAAAGTACCTCATTAACATCTCCTAAGGACGTTAACTGTGCCAATAGTACCCGGCCACATCCAATTAGGAAATCCCCGACTTCGGCGAGTAGGTTTCCAAACATGCCTCCGTTAAACCTAGAAGTGGGCGCGTTGGAGCCGGGTTGCGCACTTGCTCTAAAAATCAATCATTTTAACCCCCCACCCGCTCCCAACCCACCCATTCTTGGGGGTTAAAATTCCCCCTTGGACTTGGAAACTCAATGCAAATTAGTCAAATTTGCAGAATGTTTGTCTATGTTTGAATGTCTCCCCTATGTCTCAGTCATCAGAACTGGACAAAGTACTCAAGATGTGGTTTGGTGCACGATACAGTTTGAGGATGGCTTCCTATGACTTGTATTCCAGTGTTTTGGATATATGGTTGAGCATTCTATTGGCTTTGTTGATTACTGCTAACCCAAGAGAGACAATTAATTTGACAAGGCAGCTGAGAAATACAAAATGAGATAGACAAAATCTGTATGTGGGCAGACAATGGCAGATGAAATTTAACGTGAACAAGTGTAAAGTACTGCACATCGGAAGGAAAATGGGTGACACACATACTCCATGAATGGTGTTGAAACAGCTAAGGATGGACTTATTAGACTTAACACTCAAACATTGCAGAGCAGTAATCAACAAAGCCAATAGAATGCTCAACCATATATCCAAAACACTAGAATACAAGTCATAGGAAGCCATTCTCAAACTGTATAGTGCACCAAACCACTTCTTGAGTAGTCAGTTCTGATGACTGAGACTTAGGGGAGACATTCAAGTATAGGGGTGACATTTAAAAATAAAGGAGACATTCAAGCACTAGAGGCAACTCAAGAAGAACTATGAGGCTGATCCATAGTATTAGAGTCTGAGTTATGAGGAAAGACTGGAATAGACTTGGGCTTTTTGGTTGTGAAATGAGATAACTGAGAGGTGACCTTGCAGAAGAATATAATATAGTCGAAGTATGGAAAAGGTAAATCTGGAAAATGGCTAAGTTACAGGAGTAGGACAAGAGGACACGTGTTCAAGCTAGTAAAAGGCAAATTTAGGACTGATACCAAGAGGTTCTTCTTCACACAAAGAGTGATCAACACTTGGAATGGACTTCTGAGTAGAGGAGACAAACATCGTGGAGTTATTTAAGAAATAATCGGGTGCCGCAATGGGTCTTTTTGGATTGATGAACGAAGATGGGCCGAATGACCTTCATCTGCATTTATCTTCTGATATCCTTTGACTTACAGGGTACAACTGTAAAAGAATGATCTAATTTTCATAATTGTGCCTAGTTTGCAGTATAAATGCCTTGAGTTACATTGTTTGCTGTGGCATATATCTTGCAAAAAGGCAGTTTCTTAATTGTATTTACAGCTGTAGATTGTTCAGAGAAAGATTTGTTTCTGTCATTTGAACCTGAAGGTAAAGCAATTTGGGTCACCTGGCAAGGGATTGAAAGAAAATGCCAGCTTGTTCTGACCAGTATTTCTTATCTTTGTTGAAATCTATTGCTTTCTGATGGTTTAAAGTAGGCTTGCTGCATAATATGGTATTGAACCATACTCGCAAACACATCCAATATTTCATCCCTGATCTGTATAGATTTTGTTGATCTATAATCTATCTGCTGTGGTATTGCGCACGGAGAGTAAAGACAAAGTGTAGCCTTCGGCTGGTGGTATTAAAGGGATGAGGATAATTGGACAAAGGGCCTGCAGACATAATTCAGTCCCCATTTTAAAATCATACATTCTGTCTTTATTTTTATATTTGCATTATAAATTCCTATGTCAATTTCTTATGTAAACTTGTCACACTGTAATAACACCCTCCTGCCAACAGCACCTCCACTGGTGGGAGGGTGTAACTACAGTGTGATACGTTTACAAGGGCAGCTTCCATCATAAATGGGAAGCGTTGATGGATATAATGGGGTAAAAATTCCACATTTATACCAACTGATATTTACTGACACTTGCTGGAAGTTGTGTGTGGATTCTGTATAAGGACAACACTGGGCACACAGATGAACTGCTGGTTACATTCCCACCTAATATCCACTCTCAGTGCTCATGTGAAGAGCAGTTGCTTGGTGGCATGCCAGATAACTACTGTTGCCCATGAAACTGTATCCCATCATAGGCCACATTACTCAGGATGCCTGGGGGAAAGGACAGGGAGCGTAAAGAGGAGAAAACTGAAGGGAAACGATTCATTTCTGGAAGGGAACAAAGCTTGCCCTTATACGCTAAAGTCTGAGGCTGCTGGGAGTTGAGATCGTTTCAAACAACAGTTTTTTTCTCCTGACTGTGCTGCCTCTGTGAGTTTCCTTTGCGCATCCTATTGAACGCAGATTGTGACAATATTATTTTATAATTCATTAGGAACCTCAGTGTAATATTAAGAATGGAATTAACTGTCAGGCAGATCAGCAAGAAAGCAAAGGAGCATTACCAGCTTCACAGCTGATAGCAGGAGCTTCAATGCCCATAAATAAACATTGCTTTTAATGTATCAAATATTTTGAACCAGTAAAATTCTCAGCATAAAAGTTAATGTATCACTAAATTGTAATGAAGGAATATGACACTAGGACATAATACAATCCATTGACAAAAACAGACTTTTATCATAAGCTGCTGATGCCCTTTGTCTCAGCCAGTGTTTGATATATATGCCTATTAATGGTGGTTAAGTTGCTACTTAATAAGAAGTCTAAATGTTTGGTGCCATTCATTTGATAACAGTACAGTACCCTTTTCAATAGGAGGTCTCTTGTTTTGCTCAGCCACTATTTCAATTCCAGCGCTTTTCAGCTCACCATGACAGTGAGAGGGGGAAGTCACTGCAACCAGTGAGTGTGCAGTCATGTGTTCATAGCAATTGACAAATTGAGCCATCAGACTGTAATGCTCAGCAAGCACAGTCTAATATTGAAACCTTTTGTCCATTGACAAAGCAATGAGTCTTCACACTGACTCATCGTAATATACTTATTAATAAGAACACGCTGTACAATTAGCTCATCGAGGTTACTGGAAAGAGTGCAGAATCACACTACAGGAGGCCATAGGTATTTGATTATTTGCAGCTTTAGGCGTCTGGCCTGAGGGAGTAGATTAGGCCTAAAATAGAAAAAAACTGATGAAATAAATAAGGACTGGGTAAAATATCTAGCAAAATCAGACTCCCAAAATCAGCTGAAAATACCCGACTGAACAGGATAAGTTTTCAAAATAAAGACAGGAAGCACACAGCAGGGCAGTAGGCATCTCTAAAGAGAACAGGCAGATTTAATGCTTTGAGTGTAGTTCTGACAAAAGCTCTACACCTGTCTTTACTCTTTACAGCTGCTGACTGACCTGTTGTGTATTTCTAGAATTTTCCATCTTTATTTGGGATTTCTAGCATTTGCAGATTTCTTTTCTTTTTATTTATGTTTCCAAAACAGTTTTTTTATTCATTTATTTGCTTCAATCATAGCTGCACTATGCCAATTATTGGAAATCCAAAAGACCTGACATATTTGATAGCACTGTTACAAGTCTCACAACAAAGTTCACTACATTTCGAGCTCTTCTAATTATTCAGTGGGTAAATCCACTGGTGTGGTACTGAACTATACAGACCAGAAACACCCTAGTTTTAAGCCATGGTCTCTCTTTTCTTAGAGCTGGTGGTGAGGACACCACCAGTTGGCTTCAGCACCCCTGTGTCAGGGAGGGAAGCAGCAGCCAGGGTTCCTGCTCCTAAATGCTATTCACTGACCCCCTACTAGAAAAGTGAGATTATGCAGACACTGAGTGAAGACAGGGTTGCCCATACTCTGCCTGGTGTGTTTCCGGATGCAGCACAGCCGAGATTAGGAACTCAACTGGGTGGGGAACTGAGGCTCAAATCTGCATTCCTACTCTCTGTGTGCTGCAGTTCGATGTCGAGAATGTTATTGTTATAGGAAGTGCCTCGTCCAAATTCTACATTGAAAATATATGCTGAAAATGATATTCAATGCAAGTGTGGAGCAGCCCATGGTTCAAAGTGTCCATCTTGTGAGCCAGAGAAATAAATGGGCTTTCCTGATCCAGTTTTATAATTTTCATTCAGCTACTAAAATTTTATTAGGTAGTCCAACTAACTTCCCATTAAAAATAAGCAAAGCTAGATTTCTACGCCTGCTCTAGTAAGATTCTGGAATTAGCACTCAGTAAGCCAATGTTCAGAGATCGGCTATTGTTGCTCGATAATGCCCCAGTAGCTTATTCTATAGTGTTAAGTAAATAAAACGCAATAGAAATGGGGTACTTAAAGGATGTCAAACATAATAATGAAACAGAAATCAGTTGTTCAAACAGATCTGAAAAACAGACCAGAAACATAAACCCCCCATATGGAAAAAGACTTTGAAAATATCTGGAGTAAATATTCTTGAAATAAATCTAGCAAATTCATATTTTTATTAGCTTGCTGTCTCACAGTTGAATTTGTCTGCCAATCTGATCATCTGAAGGGCAACAAAGTACTCTAACTTTACTAAATATTACATTGGTTTTTACTAAGACATAATACTATACAATTGACGGTGTCTCTATAACATCCAGTACAAGAAGAATCATAGAATCGTAGATTTTTTTTATTTGTTCATGGGATGTAGGCGTCGCTGGCAAGGCCAGCATTTATTGCCATGCAGCACAGAAGGAGGCCATTCGGCCCATCATGCCTGTGCCAGCTCTTTGAAAGAGCTATCCAATTAGTCCTGCTCTTTCCCCATAGCCTTGCAATTTTTTTCCCATTTTAAGTGTATATCTAATTCCCCTTTGAAAGTTACTATTGAATCTGGTTCCACCACCCTTTCAGGCATAGCATTCCAGATCATAACAACTTGCTGCATAAAATAAAAATCTCATTTCCCCACTGGTTCTTTTGCCAATTACTTTAAATCTGTGTCCTCCGGCGGTTACCCACCCTCCTGCCAGTGGAAACAGTTTTTCCTTATTTACTCTATCAAAACCCTTCATAATTTTGAACACTTCTAGGAAGTCTCCTCTTAACCTTCTCTGCTCTAAGGAGCACAATCCCCGCTTCTCTCGTCTCTCCACTAGTCCCGGGTTTTTTCAGTTTACATTCATAGGGATATATATTAAAGATTTTTGATAACCAAAAGCATGCAAATAAAGTAAAACTAATGGCAACTGAAGATTTTTGCGTCACGGACATATACCTCGGTTCAATTTGGGATTTCTCAGTCGAAACATGTCCATTTAAAGAGGTGTTCCCATGTAGTAAATATCTTGCAAAATGGTTTATTGGGTTGTAAAAAGGGGAGTGCAACAACACAGTTCTTAACGTGATTGTGTCATTGTATCTGAAGTGACAAATTTATTCCAGCCTGTAGGAACCACCAAGGCCACAAAAATTAGGACTTTAGCATTTTTTTATCCAAAACTGGCTATGTAGGAAAATATGTTTAGTGTTGGTATGTCCTGCCAATCATCTAAATAGTCACAAGATAAGACAAAGTAAGGTTTTACCTTATAAAGCGAATTCAGACAAACATATAAGATAGAAATTGGGGCAAATACAAGCTAAGTTTAAAGGAAAGTTCCAGAAAAAAATCAAATTGAAAATTTAGCAAAGACAAAAAAGATGATTACAAAGACAGAGAAAATGGGAAGATGGGGAGTTGTAGAAGGTGAATGCAAAAGTAAAGGTAAGGGGAAACAGCCAATGAGGACAACAGGGCTGGAGAAGGAAAGAGAGATAGTCCAGACAGATAATCTATGGCATTGCAGTGCCAACTCCACAATGCTTCCTACAGGCCTGAAGTCATTTCTTTTATTTCAGCTTTAACAAAACATGGAACTTTTTACGAGTGTTGTAAGAGCTGGCATAGCAGCAGTTACAGTGCTCATTGTTCACAGTACCACCCAATGTGGCAGGTAACGTGGAGGTGTTTTCAGAGAAGCTGTTCCAGCAACTGAAACCTACCTGAGAACCCCTCCACCCCCAACCGCTGAGAAAGATAGCCCCCTTTCATAAACCTAAAGCATCTCCATCACCAGACTCTTCCTTGTTAGGTAAGGGTATCAAGGGATCTGGAGCATATGGGGTTGAGGTGCAGATCAGCCAGGATCTGATTGAATGGGGAAATAGGCTTGAAGGGCTGAATGTTCCTATGTTCCTGCCATCATACATGTGCATTGCTCACATCACACAATGTACTGACCACAAAGTCTAGCTCAGAAACATTAAGGTTGCCTTCTCAATATCTTACACTGGATATCTGTTTACAATATCTTACAACTTGGAAGCTTTAAACCACTCTCTTCAAGCATTTAACCCTTTTCAGCTTACAAAACATGTATTTCTTTCACACAATAGTAAAGACGAATTTCGGACAATTTGTCCTGATGCATGTTCTAAAGCAGAATTAAAGCAGAACGGTGTCTAAATTCACAACGTTCTGCAAATAAAGTTAAAACCTTGCTCCCCTTTCTCATGTTCTTTTAATAACGGGTGGGGAGTGCAGAGATTTTGCTGCAGTTCTCAAAGGGTTAAAGTGTGGCACTATCAGTTTGTAATCTGATGTATCAAATTCCTTGACCATGAAATGCTTCCTAATTAGGTCACTCCTAGCCTGTGCAACTCCAAGGAGCACTATGAAAATGTTTAGCAGACTTTATTAGTTTGTTTGCTAAAATAAAATGCAGAGACCTACTCCTTCCACTGCTGGGAAAGTCAAGGCAAAACCTGCCTCCAGAAGCCAATCAGTTTGGCTTGCACCTCATGCATGATAGTGCTCAAATAAACATTAATATTACAGTAAAAGCTACTTAAATATCAGAAATGTCTTTATTATTGTAATATTAGCCCTAAACAAATTAAACACCTAAAACCCAATAAGAACATTTAAACCTGTGCTATCCCTTTTCTTCCTCCCAGTCTCCTCTCTTTTTGTAAATGTTAACTTTAATTTTTATTCTTTTCTACCACTTCTATATCATTCTACCATTTTCCCCAAAATTTCAAATCTTTTCCTTGCATTTACTTTCGCAACTTTAAAATTGTTTTTTTTTTTCTTTTGGTTTTCAAAACTGGATTTAACGACCAGTTCAGCAACTGATGAAAAGTCCAAATGTGATAAGTTGACCCCAGAAATGTAACCAAGTCAATCTCTGGCACGAACGCCACAAAGCACTTGCCACCGACAAGTAAATCCACCAGTGTCTCCCACAGCCTGACATCACCTAAGTGAGCCACATGGCGCTGTAAGGGTTAAAACATGTCAAAACACATCATGCGTCAGTTCTACATGATGGCACTGTGACACAAATGATGAATAGTTCTTCAGCTTTCTCAATCCAAAAATGATTCATCAAATATGTTTTTAATGACATTGTGCCCTTTCACTAATATTATTAGTTCATGATGATAAATCTTTAGTTTACAGATGCTCACAGAAGTGGAAACTAGAATGAATGCTTGACATTGTTGTCTTTCCAGCAGTTGCCAGCCTTCGGACCTTGAATTACAAAGCTACACCCTCCCCCATCATCTGTAAAAGTGTTTGGAAACACTTTCACATTCATTTACAAGATGGCAAAAATTAGCCTGAAATCATGCAATGCATTCAATGTTGTAATGCGCTGCCTGAAAGGGTGGTGAAAGCAGATTCAATAGCAGCTTTCAAAGGGGGAGTGGTTATCTGCTTGATAAGGAAAACAGTTGCAGTGCTCTGGGGAAAAAGCGGGGAGTGGGACTAATTGGACAGCTCTTTCAAAGAGCCGGCACAGGCACGATGGGCCGAATGGCCTCCTTCTGTGCTGTGAGCTTCAATCTATGACAACGTGACCACCGCACTTCCGCGTCCCCCAGAAAATGTCTGCCGATTTTTTCCCCACCAATACAGGGACCGTTTAAGCAATGTGAGCTTTCTAATAGGCAAATGCATGCAATTGAGTCTTACTTTCCGCTTTTCGCACCTAAAGCCTACATCAAACTGATTGCAGCTCTGCACAGCAGAAGTTTGCAGGGAGTGTGAATGGTAGCAAAATTGGTTAAGAACATGGTTATTAACAAAATTGGAGATCCCAAAAATAAATATTTCCAATTTGCCTGTGTCTATTTCTCTGTTATTTCTAAGAGCTATGAGTTCAAATTATCACGCGGGATGACCTTAAATGTATTATGGCTGTTTATTTAATAAATCGCCTCAGCGATATTCTCAAAACTAAGCTTCCGGAGGAGCTGCAAAGTCAAAACTGTCCATTTTGAGGGGGAGGGGAGGAGAGTTTGCCAGCAATGAAACGCTTCCTTCTGCGAAATTGGAGAACATGATAAGTGGACTGTAAGGTAATCCAGAAAAGCAGAGACCAATACAGATATAACTGCCCTCATTCTCATGCGTCGCTTTAAACATTTTTGCAGAAAAGGAATTAGAACGGCACATCCTCTTAAAGGCCTGCCCAGGCTTAGTGATGCAGCGGGTATTTATAGCGGAGGAAAAGCCGGCTTTGGGGGGTGGTGGGGGGGGGATGATCCAGATTATAGCAAGGTCGGAGCAACAACAACAACAAGAAAGAAAATTCCATGCGGTAATTTGCAGCAATGTGCCAGACGGTTGCATCAACATAGTTGGGGGTTTCCATAGCGACAGCGACCCATCTGGCCATTTGAAATTGCTCTCTGGCAGTCGCAGTGGAATTATACCCAACTTGGCTCATCTCCACGAGTATATGGGGGGGGTGAGGTGAGGTGAGGTTGGAGATCAGCAACTCGGGGCATGGCGGAGTGGGAGTGGGGCTTCCAATCCCCTCTCCAGTTCAGATGTTGTCTTGGAATCAATAAGCGACTCCCTGTCCACTCTCCCTCTCTCTCCCCTCCCCATTAAAGGGCTCGCAGGTAACAAAAAGCACGGACTGGTGGTAGAGAGAAGACTGCAATGTGGGGAAAGGGCGGGGGAGCGGGACTAAGTCGGATAGCTCTCTCAAAAGAGCCGGCACAGGCACGACAGGCCGAAGGGCCTGGTGCTGTATCATTCGAGGTAAAAAGGGAAAGAAATGCACTGTTGTTTTGAGTTGACTCCTCCTCATCTGCCCATCTGACAACCCCAATGGTTCATTTGCCTTGAAGCCGACACAGCTCTATTTGCGAATTCAAACATTTTAAAAAAAAACACGTTTTCTTACAAGCGCGCTCATCGAAAATCACCCCCCCCCCCCACCCCCCCATCCCATCTTGGAGAGCCGACTTCTCCCTGAAACTTGATAGCGGGGCGGAAAAAAATGCAGCGGCAATTAAAGTCAGACGCAGTTCTTCTGAGAACTCGCGCCTATATTTTTTTTTTATCCAAATAAGTCTCCTTTGGGATACCACATTGTTACTGCACATCGTCATCCCAGCAAACTCGCTTTTTGTGTACTAAAAACAATAAATCAAAAATAAATTTCCCCTCAGAAAAAAAAAACCCCCAGGACGGGCCCCCCTTTGAATCTGCGCTGTGTTGTACCGACACCTGTAACACACACACACACGCTGCAGCATCGCAAGTGAACCTACCCGCATTGGAGCCGCTGTATCCCTGAAGATCCATAATCTCGGCGTTGTTGTTTGTGTCTCCCATCGAAGCTGCTGCCTGCTTGCGGTCTCCGTCCTGACTATTTCACTTGATCGCTTAGAAGAGGAAATAAAGGGATCGAGAGAGAGAGAGAGAGAGAGGGGAAAGAACAGAGGTGGGAGGAGGAGAGTCAAAGCGAGGGGCTGACAGCAGCCTTGACGTCAGAATGGGGAACGACAGCCTTGTGAGCAACTGGGCTCAGTGGAAAAGTACTGAGACACGCACACACGTGTGAGTGTGTATAACAAATATATATAAACCCAGTGGAAAAATACTGAACACCAGACACTGGTCTGTATACATTACATGTAAATATATATAAACCCAGTGGAAAAATACCGAAACCGAGATACAGGTCTGTATATGTTACATGTAAAGATATATATATAAACCCAATGGAAAAATACTGGGGTACCTTGTGACCACATAAAACAAATATGTATGTAGAAAAACCGGTTGGAAAAGAACTAAGATTGGCACACAAATGTATGTCTACAGGTGTGTCTGTGTATATATAACAAAAATGTATTTGATTAAACCCACTGGCACAGTGCTGAAACATACCCATATTTATCATCTACAAAGATAAAGCTTGTGAAAAAGCACTGAGGCACATTTGTGTCTCTACACATGAATATGTATAAACCCAGGGGGAAAGTACTCGACACACTTATGTCTATTCAAATAAATATATATATATAAACACAGTACACAACTATCTATACACAATATATATGTAAAGCTTGTGGAAAAGTACTGAGACATGTGTGTCTACATGTGAAAACAGGCCTAGTGGAAAAGCACCAAACTACATGACTCTACATGAAACTGTGAACCTAGTGGAAGTGTGCTGAACCACAAACCTATCTCAATATGAAAACATAAACCCAGTGGAAAAGTACTGACACACACTTGTGTCTATACACATCAAACGGTTGGAAAAGAACTAAGATTGGCACACAAATGTATGTCTACAGGTGTGTCTGTGTATATATAACAAAAATGTATTTGATTAAACCCACTGGCACAGTGCTGAAACATACCCATATTTATCATCTACAAAGATAAAGCTTGTGAAAAAGCACTGAGGCACATTTGTGTCTCTACACATGAATATGTATAAACCCAGGGGGAAAGTGCTCGACACACTATATATATACATATATATAAACACAGTACACAACTATCTATACACAATATATATGTAAAGCTTGTGGAAAAGTACTGAGACATGTGTGTCTACATGTGAAAACAGGCCTAGTGGAAAAGCACCAAACTACATGACTCTACATGAAACTGTGAACCTAGTGGAAGTGTGCTGAACCACAAACCTATCTCAATATGAAAACATAAACCCAGTGGAAAAGTACTGACACACACTTGTGTCTATACACATCAATATATATAAACCCAGTGAAAAAGTACTGACACACACTTGTGTCTATACACATCAATATATATAAACTCAGTGGAAAAGTACTGACACACACTTGTGTCTATACAAATCAATATATATAAACTCAGTGGAAAAGTACTGACACACACTTGTGTCTATACAAATCAATGGGCTAGAAATTCGGCTCCATAGTGCCCGATTTTTCAGCGCTACAGGTGGTATTTTGTGTAGAAAATGGCGTGTGCGCCATGCACGCGCACCCCTGGTGCGGGCTGCGTCGGACGCCATTTTGGTGAGGTATTAGCGTCGATGCTGGGAGCGTGCGCCGGAAGTATGTAGATTAGGCAGATCGTGACGTCGATCAGCGTGCAACGCTGATTTAACGACAGCACTGCCATTTTTGTCCTCACGCTGGAGCTAATGCCCTATCTTAACCTCGCACAGCTGAACATGCGTTCAGCAGCAAGGGATCAGCAACTACTCTCAGGTTAGTTGCTGATTAATTTCTACTGGCTCTGTGTAATTTTGTATAAGTGTTTGGTACTTTCCAGAGTTGTTTAAAGTTGCTGAGGTGACAGGGAGTGGTGCTGCAAGTGGAGAAGGCCTTGGTTCTGAGTTCAAGGGTTCTGGTCAGACCACTTGCTCCCAGTCATGAGTGCTGTAGTTGCCATCCCCCTTGGCCTGAAGCATGAGAGGGAGATAGAGCAGAGGCAGCAAAGAAGAGGACAAGGTGTTTGCAGAGGGAGGAGGAGGAAGGGAATGAAGAGGAAGAGGAGGAGCAGGAGGAAGGGAAGAGGCAATCAGCACAGGCCGTCTCCAGCCTCATTTGACTACAGTTCCACTGAACACAACCCCAAACCCCTATTGTACAACAGTCACACGCCTTACCATCCCTCTGTTCCAGACCATCACAGCATCCTCTTGGCCACAATACTGAAATAAAAGCCACCACAAAAGAAACATTCCAAACCAACTTTATACATCAATTCATCCAATATTACAGAACAAAGTCAACTAATCACCCTTGTGCATTCCCTTAGTGCCTGTCTTCAGTGTGCCTTTGCCTGTCCTCGTGCACCTACAAAGTGCTACCCCAGTGGCTGCAGCATGGCTGGCGGAAAGCTGCTGACTTTCAGTGGGGGGGACTGCAGATGGCCTTGCAGGATGACATCAAATAGCTCTGGGGCTAGAAGGCCTGGCTTTTGGCTGCACCACCTCGGCGTGGGCAGCAGCAGTCTGGCTGGCTGGCTGACAGGCAACAGCGAGGGCACTGGCGGAGTGGCAGTGGTGGGAGGACAAATGCTGTCATCCTGAGAGAGGACAGCAGGTTCATGCTCCACGCAGCCACTGCCACACTTCCGGTGCAGCGCCTCAGCAATCCTAGTAATCTGCTGGAGGACAAATTGCTGGACAGCTGTGACACCCTGTAAACCCCTTTCCACACTGGTAAATAAAGCCACGATGGCAGCAGTCTGAGCTTGCATGACAGAAGTCTGAGCTTCCACTGCAGCACTCAGATGTTGGGTCGTTTCCGATTGTGCTGCAATGGAAGCTGAGACATCGGCCATCAGACGCTGCATCATGGTTGGGTCCACAAGTGCACTAATGGAGTTGCCCATTACCTCCATGCTGGAAAGGATGGGCTCCAAGCTCTGCACAAAGCCCTGTGCAAGGTTGGTGCCATGCTCCTTGACATTGCACTCAGGCTTTCTTGCAGGCCTGCCAATGCGCCAAGTGTTTGATTGTGCATACCCATCAGCCTTCCTCTGTAGGCCGCCCCATCGAAGTCCTCATCTGAGTCCTCTGCAGCAGAACACGTGTGCAAACTCGCCCTCCGGGGAGCTGAACTTGCGCTACCCTTTCCCCCCTGTCCTGGTTGCAGGCCACTTGTGCCCGGGGGTCTCACCACGTGCAGAGTCAGCCTCTAACCTACCCTCTAAAGTAAGTGGAGTGTCAGTATCTGAGCTGATGGCTGCAACTGTGAAATCGAGTGATGGTGCTGTGTCTTCATCGTCAGTGTCTTGGTGCTCTTCAATTTCCTGCTCCTCCACCAGTGCCTAGCCAGGTGGCAGTTATTGGCTATCTGAAAGGAGAAAGGCACAAGGGTATGGTTGTGGTGAGGGGAGGGGGGGAAAGCAAGCGAAGCATGCTTACACCATGTGCAACTTGTAAATCAGAAGAGATTGTGGGATGAGGGAGAAGTGGGATGTAAGAAGAAGGATTATGTATGAGGATACCATCATCTTGTATTGTTTCAGCCCTGCCGCTGGCCACGGGCTCAGCAATGGCCCTCCCAATAATGGCCAGCACCATCTCCTCCAGCGGGGTCAGGTTATGCAGGCGTGCCTGTCCCCCGTCGATTAGGTCCTGCTGCCTCCGGTTGTGAGCCACCTTGTCCTGCAAGAGAAAGGGAAGTGTGTCAGTGAGTGGGGTGCAATGTGTTTGGGTGAAATGCCTGTCATGGTTGAATAGCTGACAGTGTGTGCAAGCTGTCAGATGTGGGTGTGAAGCTTGCAGCATTGGTAAGTGTGTGACGGTGAGGTGAACAACAACAACCTATATTTATATAGCGCCTCTAACATAGTAAAACGTTCCATGGCACTTCACAGGAGTGTTTTAAAACAAAATATTGACACCAAGCCACAGAAGGATAAATTAGGGCAGATGACCAAACGCTTGGTCAAAGAGGTAGGTTTTAAGGAGCATCTTAAAGGAGGAAAGAGAGGCGGAGAGGTTTAGGGAGGGAATTCCAGAGCTTAGAGCCTAGACAGCTGAAGGGACGGCCAGCAAAGGTTGAACAATTAAAATCAGGGATGCTCAAGAGAGCAGAATTAGAGGAGCGCAGATATCTCAGGGGGCGGGGGAGGGGGTTTGTGGGGCTGGAGGAGATTACAGAGATAGGGAGGGGCGAGGCCATGGAGGGATTTGAAAACAAGGATGAGAATTTTGAAATTGAGGCGTTGCTTAACCGGGAGCCAATGTAGGTCAGCGAGCACAGGGGTGATGGGTGAACGGGACTTGGTACGAGTTAGGACACGGGCAGCCGAGTTCTGGATGACCTCAAGTTTACGTAGAGTAGAATGTGGGAGGCTAGCTAGGAGTGTGTTGGAATAGTCAAGTCTAGAGATAACAAAGACATTGATGAGGGTTTCAGCAGCAGCTGAGCTGAGGCAGGGCGGAGACGGGCGATGTTATGGAGGTGGAAGTAGGCGGTCTTAGTTATGGCGCAGATATATGTGGTCAGGAGCTCACTTCAGGGTGAAATACGACACCAAGGTTGTGAACAGTCTGGTTCAGCCTCAGACAGATGCTAGGGAGAGGGATGGAGTCGGTGGCTAGGGAACGGAGTTTGCGATGGGGACCGAAGACAATTGGGCTGGATTTTCTCAGCCCTGAGGAGGCAGGTACGGAGGTGGGACTGCCAGGAAAGTTGCAGAATTTGGGGGTGGATTGCAAACCCGCCCCCAACCCGCCTCCGTGCCCTCTTGCCAGGAGGCGGGAAGCCGCCCGGCCCCGGGTCCCGTTTCCTTGGAGGCGGGAAGGGATTAAAGCCTATTAACTGCCTGTTAACAGGTAGTTAACAGGCAGAAAATAGGATTATCCCTATTTTTGGCGCTGAAGTGCGGGCTTCCCGACCTGAGGGAACCCCGCCAGGGTGTAAGAGGCGAAGAGGAGGTCTGCGGGGGTCGGAGGGGTCTGAAAGTGCGATGTAGAGGTGAGTGATGGGTGCAAGTGTGGAGTGGTAAGTTTGTGAGGTGAGTGTAAAGTGTTAGAAAATGTTAACTTACCTTTGTTTCTCCCTACAGCCTTCAGCCACTGTGGAGCCGTAGTCCCTGACATCTCCATTGTAGAGATCACAGACTGGCTGTTGGATCCACCGACCCAACAGCCAGCTGATTTCTGCAAAGTTGAAAGGTTTGATGAGTTCTGAACACAAGCACTCATCAAACTACACAGAATGTCAGTGTTTGACAGCTTTACAGAGCTGTCAAACTATGACATTTCTTCTTTCAAAAGTTCTTGACAGATGGCACGTTATACGTTGACATGCTCTGTCACTGACTTCCCTCTAATTGGCCTGCTGAGCCCGCTGGGCGAGCTTAACAAGGTCAATCAGGGGAAAATCCCGCTGGTTGGCCAGAAGCTGATGGAGGCGGGATTGAAAGCTGGCAAGCAGCAGTCCCACCTCCAAAAGCTTCCCATTGAGAAAATCCAGCCCAATGGCTTCAATCTACCCAATATTTAGTTGGAGGAAATTTCTGCTCATCCAGTACTGGATGTCAGGCAAGTAGTCTGACAATTTAGAGACAGTGCAGGGGTTGAGAGAACATAAGAATATAAGAAATAGGAGCAGGAGTAGGCCATTCAATAAGATCATGGCTGATCTTCTACCTTATCTCCACTTTCCTGAACTATCCCCATATCCCTTGATTCCCTTAATATTCAAAAATCTATCGATCTCTGTCTTGAATATACTCAACGACTGAACCTCCACAGCCCTCTGGGGTAGAGAATTCCAACGATCCACCACCCTCTGAGTGAAGAAATCTCTCCTCATCTCAGTCCTAAATGGCTGACCCCTTATTCTGAGACTGTGATCCCTGGTTCTAGACTCCCCAGACAGTGGAAACATCCTCCCTGCATCTACCCTGTCGAGCCCTGTAAGAATTTTGTATATTTCAATGAGATCACCTCTCATTCTTCTAAACTCTAGAGAATATAGGCCTAGTTTACTCAATCTCTCCTCATGGGACAATCCCCCCATCCCAGGAACCATTCTGGTGAACCTTCGTTGCACTCGCTCTATGGCAAGTATATCCTTCCTTAGGTAAGGAGACCAAAACTGTACACAATACTCCAGGTGTGGTCTCACCAGGGCCCTATATAAATGCAGTAAGACATCTTTACTCTTATACTCAAATCCTCTTGTAATAAAGGCCAACATACCATTTGCCTTCCTAATTGCTTGTTGTACCTGAATGTTAACTTTCAGTGATTCATGTACAAGGATACCCAGGTCCCTCTGAACACCAACATTTCCCAATCTCTCACGATTTAAAAAATACTCTGCTTTTCTATTTTTCCTACCAAAGTGGATAACTTCACATTTCTCCACATTATATTCTATTTGCCATGTTCTTTCCCACTCACTTAGTCTGTCTATATCCACTTGAAGCCTCCTTGCATCCTCCTCACAACTTACATTCCCACCTAGCTTTGTATCATCAGCAAACTTGGATATATTACATTTGGTCCCCTCATCCAAATCATTGATGTAGATTGTGAATAGCTGAGGCCCAAGCACTGATCCTTGCGGTACCCCACTAGTTATAGCCTGCCAACCCGAAAATGACCTGTTTATTCCTACTCTCAGTTTTCTGTCCGTTAACTAATCCTCAATCCATGCTAGTATATTATCCCCAATCCCATGAGCCCTAATTTTGTTTAATAACCTCTTGTGTGGCACCTTATCAAATGCCTTCTGAAAATCCAAATACACCACATCCACTGGTTCCCCCTTATCTATTCTGTTAGTTACAGGCTCAAAAAACTCTAACAGAGTTGTCAAGCACGATTTCCCTTTCATAAATCCATGATGGCTCTGCCCAATCCTATTATTATTTTCAAAGTGCCCTGTTACCACGTCCTTAATAATAGATTCTAGCATTTTCCCTACTACTGATATCAGGCTAACTGGTCTGTAGTTCCCCGTTGTCTCTCTCCCTCCTTTCTTATGTAGTGGGGTTACATTTGCTACCATCCAATCCACGGGAACCATTCTAGAATCTATGGAATTTTGGAAAATGACAACCAATGCATCCACTTTCTCTATAGCCACCTCTTTCAAAACCTTAGGATGTAGGCCATCAGGTTGAGGGGATTTATCGGCTTTCAGTCCCATTAATTTCTCCAGTATTATTTTTTTACTAATACTAATTTCTTTCAGTTCCTCATTCTCGCTAGAGCCTTGGTTCTCCACTATTTCCGGGAAGTTTTTTGCGTCTACTTCCGTGAAGACAGGCACAAAGTATTTGTTTAATTTCTCTGCCATTTCCTTATTCCCCATTATAATTTCTCCTGTCTCAGCCTGTAAGGGACCCACATTTACTTTCGCTAATCTTTTCCTTTTTACATACCTATAGAAGCTTTTACAGTCTGTTTTTATGTCTCTCGCTAGTTTACTCTCATATTCTATTTTCCCTTTTTTTAAATCAATTTCTTGGTCCTCCTTTGCTGAATTCTAAAATCCTCCCAATCCTCAGGCTTAGTATTCTGTTTTGTAGCATTATAAGCCTCTTCCTTTGATCTAATACTATCTTTAAATTCTCTTGTTAGCCACGGTTGGACCACATTTCCTGTGGGGTTTTTGTGCCTTAAAGGAATGTATATTTGTTGTAAATTATGTATTAATTCTTTAAATGCTAGCCATTGCTCGTCCACTATCATACCTTTTAATGTAGTTTCCCAATCTACCTTAGCCAACTCGCCCCTCATACCTATGTAGTTTGCTCTGTTTAGATTTAAGACCCGAATTTCAGATTTAACTAAATCACTTTCAAACTCAATATAAAATTCTATCATATTATGGTCACTCTTCCCTAAAGGCCCTTTTACTACAAGGTTATTAATTAACCCTTTCTCATTGCACAATACTAGATCTAAAATAGTCTGTTCCTAGTTGGTTCCTCAACATACTGATCTAGAAAACTATCTTGCATAAATTCGATGAATTCGTCCTCCACACTATTACTGCAAATTTGGTTTGCCCAGTCTATATGTAGATTAAAGTCCACCATGATTACTGTATTACTCGTGTTACATGCGCCTCTAATTTCCTGATTTATACTCTGCCCTACATTACAACTATTGTTTGGGGGCCTATAAATAGCTCCCACCAAAGTTTTCTGCCCCTCTTCTTAGCTCCACCCAAACTGATTCTACTTCTTGATTTTCAGAGCTAAGATCCTTCCTCTCTACTGTCTTTAGCCCATCCTTTATTATCAGGGCTACCCCTCCTCCTTTTCCATTTTGCCTATCCCTTCTAAAAGTTATGTATCCTGGAATGTTTAGTTCCCAACCTTGGCCAATTTGCAACCACATCTCTGTTATGGCTATTAGATCAAACCTGTTAATTTCTATCTGCGCTATTAATTCATCTATTTTGTTGCAAATGCTTTGCGCATTCAGATATAGTGCCTTTAGCTTTGACTTAGTTCTATTTTTCCCTGATGTCACCTTAGTCACTGATGCCTTATTATGTTTGTTACTCTCTCTGTCCTTTCCTGACCCACTCTGCTTATTTTTACCCAAAACTCTACTCTGCTCTAGAGCCTTGACATTTCTCTCGCTGCTTTTAAATTTACACTTTCCTGAATCCTCCCACCCCCCTGCATTAGTTTAAAGCCCTGTCTACAACCCTAGTTATTCGGTTTGCCAGGACACTGGTCCCAGCCCGGTTTAAGTGGAGCCCGTCCCAATGGAACAGCTCCCTCTTTCCCCAGTACTGGTGCCAGTGCCCCATGAACCAAAACCCCTTCTTCCCACACCACTCTTTGAGCCACGCATTTAAACCTCTAATCTGTTTGTCCCTATGCCAATTTGCGCGTGGCTCAGGTAACAATCCAGAGATTATTACCTTTGAGGTTCTGCTGTTTAATTTGGATCCTAGCTCCTCAAACTCCCTCAGCAGAACATCATTCCTAGTTCTACCTATGTCGTTGGTTCCTACGTAGACCACGACAACTAGATTCTCCCCCTCCCACTCCAAGTTCTTCTCCAGCTGCGAGGAGATGTCTTTAACCCTGGCACCAGGCAGGCAACACAACCTTCAGAACTCTCGGTCATGGCTGCAGAGAACAGTATCTATCCCCCTGACTATACTGTCCCCTACCACAACTACTTTCCCTTTCACTCCCCCCCACTTGAATGGTCTCCTGCATCATGGTGCCATGGTCAGCCTGCTCATCCATCCTACAGGCTTTTCCCTCATCCAACAAGGGCAAAGGATAAGGCTCCTCCAGCACTGCACCTGGGGTCCCCTTACCTGCCTGAGTTGCAGTCACACCCTCCTGTCCCTGACCACTAACCAGACCTGTACCACTACCTAACCTAAGGGGTGTGATTGCCTCCTGGATCAAAGTGTCCAGGTAACTCTCCTCATCCCTGATGCCCCGCAATGTCTTCACCTCAGACTCCAGCTCAAAAACTCTGAGCTGAAGTTCCTCAAGACGCATGCACTTACTGGAAACGTGGTTGTCCGGGATCACAATGCTCTCCACCGTTGTTGCAGTGCATCTTGTAGATGGTACACACTGCAGCCACGGTGCACCAGTGGTGGAGGGAGTGAATGTTTTAAGGTGGTGGATGGGGCGCCAATCAAGTGGGCTGCTTTGTCCTGGATGGTGTCGAGCTTCTTGAGTGTTGTTGGAGCTACAGTCACCCAGGCAAGTGTAAAGTATTCCATCACATTCCTGACTTGTGCCTTGTAGATTTTGGAAAGGCTTTGGGGAGTCAGGAGGTGAGACACTCGCCACAGAATACCCAGCCTCTGACCTGTTCTTGTAGCCACAGTATTTATGTGGCTGGCCCAGTTAAGTTTCTGGTCAATGGTGACCCTCCTGCCCCACCCCACCCAGGACGTTGATGGTGGGGGATTTGGCGATGGTAATCACGTTGAATGTCAAGGGGAGGTGGCTAGCCTTTCTCTTGTTGGAGATGGTCATTGTCTGACACTTGTGTGGCGCAAATGTTACTTGCCACTTATCAGCCTAGGCCTGAATGTTGTCCAGTTCTTGCTGCATGCGGGCACGGACTGCTTCATTATCTGTTGCGAGTTGCGAATGGAACTGAACACTGTGCAATCATCAGCAAACATGCCCACTTCTGACCTTATGATGGAGGGGAGGTCATAAATAAAGCAGCTGAAGATGGTTGTGCCTAGGACACTGCCCTGCGGAACTCTTGCGCCGATGTCCTGGGGCTGAGATGATTGGCCTCCAACAACCACAACCATCTTCCTTTGTGCTAGGTATGACTCCAGCTAGTATTCCCCCTGATTCCCATTGACTTCAATTTTACAAGGGCTCCTTGATGCTACACTCGGTCAAATGCTGCCTTGTTGTCAAGGGAAGTCACTCTCACCTCACCTCTGGAATTCAGCTCTTTGTCCATGTTTGGACCAAGGCTGTAATGAGGTCTGAAGCTGAGTGGTCCTGGCGGAACTCAAACTGAGCATTGGTGAGCAGGTTATTGGTGAGTAAGTGCCGCTTGAAAGCACTGTCGATGACACCTTCCATCACTTTGCTGATGATTGAGAGTAGACTGATGGGGTGGTAATTGGCCGGATTGGATTTGTCCTGCTTTTTGTGGACAGGACATACCTGTCAATTTTCCACTTTGTCAAGTAGATGCCAGTGTTGTAGCTGTACTGGAACAGCTTGGCTAGAGGTGCGGCTAGTTCTGGAGCACAAGTCTTCAGCACTACAGCCAGGATGTTGTCAGGGCACATAACCTTTGCTGTATCCAGTGCACTCAGCCATTTCTTGATATAACGTGGAGTGAATCGAATTGTCTGAAGACTGGCTTTTGTGATGGTGGGGACCTCAGGAGGAGGCCGAGATGAATCATCCACTCGACATTTTTGGCTGAAGATTCTCATCTCCTGCTCTCACTTTGCCTAATGACGTCACTCCCCAACCACATGCTTTGGTTCCCCACCAAAGTTTGTTTTGACTGGGTGCTATATTCCTCTTGTATCTGCTCTGTCCCTCTGCCCCATGCTTCATTTCAAACTTAAATGCTCTACTCTGTTCCTCATGCCCTGGAGTACCATATTATGAGATATTATGAGAGATCCAATCGGAATAAATTAAAAGTCTTGCATCTGTGCACACTTCCTGTTTGTCACACTACTTTCTGTGTTATGATTGTCACACTTCAGTCATTCCTGGCAGAAACGAGTTGGTGTAATGCCTGAATTCCTTTTAAATAAAACTGTAAGGTTACTATAGATTTCTATATTTCCCCTTGCTTTCCTTTGAGACCTCCCAACACTAGGTAGCACTGCTGTTCATCCAATGTACTTCTCCTACACCCAGGGCTGGATTTTGTCAATAGGGGCGCGTTGGGGGTGGGACTGCTGGTTTTCGGGTTTTAGTCCCGCCCCCAATGACGTCCGGCCAACCCACGCTATTTTCCCTTGATTGACCTTGTTAAGCCCACCCTGCGGGCTTAACCGGCCAATTAAGGGAAAGCCAGTGACAGAGGACGTCAGCGTATGATGTTTCATCTGTCAAAAATTTTTGACAGATGAATTGTCAGCGTTTGACAGCTTTGAGAAGCTGTCAAACACTGACAATCTCTGTTCTAAGGTGAGCCCCTATACTGAAGACTCACCAAACCTCTTTCCTCAGCAGAAATCAGATGGCTGCTACATCTGAGAATGCAGCAGCCATTCTGTCATCTCTGCCGTTGAGATGAGGCACCTCCTGATCCCCAAGGGTTGAAGCCTGCAGGAAGAAACAAAGGTAAGTAAACTTTTTCTAACACTTTACACTCACCTCTCATACTTACCTCTCCACACTTGCACCCATCACTCACCTCCACAGCGGACTTTTCGATCCCTCTCACCCCCGCAGACCCACTGCTCGCCTCGCTGACCCTGGCGAAGTTCGCAGGGGTAAAATGGGGATAAGCCTCTTAACTGCCTGTTAGTTAAGTGGCTGTAATCCCCTTCCCGCCTCAAGGAGACGGGTCCCTGCGCGTTTCTGCCATTTTCCCGGCAGTCCCGCCTCCAAACCCGCCTCCCCAGGGCTGGCAAAATTCCCCCCTCAGTCATTCATCAAGGTGATGTTGCAGGTATGTTTTATTTTCAATTTAAAAGTTTAACATTTTTATTTTACATTCATTTATTGGGCCACTGCTGCTGCCTGCATTCCCCCCACCTCCTCTCCTAAGACTGCTGCCTATCAGTCATGCTAATGCCCACCCCCAAGCGCACTCTGACCTTCTCCTGGGCCCACTGCACCCTCTACACAGACTCCCACGCCCCCTTCAACTCCTTCCCAAGTTGCTTCCTCTCACCACCGCTGACTAATTTTCACCGGTTTCAAAAACCAGCACTCTTGTCTTGAGAGCACTATGAACGCTTATGTTATTTTTACATTATAGCCCTGACCTTGCAATATTACACGTACCTGTGGTCAGTGTAACAGCTCTCACCCTTATTTTGAATAGTCTACAAGCAAAGGAAAAGTTTGTCCTGCACTCACTTAGCTGAAGTAGCTTTTAAAGGCCAGCAGTTCACCCAACACAAAAGCAAAGTTGTGATGGTGATAGAAAAATTGTCCACAATGGCACAGCAGAGACATGTAGGCAAAAGTGCTGCCTTTCGTGCTGAAGAGTTGGAGATCTTGCTGCAGGAGGTTTATCATACACAGTTGGTCCTATTTGGGGCTGAGGGCCACCCTCCAGTAAAAGCACCCCTTCCAGCTGCATCAAGGCCGAGTCAATGCAATCACCTAGTTCCCTTATATCTGGCTGCAAATGAGGCAGGAAGTGTACTGTAGGAGGAAGGCAAAGGTACACCTCAATTTTGCTCACATTTCTGCCCTCTCTGGGATGTACCATTTTGAGCAATGTACATAAACATTGCCCTTTTTCACACACTGTTGCATTGTACCAAAGCTGGAATGGCACTCCTTTCTTGCAGGTGGAGTTGGCAGATGTTCAACAACAAACAGGTGCTCTGGCCTCCAGCCTGAGGCCATCCTCCAGTGTTGGGGGTTTTCTCAGAAGTACCAGCAGCCGTAGATGCAGAGGTCTCCAAGAGGCATCCACCCAATGTTGCTGCTCCTTCAAATGATGCAGGCACCATGGAATGCTGCACGATGAAGGCATCATTGCCAATGTTCCCTCTAAGGTGCGTGCGTGCATGGCCGCGCATTGAAATAAACAGGCCGCTCAGAACTTCGTCAGTTGTAAGTGTAAACTGCCCATAGACAAAAAAGTTTGTAGCTCGCCCAGTACAAAGAAAATTTAGAGGGAACTGCTATCTGGATGACAACCGCAATGCGCATAACGTGCAAAAATTGGGCTAGAGCTGTATAAATGTCCATCTATGTCTTTTAATGAAGCCTGTGCAAGCCTGAAGCATGGACCTCAAAAAAAGCCCCAAAACATGGATCGTAAAATCAGGTGCAGAGCACATTGGGCACTCATGGTCCCCACGATTTGTGACCCGCACTGACAGACTGCAAGACCCCACCAGCGAAGCCTCTCAAGACTTGGGGCTTGTAGGTGCTTATGGTGCTTTGAAAGTTAAAGTGCTGATTTCCAAAACCAGCAAAGATTAGGCAATGGGCACAGGAGCAGGGGGCAGCAGCCAGGGGCAGTTTTCCAAACAGGGAAACATTAGACAGTAAGCAGCATGGCATGGGAGGGGAATTTACCCCTTCAGAAAACCTTTGGCTAACATTGTGATGGAGGGTTAGGGATGAAGATTGAGGGGGGTATCCCTTCAAAACCATTTTGCGTGACACTGGTGGAAGAATAGGGGAGGGCAGCAGGGAAATATGAGACGACAAAGCACAACCCAAAGGGTATTGGACATTGGAAACGATACTAGAACAGCAGGAATGCAAAGGCTACAGGCACTATGTGAAGGGTAGAAGGAGAGCAAAAACATCAGGGTGAAGAATAGGGGGACAGTGGGAAGAGCGTGTGAGGCAAGATTGGAAAAGGACGGAGAGGCTAACAGCCTGAATATAGAACGCAATGGGAATGATGCAGCCCAACAGCTCCCCAACCAAACCATGCCACCCATCACCTCCCACCCAGACAGAAAGAAAGATAGAGGAAAGAGAAAGAAACAGAAGATGGCAGAGAGAGAAGCAGAAAGGAGAAAGGGAGATAGAAGGAGGAATAGAGAGACTGAATGAGAACCAGCAACATACGAACAGAGATGAGTGGGACCGCTGCAAGAACTTACTGTGAACAATGCCACAAGAGATCACTAGTACATATAAGTCATCGTCTGTCACACCTCAAATCATCACATGTAAAGTATCACACTTGCACCTGATTAGCTGAAATATAATTTTGCTAAAACACTAATAAATCATAATTAAACAGCTATGGAATGCACTATGCAACAAAGAGTAATGGGAACCAAAACTACCAATCAAGAAAAGGCAGTCAGGAAACAGTTACCAATAAAAAACAAGCATAACCAATGAAACCCTTCAGAACTTTTCTGAAAATCATTGCGGCCGCCATCTTGCTTTGTCAGCCACCTCGGAGAAGAGTCATAAAATAAATTTAATAGCATAATAAAATAATTTACAATAATATCAATAAATGACCTATACTGTTCATTCTTGTGAGTCTAAATGCCTTCATGAATATTTTTGTTTAGGAGCCTGTCTCTGTGATAGAAGAATAGGACCCGTTTTACTGCTTCCCCAGGGTGGTGAATCTTTGGAATTCTCTACCCCAGAGGGCTGTGGAGGCTCAGTCATTGGGTATATTCAAAACAGAAGTCGATAGATTTCTGACTAGTAAGGGCATCAAGGGATATGGCGATAGGGCCGGTGAATGGAATTGAGGCAGAAGATCAGCCATGATCTCATTGAATGGCGGAGCAGGCTCGAAGGGCCGAACGGCCTACTCCTGCTCCTATTTCTTATGTTCTTCTTATGTTCTTATGATGTGGAGTGAGGAAGCTTAAACCAAGTTGTGGACTCACAGAATGCATCAGTGACACATTGTGTATGTCACGATAGTGGGCTGCAACTACCAGAATGCAGCTTAAGACTGCCCTTCTCTCTCTCCTCTTTCCCGTCTCTCTGTCTCGTCAATACAATATTGGACAGGGAGGGTGGGGCTTACAAACAGAAAGTTATGGCTGACATTGTGATTGGCCAATCTTGCTGTCAATTGTAAAAAATCATTCTACTGCTCAGGAGACACATCTCAATTATCTCAATGAACAAACCAAACATGTTTCTCTCACATACAGTTTTCTGATTATGAATCAATACCAGGGGTAAAAGAAAATCACTGAACACCTGCCATAATCCTGTGGCATGTGCCTAGTACAATTAAAGAGGTAAGACCCCACTTCTCTCAAGGTCCAGTGGTTTTAATTTTAAAATTCCTTGTTGTCCTCTATTCTCCTCTTCACCACTTTGCTTAATTCTCCTGCCATCTCCGCGCACCACCCCCACTGTGCTCGGCTCCCAGCGACAATACCCCCCCACACCCCAACCCACCAACATACTCTGTTGCTCAGCTGCCTTCTCCCCCGGTGCACTGTTTCCTAAAGCCCCCCATTTTACTCCATTGTGCAGCCTCCTTTCCTTGCTGTGCATTGTTCTCCAGTTGCATTATGCATTCCTCCCCTACATGCTCTACTTCCTGGAAAATCATCCCGCTGTGTCCATCCCCTTTGTTGTCCTCTGCTCACCCTGATTTTCATGTCACATTAGATTTGAGGCATGGGCAAAACCACAGGAGTCAGTCAGTCTCATCATTAAGCAAAGGTCTCCGGCCAGCTACATAGATGGCCTCCTTTATCTTTAGTCAATATTGGTGGGATACTCATTGTGGGTTAATTAAATCAAGACACACATGAACATGCTGAGAGATCTCTCTTACCAGTCAGTGTGAGAACAACAGAGACAAGGCTAGAGCTCACTCTCTCTAATTATGATGTGGAGATGCCGGCGTTGGACTGGGGTGGACAAAAATGAGAAGTCGCACAACACCAGGTTATAGTCCAACAGATTTATTTAATTTTACAAGCTTTCGGAGCTGTTCGCTCCTTCTTCAGGTAGGGTAGCTGTGAGAGAATCTCCCAGAATTCACAATATAAACACAGAAAAAATCTATTCAAATCTTTCCCTACATCAAAGACACACTAAGAGCACAGCCAAGACAATGAGATGTGTCCCAGGGGGTCCAACGTGTCAAAACACCTGCTGGCTGCATATCCTCTCCATTTGTGTTAGTCTTTTTAAAACAAAACCTGGAAAGACCGGCCATGATGTCAAGTCACGTTCTGTATCGTGACATGAACCCGATATCGCGATTGAGGCCATCCTCATGAGTGCGGAACTTGGCTATCAGTTTCTGCTCTATGATTTTGCGCTGTCGTGTATCCCGAAGGCCGCCTTGGAGAACGCTTACCCGCAGATCCGAGGCTGAATGCCCCTGACTGCTGAAGTGTTCCCCGACTGGGAGGCAACCGTCCTGCCTGGCGATTGTTGCGTGGTGTCCGTTCATACGTTGTCTCAGTGTCTGCATGGTCTCGCCGATGTACCATGCTCTGGAGCATCCTTTACTGCAACGTATCAGGTAGACAACGTTGGCCGAGTCACATGAGTATGTACCATGTACCTGGTGGGTAGTGTCCTCACGTGTGATGATGGTATCTGTGTCCATGATTTGGCATGTCTTGCAGAGGTTGCCGTGGCAGGGTTGTGTGGTGTCGTGGTTGCTGTTCTCCTGAAAGATGGGTAATCTGCTGCGAACGCTGGTACTTTTGAGGTTAGGCGGCTGCTTGAAGGCGAGTAGTGGAGGCGTGGGGATGGCCTTAGCAAGGTGTTCGTCGTCATCGATGACATGTTGAAGGCTGCGAAGAACATGGCGTAGTTTTTCCGCTCCGGGGAAGTACTGGACGACGTAGGGTACTCTGTTGGTTGTGTCCCGTGTTCGTCTTCTGAGGAGGTCTATGCGGTTTTTCGCTGTGGCCCGTCGGAACTGTCGATCGACGAGTCGAGCGTCATATCCCGTTCTTACGAGGGCGTCTTTCAGTGTCCGTAGGTGTCCATCGCGTTCCTCCTCGTCTGAGCAGATCCTGTGTATTCGCAGGGCTTGTCCATAGGGGATGGCTTATTTAACGTGGTTAGGGTGGAAGCTGGAGAAGTGGAGCATCGTGAGGTTGTCCGTGGGCTTGCGGTAGAGTGAAGTGCTGAGGCGTCCGTCTTTGATGGAGATTCGTGTGTCCAAGAATGAAACCGATTCTGAGGAGTAGTCCATGGTGAGTTTGATGGTGGGATGGAACCTGTTGATGCTATCGTGTAGTCCTTTCAGTGATCCTTCGCCGTGGGTCCAAAGGAAGAAGATGTCGTCGATGTATCTGGTGTACAGCGTTGGTTGGAGGTCCTGTGCAGCGAAGAAGTCTTGCTCGAACTTGTGCATGAAGATGTTGGCGTATTGGGGTGCGAATTTGGTCCCTATGGCTGTTCCGTGTGTTTGGGTAAAAAAATGGTTGTCGAAGGTGAAGACATTGTGGTCAAGGATGAAGCGGATGAGTTGTAGGATGGCGTCCGGAGATTGGCTGTTGTTGGTGTTGAGTACTGAGGCTGTCGCAGCGATGCCGTCATTGTGGGGGATATTGGTGTAGAGTGCCGATACGTCCATCGTGACAAGGAGTGTTCCTGGTTCAACTGGTCCATGGGTGCTGAGTTTCTGCAAGAAGTCTGTAGTGTCACGACAGAAGCTGGGGGTTCCCTGTACGATGGGTTTCAGGATGCCCTCGACGTACCCAGAGAGGTTCTCACACAGGGTTCCGTTGCCTGATACGATAGGACGTCCGGGTGTGTTGGCTTTGTGTATCTTTGGGAGGCAGTAAAAGTCTCCTACGCGGTGAGTACGTGGGATGAGAGCGCGTAGGATGTTTTGAAGGTCTGGATCGAAGGTCTTGATCAGTCTATTGAGTTGGCGGGTGTGTTCTTTGGTCGGATCTGCGGGTAGCTGTCTGTAGTGTTCCTGGTTGTCCAGTTGTCAGTATGCTTCTTTGCAATAGTCCATTCTGTTCTGTATGACGATGGCTCCTCCTTTATCCGCTGGTTTGATGACGATGTTGCGGTTGGTCTTGAGAGCGTGGATGGCGTTGTGTTGTGCTCGGGTGACATTCTGGACTGTCTTGTGAGTACGGCTGATGAATCTGGCGTTGATGCATTTCCTGACAGCTTGAGCATACATGTCAAGCTTAGGGCTGCGACCCTCCGGAGGGGTCCAATTTGACTCTTTCTTCCTCGGTTGTAGCACTGCGGTTCCCTCTGTCTGCTGTTCCGGATCATTGATTGTCTCATTAGGAATGTTGCTGACATCTTGGGATTTGTGGTAGTATTCCCGGATCCTCATTCTCCTGATGAATTCCTCTGTGTCCGCCGCGAGACCGATGGGGTCCATTTTGGTGGTGGGGCAGAACTTGAGCCCTAGGGCGAGAACTTCGATTTCGTCTGGTTGAAGGGTGTGGTCCGACAATCGCGATATCGGGTTCATGTCACGATACAGAACGTGACTTGACATCATGGCCGGTCTTTCCAGGTTTTGTTTTAAAAAGACTAACACAAATGGAGAGGATATGCAGCCAGCAGGTGTTTTGACACGTTGGACCCCCTGGGACACATCTCATTGTCTTGGCTGTGCTCTTAGTGTGTCTTTGATGTAGGGAAAGATTTGAATAGATTTTTTCTGTGTTTATATTGTGAATTCTGGGAGATTCTCTCACAGCTACCCTACCTGAAGAAGGAGCGGACAGCTCCGAAAGCTTGTAAAATTAAATAAATCTGTTGGACTATAACCTGGTGTTGTGCGACTTCTCATTTCTCTCTAATCAGTCAGAGAAAAAAGACTCAAGGTTCAGACAGGAATACTTGTGGCCTGTAACCAAGGAGGTCAGGGACCAACTAGTCTAGACACAGCTGAATTGTGGTTAGGTTTACCTAAAAAGTAGCAAAGTCATGTATTTTTTATTTTCATATGGCACAAAGCGTGATAGGAAATAGATGTAGCTCACTGGAAAATTGTACTCTGTTTATTCACATATTTTATATCAAATAAATCAGTTTATTGGTTTGCAATCGACCTCATCTTACTAGAGGCTTTTCCATCTGCATTCTGTTAGGATAGTGTATGTGGCAGCATGTGTGATATTATAGTATCCAGAACAAGCAACAAGAAGTCTATGTTACTATCCCCAATCTTGCTATCATTTAACTAGATATTGGGCAGTAATGGCGTACTCCTGCTCGTAGGGGATGTGAGGTTCGCTTACGGGAGTGACGAGTAACACTGAGTCCCAAAGAAGACTGTTCACAAATCTCACAAGTCACATTGTCCTTGGGTACTGCACAAGTTTCATGAGCCATGGCTGCAAGGTATGTCCTTGATCCCCCAAAAGCCGTCCCTGGAGTCTTCGTACCCCTTCAAGTAAGGTTGGCACTGTTGACTGCCACAGGATAAATGAATCATGGGCGCTGCCAGGAAAATTCGCATTCTGTTCCCGTGGATGCAGATCACCTGTATGTTGATGGAATGGTAGCCTTTCTGTTCATGTATGGTGCACAGTAGACGTGCTGGGCTCTTTCCTGCTACTGGCTGCTTTCCACAGCAAATGTGGTGACATCCATAGCCATAGCACCCAACGCCTCAGCGACCTGCTTGATACAAATATGGACTGCAGGTAGATGGGACATTAATCTCCAAAACTTCCCTTGAAGGGGCCTAAAACATTAAAGTTCAAAGCAGCTGATTAAACCATTCCTGACACTGATCTCCAAATATGGCCGTAGGCTTGAGCAGAGCTTTCTACAGGAATTAAGTCTGCACGGTAAGTTTCTTCGAATAGGTCCAGATAAGAGATCCTGGCACCGGATACACAACTGTCACAATATGGAGTGCCTAAGGTGCATTCTCACCAGTCTGGCAAACATCCGGTAATCCTTTTCCTCCAGAACCTGCAAATATAGCTGCAAAATAATGAACTCTTTTTATCCGTGATAAAAGATGCAATACAGTTTTAAGTAGCTATCAGGAAAACTTCAAGAAGTTTTAAAAACATTCTTTATGCAGCAAGACCAAAACAATGCAGAAACAATCAGTTTCTACAAGATTTAATTATAAGGGGTTTGCTAGGGTAGAAGCAGAGAGGATGTTTCCACTTGTGGGGGAGTTCAAAACTAGGGGTCATAAATATAAGATAGTCACTAATAAATCCAATAAGGAAGTCAGGAGAAACTTCTTTACTCGGAGAATGGTGAGAATGTGGAACTTACTACCACATGGAGTGGTTGAGGCGAATAGCATAGATGCATTTCAGGGGAAGCTAGATAAGTACATGAGGGAGAAAGGAATAGAAGGATATGCTCATAGGGTTAAGTGAAGTAAGGTGAGTGGAGGCTCATGTGCAGTATAAACACCGGCATAGACCAGTTGGGCCGAATGGCCTGTTTCTGTGCTCTAAATTCTATGTAATAACCATAATGAACTTTAACACGAGAACCTAACTTTAGCGTCGCATTTTTAAAGAGCTACTCAGCCAATTGGACACTGCTCCTGCCCAATAATTGTATTATTGGGGAGTTTGCCTTAATTACATCAATTTACAGGTTACAATGAGCCTTGCGCACAGTTCGTGCACAGGCTCCAAGCACGCTACATGATGGCGTGCTTTGTACAAAGTAGGCCTTAAACCTCCAGACCCAATAATAGGTGGAGTCCGCTCCCGTTGCATATCAGTTTAATGGGCATCCGTCATCGCATTATCAGCCCCAGTGTGTTATGTAATACACAGCGGAATGATATACCCAGTGTCACACAGTATAAAACGGGCGATAGTCAGTCAGCAGCCCGTTTTACATCTCTCCTGATTTTTATTTTCATTGAAGCTGCGATCGGTTCCCTCTCATAGCCTGCTCCAATCCTCCCCCCCCACCCCCCCCAACCCGACGAGGCAGGCAGGCCGATATTGATCTTTTCGCACAGGCGAACTACCTGTGGAGGCGAAGCCAGCACCAGCAGCTCGCGCCAAGTTTTTAGTGATGTCCGAGGATCGATTTCCATCGAACCACGGGCCTCTCGGTTCAGGCGAGCAGTAATCACGCAGCGCCCAGTCTAGACCCAAAAACGAGCCCAGACCAAAATCTAGCCCTCTGATGTCATGCTTCTGATGGAAATCCCTCCCCTCACTGGTAGCACACATCAAAAATGCGGGCATGTGCTGCTCCCGATTTTCAAATATTGAAAATCACATGAACATGCGCCTAAATCTCAATATATGCTAACAAGGGGCGAGGCTCCCTGTCAGCAGTACCAAGCCAGAAAACCTTTCCTAGTATATAATTTCTTTGATAATCTGCTTGGGTAGTTTGGAAGTACTGTAGAATGAAAGCCTGATTTAAAATAGCCAACTAACACTTTGAAAAGCTGTCAGCTCCAGCTGGTGTTACATTTGTCACATGCTCCGCCCCTCAGCACTTAAACTATTTAGAATTAATTTTAAACCAAGTGTGTTTGAAATGTCAGATAGTGTGTAGAAGGTAACACCAGCTGCTTAACTATTACCAGCTGGTAACGCCCTCCGTGATCACGCCAGGGGGAGGGGTAAGAGTTAGAGCATCAGCACTCGGGTGAGTAAGGAGAGACAGAGCCAGACAGATGAGCTATTGTAAGATTATTTTCATGCTAAGTATACTTTCACTGGTTGTGTTTCTTTGAAATAAAGTAGAGCATAGCTGTTAGCTGTGGCTCAGTGGTAGCACTCTCTCCTCTGAGTCAGAAGGTTGTGGGTTCAAGTCCCACTCCAGGGACTTGAGCACATAATCCAGGCTGACAATCCAGTGAAGTACTGAGGGAGCGTTGCACTATCTGAGGTGCTGTCTTTCAGATTAGATGTTAAACCAAGGCCCCATCTCTTCTCACGGTGGATGTAAAAGATCCCCTGGCACACTTAAAACAAACAGATTACCTGGTCATTATCACATTGCAGTTTGAGGGACCTTGCTGTGTGCAAATTGATTGCCGCGTTTCATACATTACAACAGTGACTACACTTCAAATAAATACTTCATTGGCTGTGAAGAGCTTTGGGACATCCTACGGTTGGGAAAGGCCCTATATAAATGCAAGTCTTTCCTTCTTTATAGTGTAGGCCAGTGGCGTAATGAAGGACACTTTTGGGAACATTCCAGCATAATTTGAGCATTAAAAGTGGGCCTCTTTGCTGCAGTACCTCATTGACGTGATAATATGTAAAACTTAACACAAATATCTTAAGATGGTTGGGAACTGTAGAATGAGTAGTCAGTGTGCTATGCATCTTGGCAATAGAAAGATTATGGCCTAAAAATTCGACAACACTAAAAGCCTGCTGGTGCCACCGCGGGATATTGTTAACGGCCTTGAAAATGGTGGCTGCTGGCAGGACTGTTAAATTGGCACTGGGGACTAATTAACATTAGCCCAGCGCTACACTCACTGTGCAAAGCCGTTCTGGTGGCGTTTCCCGGCAAGAGGTCCCAAGAGTAGCATGGCCATAGCGTCATTGTAGCAAGAACACCCTGCTTTGAAAGCAAGGCTGTCATTTCAGAAAGCAGTTCGGTCTCTTAAAGGGGAACTCCTTCTGAAATGAAAACATTAAAATCATCTAAAAATAGGCAGTTTGTAGCCGTTACAGCTCAACTGCCTTCTGGAAAAAAATTAACATTAAAAAGAATTCCCAAATGGGAGTCTTCAGCTCTTAAAGCTGAATTCCCTTCCACACTTAAAAAAATGGGAAACGTGCTTCCGCACTAACACCAAAGGCTCAGCAAACCAGGGAAGGGGCACCCAGGGTCTCGCACACAGCACTCCAGCTTTGTGCAGGGGATCAACACTGCAAGAGAGGTCCTCTACCCACAGGGGCCAGGAGGCCCTCCAGAAAGAACAATGTGGGACCAGATCACCGAGGCTGTCACTGCCAGCAGTATCACCCCCAGGACCTGGCTCCAGTGCCCAAAGAAGCTTCATGACCTCAGACCAGTGGTCAAGGTCAGTGAATGCATCTTCAAAAGCCATCTCCTACTAACTGCACCACTAGCCTCACACACTTCTCAATGCACGACTCCCCTGCCCAATCACTCACCTACCAACAATCTGTACCGAACACAAGGCACATCTCCCATTCCTAGCCTCTCCTCACCCCCTTGGAGGAGACGGTGCTTGCTATTCTTGGCAGGGCCATGGTTGAGCCCTTGGCCAGCGGCAGGGCTGAAAGGATACAAGATGCTGGTATCCTCATACGTTATCCACCTTCTGGCATGCGCCTCTTGCTTTCCTGCCCTCCGCTCACCACAACTCCACCCTTGTGCCTTTCTCATTTCACACACCCAAGAAATGCAGCCTGCCCAGCTAGTGGTGGTAGAAGAAGAAGTAGAAGTAGAAGAAGAAGAACTGTCCCTCGATTTCACACTCCCAGCCACCAGCTCCTCAAGGTCGACCAGCAAGGCCATTTGTAGTGTGCCCCACTGAAAGTCACCAGCCTTCCACCAGTCATGCTGCAGCCACTGGGGAAGCACTGCGTGACATCAGTAGGATAGGTAAAGGCACACACAAGACAGTCACTAAGAGAATGCATACGGGTGATGAGTTGATTTCTTGATGTCATATTGGATGGATAGATATATAAAGTTGGATTAGAAAGTTTGCTTTGTGGTGGCTTTTATTTCAGCATTCTGGCCAAGAGGACACTGTGATGATCAGTGACAGAGGGAAGGTAAGGTGTAGGACAAATGTTGAAAGTGGAATTGGGGTTGTGGTCACTGGTACCGCAGGGGGATGATTCCATCCCGAATAACCCAGCCAGAAAGGAACTGTCTGGGTTGCATCCTTCCTTCTGCTTCCTCCTCTTCTGCTTCCTCCTCTTTGGCGTCTTCCTCTTCGGCGTCTTCCTCTTCGGCATCTTCCTCTTCCCTCTGTGAGCAAATGCTGTAAATCTGAATTAAAAGCACAAAATGCTAGAAATACTCAGCAGGTCAGGCAGCATCTCGACCTGAGACAAGAACTCTGTTTCTCTCTCCACAGATGCTGCCTGACCTGTTGAGTATTTCCAGCATTTTCTGTCTTCTCAGAGGCCTTCCTTTACCATCCGATGACTTGCAAGCATCGAGTAGCACTCCCTGCACACTTAAAAAACTTTTAACCTGCATTGCACCTAGCCACTACTACAATAAAATAAAAAAATCCAGTTTAGCACCTATGGGTCCCTTGATATTAAAATGACTTCTTCAATTGGAACTGTCCTCTGCGCCCAGCACCACTGGCCGTCCTCAACTGTCTTTGGGCTTTTTTCACCCAGCACTTAACTCTCCAATGCAGCCGGAACCCCTTCACTGAGTGCACAAGAAAGGATTTCCCGCCTGTCCACTGTCAGTGCTGACGGGCAATGGGACTTGGTATTGGCCTGTACTGCATCTCCTGAGGCCATTACCGACAACAATAACACTGCCACTGCTTCAGATTTGGTAGCCCCGCCATCTCTTTACCAGCTTGCCGGTTCACTTTCAAGGGGCTAGGATGAGTTCCTCTCAGCAGAGGCATTAGATCTGCTATTCTCTTTCTGCTTCCTCCCCTCTCACTCTGAAAGTGTCATTGTGGGGAGTGAGCCTGCTGTCCACAGCAAGGGAAATAGGCAGGTGCAAATCAGACACCAAACTGCTGACCAGACTACGGATAGCAGCTTTGTGACCGAAGCCTCTTTCTCAAGCCTCGCATCATCTTCAACTGTCTTTTTACACCCCAGCACTGGCAGGAGATCGTGGCTTTTAAGTTTGGCAACCTGGCTTCCTCAGTCAAGAAGATCATCTCACAAATGGGACCCAAGGGTGTCCATATGTCCAGGAAATACTCCATACTTCACCTAATCTGCCCAATGCTCTAACAGTTCTGGGCACATGTGCACAATGCAATGGTTTAATACACCTTCACCAACATTGTCGTTTGTAACATCAGAAGAAAACTTTCTAGACAACGGTGAAGTAAAGTGCAAACTAATTTAATCTACTATAAGTGATCAGTGTATATGCCATTGGTGTTTTTTGCCCTGGCACTTCTCCTTGGTGGATAGTATATTGTGTGTGTTTTTCTAGAATTGATAGGCTCCTTATATGTAGTTCCCCAGTAGCAGTAGTTTGTGAGGTGGCTGGCTGCTCTATGACAGTGTGCCTGTGGGATTGAGGTAGCCCTGTACTTGCCTGTGTCAGCTCGTCCTGTGTGTCACTAACTGACAATGCATCATGCACGTCAATTTGTGTAGCAATAATTTGCAGTGTAATTTCCTTTTGAGATGTCAGTGTGCCAAAGATTTGCAAGTTGCAGCTTGTGTGCCTTGCTGGAGTGTAGATTATGTATGTAAAGCAATAGACAAGGGATTAATTTCTTGCATTGCTCCATCAATTGGCAAGAGACTTCTTTTTCTGCCTACTCCAATTCCTGACCGACCAGACAATTGTGCCATCACCATTATTTTGCCCACCAGTAATTTCAGACTACCCAGCGTTGTGCTGGCCCTGTTTTTTTAATAATAGTATAGTTTTGCCTACCAGTAATGTGTACCCTCCACAGTAGCCAAATCCTTTTAAATTGTATCTGCGGCCCTTTAACAGCTGCAGCTGTGTCAGGTCCCTCTTCCTTCCCCTCCCATCCCCCCATTCAGTGAGCTCCCAGTGTGAGGCCCAATCCAGGTGGAGCTTCCATTGCATATATAATTTGGGCAACGCTAGAAGATCTGATGGGTCGGCCATTCTTAGTTCACGTGAGCACATAACTCGTAATGCATCGCTTATACAGCCTGAACACTGGGAGCATAACATCTTCTAATACAGCCAACAACCTTACATGGAGTAAGTTTTGTGCAATGTTGCTATTCTTCGGATCTATGCACTCTTTCCTGTGGGGTGACTTCAGTTCTGATTTATGTTAGATAATTAGTTCACCTTCAGCAAAGCTTTTTACAAACGCATGCGGCAGCAATAATAGACTTCCATAATCCTCCTACCTCAAGTTCATTAGAGGTACACTCTTTAGCTTTCCCTTAAAATGATGTAAAGGTCAATTTTATTGTTATTCGTTTATGGGATGTGGGCGTCTCTGGCAAGGCCAGCATTTATTGCCCATTCCTAATTGCCCTTGAGAAGGTGGTGGTGAGCCGCCTTCTTGAACCGCTGCAGTCCGTGTGGTGAAGGTACTCCCACAGTGCTGTTAGGTAGGGAGTTCCAGGCTTTTGACCCAGCGACGATGAAGGATCAGCGATACATTTCTAAGTCAGGATGGTGTGTGACTTGGAGGGGAACTTGGAGGTGGTGGTGTTCCCATGCGCCTGCTGCCCTTGTCCTTCTCGGTGGAAGAGGTCGCGGGTTTGGGAGGTGCTGCTGAAGAAGCCTTGGCGAGTTGCTGCAGTGTATCTTGTAGATGGTACACACTGCAGCCACGGTACGCCGGTGGTAGAAGGAGTGAATGTTTAAGGTGGTGGATGGGGTGCCAATCAAGCGGGCTGCTTTGTCCTGGATGGTGTCGAGCTTCTTGAGTGTTGTTGGAGCTGTACTCATCCAGGCAAGTGGAGAGTTCCATCACACTCCTTACTTGTGCCTTGTAGATGGTGGAAAGGCTTTGGGAAGTCAGGAGGTGAGATACTCGCCGCAGAATATCTAGCCTTTGACCTGCTCTTGTTGCCACAGTATTTATGTGGCTGGTCCAGTTAAGTTTCTGGTCAATGGTGACCCCCAGGATGTTGATGGTGGGGAATTCGGCGATGGTAATGCCGTTGAATGTCAAGGGGCAGTGGTTAGAGTCTCGCTTGTTGGAGATAGTCATTGCCTGGCACTTCTGTGGCGTGAATGTTACCTGCCACTTATCAGCCCAAGCCTGAACGTCGTCCAGGTCTTGCTGCATGCGGGCATGGACTGCTTCATTATCTGAGGAGTTGTAACTGGCGCTGAACACTGTGCAGTCATCAGCGAACATCCCCATTTCTGACCTTATGTTGGAGGGAAGGTCATTGATGAAGCAGCTGAAGATGGTTGGGCCTAGGACACTGCCCTGAGGAACTCCTGCAGCGATGTCCTGGGGCTGTGATGATTGACCTTCAATCACCACAACCATCTTCCTTTGTGCTAGGTATGACTCCAGCCAGTGGAGCGTTTTCCCTCCAATTCCCATTGACTTCAGTTTTACTAGGGCTCCTTGATGCCACACTCGGTCAAATGCTGCCTTGATGTCAAGGGCAGTCACCTCACCTCTGGAATTCAGCTCCTTTGTCCATGTTTGGACCAAAGCTGTATTGAGGTCGGGAGCCGAGTGGTCTTGGCGGAACCCAAACTGGGCATCAGTGAGTAGGTTATTGGTGAGTAAGTGCCGCTTGACAGCACTGTCGATGACACCTTCCATCACTTTGCTGATGATTGAGAGTAGACTGATGGGGCGGTAATTGGCCGGGTTGGATTTGTCCTGCTTTTTGTGACAGGACATACCTGGGCATACCATGCTCTTCTACACTCGTTATTGAACCAGGGTTGGTCCCCTGGCTTGATGGTAATGGCAGAATGAGGGATATGCCGGGCCATGAGATTACAGATTGTGGTGGATTACAATTCTGCTGCTGCTGATTTCCCACAGCGCCTCATGGATACCCAAGTAACAGCTATTGCCAAATTGGACCTAAATCCTAATACTGTGGAGACATTCATTTAACACTTCAAAATTCATGTCTTTACATCAGACAACTTTTCACATTGTCAGATAGATGCCAGTGTTGTAGCTGTACTTCTTGAATATATTTAATGAATTGGCCTCACCTGCCTTGTGTGGTAGAGAATTCATAGGTTCACCACTCTCTGGGTGAAGAAATTCCTCATCTCAGTCCTAAATGGCTTACCCCTTATCCTTAGACTGTGACCCCTGGTTCTGGACTCCCCCCTCCATCGGGAACATCCTTCCTGCATCTAGTCTGTCTAGTCCTGCTAGAATTTTATAAGTTTCAATGAGATCCCCTCTCATTCTTCTAAACTCTAGCGAATATAAGCCTAATCGACCCAATCTCTCCTCATACGTCATTCCTGCCATCCCAGATATCAGTCTGGTGAATCTTCGCTGCACTCTCTCCATGGCAAGAACATCCTTCCTCAGATATGTGAATGAACGTGCATTGGGCTTTGCGAGGATAGCGGGTTTCCCCATGGTGCAGGGCGACATTGACTACACACATGTGGCATTGCGGGCACCGCATGAGAATGCAGAGGTTTTCTGAAACCGCAAGGGGTTCCACTCCTTAAATGTCCAGTTGGTCTGTGACCACAGACAGCTGATACTCGCTGTCAATGCTCGCTATCCTGGCAGCAGCCACGATGCTTTCATCCTGCACCAGACTGCTGCGCCAGAACTTTTCCAGGCACCGCATCAGCCAAGTGGTTGGCTCCTTGGGGACAAGGGTTATCCACTGTGCACCTGGCTGATGACACCGCTCCGTAACCCCAACACCCCTGCTGAGCTGCGGTACAATGAGAGCCATCTCACCACCAGGAACATCATTGAGCAGACGATCGGCGTGCTCAAGCAACGGTTCCGCTGTCTGGACCACTCAGGAGGAGCCCTGCAGTACTCGCCTGAGCGAGTCTCCCTCTTCATAGTTGTGTGCTGCATGCTTCATAACCTGGCAATCCTCAGGACCCAGCCAATGCCACCAGGCCTTGGAGCACCAGCGGAGGAGGAGGAAGAGGAGGAGGATGATCAGCAGCAGCACCAAGGCGGGAGGGAGGCCCACAATGTTGAAACTGCAAGGGCCGTCCGTCAACGGCTGATAACAAGCCACTTCTAGGCCCCTACTGAGGAAATGGCTTCTGGCATGGAGAACAACATGAATGAAAGCAACCTGCAACCCCAAAGCCAGCCAAGGCAGCAATGATTCCAAAGGCCAAACATGTACATTTTGAATACAAAAACTTTTTTATTTTACAAACTCTGTGTGTGTCATTTCTTCATGACAAACTAATAGAAACAAACACAAAAAATCATTCATTAACATAACTGGTTCTCACAACCTGGAGATAATGTCCAAAACACTAAACAAAAGTTTGAACACGAACCTCGGCCTTTAATAAAAAATTGACCAACATTTCGTCACACCGCCTACTTTTTGCCCTTCGAGGGTGATCTCCTTCCCTTGCGCACTTCCCCCCTTCCCACCCTACTGCTCCTCCGTAATGGGGCCCCAGTGGCTGCAGCAAGGCTGGTGGAAGGCTGCTGATTGTCAGAACCTGAGACTACAGATGCCCTTGAAGGATGGCCTCGACCAGCTCTGGGCCTGGAGGGCCCGGCTGCAGACTGCACCAACTCTGCATGGGCGGCAGCAGTCTGGGCTACAGGCGGTGGTAAGTGCAATGGGGAAGTGACAGTGGTGGCAGCAGGAATGCTGTCATCTTGAGAGAGGACAGCAACTCCCTGCTCAACCGACACACTGGCACTCCCACGGGGCAGCACATCAGCATCCGGAGCAATCTGCTGGAGCACAGATTGCTGGCCTGCTGCGGCGCGGTGAGAGCCCCGGGGAAATGTGTCTGAACCAGCGACAATGGCAGCAGTCAAAGCTTGCGTGGCCTCAATCTGAGTCTACATGAGACCAGTCTGAGATTGGATCATGGCAGCCAGTGACTGAATTGCAGCACTAAGCATTAGCGTGGCATCCGCCTGTGCTACAGCAAAGTGCTCCACACTCCTTGCCAGTGCATCAATGCAATCGGGCACCCTTCCCACTGCACCCATGAGCTGAGTGTGCATGTCCACCGCCTGGGTGTTCATTTCAGCGATGAGCCACTCCTCCTCTGTGTCCAGTGCAGCAGGACTCGCTGGCCTACTCTCCCTCCGGGGAGAATTCCCCCGAGCTTCCCTAGCCACATCGCGTTGCTGCAGCCTGCTGGGTCCCAGAGCTTCACCCTCATCAGACCCTTCCCCCTGCTCCCCTCCAGGGAAGACGTGGTCCCAGTGTGGGCATGGGCTTCCTCGGGAGAGGGTGGCGCTGATGCTCCGGCTTCCTCTTCGCCTGCGGCTTCGCTCCCACTGGCAGCTTGAGGGCCCGTCTCCTCAGCTGGTGAATCACCATCTGAAAGCAGGGAGGTACAAGAGTGGCTTTAGCGTGAGGACAGGGGGCAGTAAGGGAGGAAGCAGTGCAGCGATTTAGTAAGTTGGATTGAAAGTGTAAAAGGCTGGTGTTGTGAGAGACAAGTGGAATGAGAGAGAGGAGAGAAAGCTGATGACCATACCATTGCTGTCCCGAACGGAGTCGGCCTCTCCAGGGGCGATGGGACCGATCACCTGGCTTGCCACAATCCTGTGGATGCGCGCCTCAAGATCGCTGAGGGGTTGCAGCTGAGGCCGCCCTCCACCCGTCCGTTGCTGCTGTCTCCTGTTATGAGATAGCTTGGCCTGCAAGAAAAAGGATGGCGTCTGAGTAAATATACAGCCATGGTCTCGCCTGATGTGCCTCCCATAATTGAATAGCCCTTACTGTATGCAAGGTGTGGAATGTGCATGTGCGTTTCATGAGAGGGCCATAGGTGTTGGATGAGTGTTGGGCATTGGGGTTTTAAGACCCGCTGGCCATAGAGTGAGGTTGAAATGGAGGGATGGAGAGGTATTGAAAAAAAAGCCACTCACCCTGAAGACCCGAGTGAGGTCGTTGAACATTTTGCAACATTGAGTATGGGTCCTGGGCACCATGCTCCTGGAGGAGACGTGCTGAGCCACCTCTCTCCACACTCTTCTGTAGTCACGCGGCAAAGGCCTCCTGCCACTCTCAGGGAAGAGTATAGATCTTCTGCACTCCACTGCGCCAAGCAGAGCCTCCAAGGCCCGCTCGCTGAAGCGCTGAGCTTGTTGTCTCACCCTCTCCATAGTCCTTGGCTGGAAAATGTAGTCACATGTCTCTCCAGGCCGAGATTCAAGGCTCCAATGAGCAGGGTGTGGCTGGAGAGCAAGATCGACCCTCCCCTTTAAGAACTGGCTGGCGCCAGTGTGTCTGTGTTCCATCGCTAACTGACATCACCTGTGCTGCGCCCGCGCTCTGAGTTAGCGCCTCGCTCCTCGGCCTTTGCACCTTAAGACAGGTGTGCAGTGCCTGATTTAGCGCTCCAATCACCTCCAGGGGCGATAGAAGCCAAGTTTGCAGTCGGAGGCGATAATTAGCGCCAGGCGCTAAACTTTGCGCCCGGCCGATAATTGCGCCCCAAACGGGGCGATACCGAATTTCTCACCCTATAGATTCTGGAATGGTTCCTGCAGATTGGAGGATAGCAAATGTAACCCCGCTGTTTAAGAAAGGAGGGAGAGAGAAAACGGGGAACTACAGACCTGTTAGCCTCACATCAGTAGTTGGGAAAATGCTGGAATCTATTATAAAGGATGCAATAACTGGGCACTTAGCAGAGTCAACATGGATTTATGAAAGGGAAATCCTGTTTGACAAACCTATTGGAGTTCTTTGAGGATGTAACTAGTGGAGTAGACAAAGGGGAACTGGTAGATGTGGTGTATCTGGATTTTCAGAAGGCCTTCGATAAGGTCCCACACAAGAGGTTGGTGAACAAAATTAGGGCACATGGAATTGGAGGTAATATACTAGCATGGATTGAGAATTGGTTAACAGACAGAAAACAAAGAGTAGGGATAAACGGGTCTTTTTCAGGAAGGCAGGCTGTGACTAGTGGGGTGCCGCAAGGATCGGTGCTTGGGCCCCAGCTATTCACAATCTATAGCAATGATTTGGATGAGGGGTCTAAATGTAACATTTCCAAATTTGCTGATGACACAAAGCTAGGTGGCAGTGTCAGTTGCGAAGAGGATGCTTCAAGGGGATCTCGACAGGCTCAGTGAGTGGGCGAGAACATGGCAGATGGAATATAATGTGGATAAATGTGAAGTTATCGACTTGGTAGAAAAAACAGAAAGGCAGAGTATTTCCTAAATGGTGAAGGATTGGAAAATGCAGATGCTCAAAGGGACCTGGGTGTCCTTGTACATGAGTCACTGAAAGTGAATGTGCAGGTGCAGCAAGCCATTAGGAAGGCAAATGGTATGCTTCCCTTCATTACAAGAGGATTTGAGTACAGGAGTAAAGAAGTCTTACTCCAATTATATAGGGCTTTGGTGAGACCACACCTGGAGTACCGTGTACAATTTTGGTCTCCTTACCTAAGGAAGGATATACTTGCCATAGAGAGAGTGCAACGAAGGTTCACGAGATTGATTCCTGGGATGGCGGGACTGTCGTATGAGAAGAGATTGAGTAAACTAGGCCTGTATTCTCTTGAATTCAGAAGAATGAGAGGGGATCTCATTGAAGCATACAAAATTATTACAGAGCTTGATAGGGTGGATGCTAGGAGAATGTTTCCCTTGGCTGGGGAGTCTAGAACCAGGGGCCACAGCCTCAGGATAAAGGGTAGGCCATTCAGGACTGAGATGAGAAGAAATTTCTTCAGAGGGTGGTGAATCTTTGGAATTCTCTACCCCAGAGGGCTGTGGAGGCTCAGTCATTGGGTACATTCAAAACAGAAGTCGATAGATTTCTGACTAGTAAGGGCATCAAGGGATATGGTGATAGGGCCGGTGAATGGAGTTGAGGCACCTCCCAAACCCGCGACCTCTTCCACCTAGAAGGACAAGGGCAGCAGGCGCATGGGAACACCACCACCTCTAAGTTCCCCTCCAAGTCACACACCATCCTGACTTAAAAGTATATCGCCGATCCTTCATCGTCACTGGGTCAAAATCCTGGAACTCCCTCCCTAACAGCACTGTGAGAGTACCTTCACCACACGGACTGCAGCGGTTCAAGAAGGCGGCTCACCACCACCTTCTCAAGGGCAATTAGGGATGGGCAATAAATGCTGGCCTTGCCAGCGACGCCCACATCCCATAAGTGAATTTAAAAAAAGAACAATCGTTGCATTCAGAGGCCAGGACTGCATCTCAGTACTTTTCCACTGACTGTTGGCATTGCAGAAAGCTGACGTGTTGTTTTTTCCTTTATTAAGTCCAAACACAATGGATAAGGGTTGGGTAGCACCACCAACAGCATGGCTGAAATTCAATCTCTTTCTAAATATATGAACCTGGAGGTTGCGTTACAGCTTTGAATTTCCTTCTGCGGATCTAATCAATGTGTAAAACACTCAATTTTACTGCAAATTACGTCAACTGCATGCCATGTTGTTCGCCGTGTATTTTGTATTAAGTGCCACTCTGAAGTGTACATAGTATTACATAGTATTTACAGCACAGAAACAGGCCATTCGACCCAACAGGTTTTTGCCGGTGTTTATGCTCCACATGAGCCTCCTCCCACCCTTTTTCATCTAAACCCATCAACACAACCTTCTATTTCTTTCTCTCTCATTTGTCTATCTAGCTTCCCCTTAAATGCATCTATGCTAGTCACCTCAACCTGTGGTTGTGAGTTCCACATTCTAACCACTCTCTGGGTAAAGAAGTTTCTCCTGAATTCCAGATTGGATTTATTAGTGACTATCTTATATTTATGGCCCCTAGGTCTCCCCTGCAAGTGGAAACATCTTCTCTATGTCTACTCCAGCTTGTAATTAATCATTTCATTACTGACCTATATTTTCTCCCCAGATACATTCCCTACAATATTGTCTAGCTGCTCGACAATACTATCAATCTCTTATGTAGTGAAAGCTAGATGAATAAATAATTAATAATGTTCTATCTAATGTCAGCTTTCCCGCTGCCTTGCCGCATTGATCCATAAGGAGGTCACGTTTGTTCCTAAATATTGCTGCAAAGGAAAATATTCATTTAAGGATTCTGACTCAAAATGGATTATTTTCTGTGTTGAATTTTTAATTTGTACGCTCCATTGCCAGAAACAGTTTGTGTTAAAAAGCCCACAGTCACACAAGGTATTTCTCAAAGGAAAAGCCAGGAATTCGGAGACCAGACAAGCTACTGCAGTGGACTTCACAAGGTGCAAGTTGCTCAGGAAAGCCGAATAGGATGTCTGAAGCATTCATTGTTTAATTGACTGCAGCCTTCACTTTTGATCATAGACTTCCTTGCATTTGTCAATGACTGACTCACTATTTAATATTGATATGGGTATCACCGTTCTTTGTATGAGGGTATTTTATTCAGACATGCCTGTAGACATAGTCCCAAGTCACATGGCACAGATCAAAGACTCAGGCCCAGCCAGGAAGTAGTCGCTTTAATTGACAGCTGTGTTTGAGAACTTTTGAGAAGGACAACAGGGTCATTGATTGACTGACTGGAGAAACTGATGCTTTTCAATCTGGAAAGAAGGGATTTGAGAGATCTAATAGAGGTCTATAAAATAGTAAACGATACAGAAGTAAATCGGAAAAATTATGTGGGACAAGAGAACACAGGTTCAAATTAGTAAAAAGTTAATTTAGGACTGATATAACTAAAAAAAAATGAAAGAAAGGCTTGTATTTATATAGCTCCTTTCACGACCTCAGGACAACCCAAAGCCCTTATTAACTAATGAAGTACTTTTGAAGTGAAGACGCTGTTGTAATGTAGAAACTGCGGCAGCCAATTTGCACACAGCAAGGTCCCATTAACAGCAATATGATAATGACCCAATAATCTGTTTTAGTGATACTGGTTGAGGGATAAATATTGGCCAAGACATTGGGGAGAACTCCCCAGCTCTACTTCGAAATAGTGCCATGGGTTCTTTTACATCCCGCTGAGAGGGTAGACAGGGCATCAGTTTAACATCTCATCTGAGAGACAGCGCCTCCAACAGTGCAGCACTCCCTCAGTACTGCACTGGAGTGTCAGCTTAGATTTTGTGCTCAAGTCTCTGGAGTGGGAATTGAACCCACAACCTCTGACTCAGAGGTGAGAGTGCAACCCACTGAGCCACGGCTGACACAAGTCAGGAAGTTTTTCCACATGAAGAATGATCAACACATGAAATGGACTTCTGGGTAGATAAATGGAGGCGTAAACTCTGGAATCATTTAAGAACCAATTGCATACTGCAATGGGGGGACTTTCCGAATGGATTAAATAGATGATCTATAATAATCTTGTGAACTCATATTTGCCAGGCTCCTATGGACAGCTCTATACTGAGTAACTGGATTTGGGAGATTCTGGTTGGGGGGAGGGGGGGGGTGGCGGGGAGGCTAAATTGCGCTGTGTAGCAACCATTTTTCAGGCACTACCTAACGCTCGAAAACGGGGTCTAAGATGCACTTCTGATGGTAAGTGCGCAGGCCGCCATCTTGATAAAGGTGTTTGCATGCGTGCACCTAATGACCGCCAGCAATATGCAGAGCAGGCAGATCATGACACGAATCAGTGTGCAACGTTGATTTGACACCAGCGCTGCTGTTTTCGAACTCCACACTCCAGCCAACGCCCTGTCTTAACCTCACACAGCTGAACATGACATTAAACAGAATGATGGACCCCCACCAACGTTATTTAAAGGGCGCATGAACCATTTACAGGATAATTGCTGGATTATTTATTTTGGCTGCTGGTGCAATTGTATGTGTTTTTGGAGCTTTCCTATACTTGGCTAAAGTTTGTATAGTCTACCGGGAGTGGTCTGGCTGATGCTGAAGTACTTTTTGTGGATTTAAAAGATTGTGCAGAAACAAGTTGTTTCCAGACATGGGTAGCCTGGTAGTGCATCCTCTGGGAATTGAGCATGACTGGGAGAATGAAGAGAGACCATGCAGAGCAGCACAAGCTGCGAGAAGAGGAAGGAACAAGAGGGGGAGAAGGGATCTCAGCTGAAGGCCATATCAGGAGAGGCTGTTTAAGGAGCAGTTCTCATGCCTGGACTACAGCGACGACCAATCTAGGAGACGTTTTTGCTTCACAAAAGAGGCTGTGACTGAAATCTGCCAACTGCTGCAGCCACAACTGCAACCTCAAAGCATAGCAAGAGCAGTAGTGCCTGTCGCAGTTAAGGAGACCATGGGGTAAAAATTCACTTGGTTGCGCCACCCGTTAGCGCCTTAAGAGGGCGCTAATGGGGCGCAAAGCCGCTAACGCCCAGGCGCAGCGATGTTTGCGCCGCTCGAGAACTTAACTTGAGATTGTGCGGCGGCGCTAAAACTTACCGCTGCGACCACCTGCGCGCGCAGATTGTGACGTCATTCCATGGTGCAACGCCCTTGGGGCGCCCCGTAGCGGAAATTGAGTGGTGCCCCCTGCCTTACCGCCTGGCGCTTCCAACGACCAGAAGACTGGAACGCTATCAATCGCTGTGGGGCTGGGGGGGGCGCTATTTAAAGGGGGCCTCTTCCTGTCTTTTATTGTTGGTGGCATTTTTGAACTACGCATTCTGAGAGAGCGAGGGAGAGACTTCTGGAGAGATTCAACGTTGTGTGAAGGAGTTTTGGGAACTGAGCAGCACTTTGCAGGTTCATTTTGATTTGCCATTCCTTGTATCGATTTAGCAGAGACCGTGGGAGCTGCACTCTGAGCTCTTTGCCTGGTGCTCTCCATTGTTCTTTCCAGCACATTTGATGTGCAAGTCTCTCCAGGCCGAGATTCAAGGCAGCAATGAACAGGATGTGGATGGAAAGCAAGATTAACCATCCCCTTTAAGAACTGGCCCGTGCCATTGTGTGTGTGTTCCATTGCTGACTGACATTACATGAGCTTCGCCAGTGCTCCGAGTTAGCGCCTCACTGCTCGGCCTTTGCGCCTTAAGAGAGGTGTGCAGCGCCTGCTTTAGCGCTCCACTCACCTCCCGGGGCGGTAAAAGTGAAGTTTCCCGTCAGTGCCGATAATTAGCGCCAGGCGCTAATATTTGCGTCCGGACGATATTTGCGCCCCAAATGGGGCGCGACCTAATTTCTACCCCCATGGCTCTTAACTTTTATCCATCTGGCTCCTTCCAGGCTGCTGCTGGAGATATAAGCAACATCTCGCAGTTTGCTGTACACTGCTGCATAAGGGAGGTCACTGAGGCTCTCTAGACACAGACAAACAGTTTAATCTCATTCCCCCTTTCACGCAAAGTGTTCTATTCGCTGATCATTCATGAAAGCACAGCAAGCGCTGGTTAGGCCACAACTGGAGTATTGCGTCCAGTTCTGATCACCACACTTTAGGAAGGATGTGAAGGCACTTGAGAGGGTGCAGAGGAGATTTACCAGAATGGTTCCGGGGATGGGGGATCTTAGCTACAAGGACAGGTTGGAGAAGCTGGATTTGTTTTCATTAGAGCAAAGGAGGTTGAGCGGTGATTTGATAGAGGTGTACAAGATTATGACGGGTTTAGATAGGCTAGATGGGGAAAGGCTGTTCCCACTAGTTGATGGTACAAGGGCTAGGGGACACAGATTTAAGGTTTTGGGCAAGAGATACAGGGGGGACATGAGGAAAAAAAAATTTACGCAGCGAGTGGTGAGGACCTGGAACTCGCTGCCGACGGAAGTGGTGGAAGCGGAGACACTCAATGTTTTCAAGGGGAGACTGGATAGGCACTTGAGGGAAATAAACTTGCAGGGCTACAGGGATAGAGCGGGGGAATGGGACTGACTGGATTGCTCTGCAGAGAGCCGTCCTGGACTCGATGGGCCGAATGGCCTCCTTCTATGCCGTTATGACTTTATGTACACATTGCAAACCTGTGGTTTACACTAGGTCACTAACACTGCGCATTTTCTGACATGTTCCGATCTCACGTTGGCACTTGGTTGTCCCCACCCTGTATGCATGCCAGACTCCACCTTGGACCAATAGTCATCTGCTTGGTGTCCCACCTTATTACAGCTTTGACACTGAATGCGCTAGAATCACACCCAGTTCATTGAAACACCCAAAGTTTATCTTCCCCACCACCACCCCCCACCCTGCCGGCTCCCAGGTACCCATGAGACCACACAACGCTCAGCTCGCTTGATCATCTGAGGTGGGACTTTGCCCTGATCTAACAGCCACATCCATAAATTATCTGGAACTCTGGCTGCCAACTCTGGTTGGATGCATTCTTGGAGGTTTCATCACATGACCTCCCACCTCCAACTGAACAGCCTTTTCCCCTCCCCCCCCCATCTCCAATATTTTTATAGCTAATAAATAAAAGTGTTCAAAGAAAATAATAAAACAATGCCCAATGATTTGTTTTCCTCCTGGGTTGCTCACAGCAGTCTCCTGGACAATCCTGGAGGGTTGGCCACCCTATCCGGAACAGCCTTCAGAAAATCATTTAATATCAATCCATGCAATTTATCAATTCTTTTAAAGTTTTCTTCCTTTATGAGTTGCAAGAATTAGTTGTTACTCTACACCATAATCCGATGAGTAGCAGTACAGCTTTTCTGTCCACTTGTATTGGTTCATTGACAATTCAAATGCCCTTAAAAAATATCTATGTTGCTCCCTGTTCTTAAGGTGTGAAATAAAACTCCTGTGAACTTTGACTAAGTTCAGAGATCCACATGAATGTGCTTAGTACACGTATGAGTGAGTGAATGGCATTAAAGGCAGGTAAATTGGAACCTCTATCAATAAATAAACAGCTTGCATTAGTGCAGCAAATTGCTATTTTTATCTGCTCTGGTCCAGAAGTAAAGCTTCTTTCTGACCTAGCTAAGCATTTCTCAGAATTCCCCTGTATTAGTATTTTCTAGTGATTCTGTATTTGTGAATTCTAGTGATTCTGCATTTGTGATTTATAGTCATTTTGATGTCTGTCTTGGTTATGCTCACATGCTTCCCAGAGACCAATGAGCCATGGCTACCACACAACAAAGACAAGAGTGTTTTTTCAGTCACATTATTCCCACAGAAAACTCATAGCTCTCAAAACCAGTGAGCAGCAGAGAGTTACTCTGGAAACAGTCACATGGCTATCACGGACCAATAGCTTCATACTATATAAACTGAAACCCACCGAATCGCCTCTCCAACTGACCTGCCCTTTACTAGCATTGATCCAGAGCCCAGTCAATTAAACATGCAACAATCAAGCCAGACACTTGCTTACAGCAGCTAACGAGAGTGCTAGAAAATGACACAAACAGAACAGATACATCATTACTGTTGACCGAGATTGCTTAAAAGTGTAATTGTTTACATTGATTTGCTTAATGCCAATTGTATTATTTATTCATATACCTTGATCTTAGTGTTATTGCTGTTTGTGACTCACAGAAACTAATCGACCTCTGGAACAGCTTACCGAACCGTGCAGTAAATATGGGGTCCCTGCAGATCTTCAAAAGGGAGCTGAATGAATTCCTAAGAAGGATGTTGGATGATAAGTTTGGATGAATGTAGTAACCCAGAATGGAAATGGTTAATCAAGCTCTCAGCAGCATTTGATGGAGTTTGCCAGTGTCTTTTTTTTAATATTATTGTAGCTGTACATCTGTTTGAAAGTTGGCATTTCATTTAGAAACATAATAATGTAGTTTTAAATCATAATATTTTGAACCAGCTAATCAATGTCTGAGACTTTTGGAATGAAGCCTGAGAGAGAACAAATCAAATATCCTTGGGAAATACTGATATTGAATGTATAAATGGGTCTGTGGACATGTAAGCTGGATGACTCCTAAAGTCGAATGGCCATCAGAAAGGGAACGAGTTAGCGGAGTGAAAGGTAGTTGAATGAGTCACTGCCCTCTCCTGAAGCTTTGTGCAATTGCTTTTGGAGTTCAGAATGGAATTTTTTTTTAAAGATTTTCCAAAATTGGCTTCAGTTTATTTTTCTCTTTTTTTTCGCCTCTTCCATGGGACTGTGCGACAGGGCGGGGAGAGTGGTGGTGTGGTGGGTTGTTGGCGTATGTGAGCTGCACCATGTCTGGATGGGACAGGCTGGATGGACCAGAATATCATTCCCCCTCTTTTTATTTGAAACTATGGCTGGAATTTTCTTAGGTATGAACGGGTGGGTTGGAGGTGTGGGGGAAGTGAAAGTTGTAAAAATGTAAAACCTGACTCCGACCCGCCTCCAACCTGCCCACTTTCACCTTTCACTCAGGCGGGATGGGGGATGGGCTGCCAACCCGTTGCCAGGAGACGGGTTTGCAATTTAAATATTATAATGAGGCCTGAAGCCTCTACTTTAACCTGCTTTGCAGGTTTTACTGCAGGCGGCCAGGGATCCCGGGGCTCAGGATTCCCGGTGGTTGCAACGAGGTGGCTTCAGCCTCAGGGAGCAAATCTTGTGGGCCAGGGGGAGCAGGAGTGCTTCCTCACAGCCCCCCAAGCCCCCCCCCAACTAGCAGCCCACCCCCCCCCCCCCCGGAGTTGGGGAACTGTCCCCCCTCGCCCAGGCCTGGAATGCCTCCTCAGGGATCGCGACTTAGCCCCGGGGATCGATCTCACCTCCCCAGGTTTGGGATCGGACCCCTCCGATGGCTTGGAACCCCCCGCAAACTATCCTGGGCCCAGCACTTACCTTGTCCTGCGGCCTTCTGGTCAGAGTTTCCCGCACGACTGGAAGCCAGCCTTTCAATCAGGCTGGCCTCTGGGCGGGGAACCCACCCTTCACGTCGCACGCACGCTGTGGAGTTAAAACTCCACAGCGTGCCGAGAAACCCGATCTTCCGGGTTTCCTGCCATCTCCCAGGTCACCCCGCACCATGCGGCCGGGACCCGGGAAAATCCAGCCGTGTATTAATGGTATGACTTTACTGCTGTTAATACAGAATATTTTTCCTTGCATTTGAAATATGCATTAAAATAATGATTACAAAATGAACTATTTTGGAATAGTTGCTGTTCATGATTCTGGCTACACATATTACGGTATACCTTTGCGAAACAAGCTCACAGTTTGTTAATAATTGTCAAACTTAATGTTCGGGCAATTGCAGAAATGAAAAGTTTTTGTTTTATATAATCATAGTAGTAACATAGTATGGTACAGCACAGAAGGAGGTTATCCAATTAGTCCGACTCCTCTGCTCTTTCCCCATTGCCCTGTCAATTTTTTCCCTTCAAGTATTTATCCAATTCCCTTTTGAAAGTTAGAAGTCGCACAACACCAGGTTATAGTCCAACAGTTTTATTTAAAATTACGAGCTTTCGGAGCGCTGCTCCTTCTTCAGCTACAAGTACAGTGAGGGAATCTATTACACAGTATATATACACAGAAATCAAAGGTCTGCAGAGATACAATCTGTTAGGGAGGCATTACATCAAAGACACATCAGAGTACAGCTAAGACAATGAGATGGGTCACAGGGGGTCCAACGTGTCAAATGCTGCCGTCTGCAGTTTAGCTTTTAACTTTTTTTTAAAAACTGGAAAAACAGACGCAGACTTTTTAAAAACTGGAAAGACAGACAACGATGTCGAGTCACGTTCTGTAGCATGACATGAACCCGAGATCCCTGTTGAGGCCGTCCTCATGGGTGCGGAACTTGGCTATCAATTTCTGCTCGATGATTTTGCGTTGTCGCGTGTCTTGAAGGCCGCCTTGGAGAACGCTAACCCGCAGATCCGAGGCTGAATGTCCTTGACTGCTGAAGTGTTCCCGGACTGGGAGGTAACAATCCTGCCTGGCAATTGTTGCGCGGTGTCCGTTCATACGTTGTCTCAGTGTCTGCATGGTCTCGCCGATGTACCATGTCGCGGTGCATTCTTTCCTGCAACGTATGAGGCAGACAACGTTAGCCGAGTCACATGAGTATGTACCATGTACCTGGTGGGTAGTGTCCTCACGTGTGATGATGGTATCTGTGTTGATGATCTGGCATGTCTTGCAGAGGTTGCCGTGGCAGGGTTGTGTGGTGTCGTGGTCGCTGTTCTCCTGACAGCTGGGTAATTTGCTGCGAACGATGGTACTTTTGAGGTTAGGCGGCTGCTTGAAGGCGAGTAGTGGAGGCGTGGGGATGGCCTTAGCAAGGTGTTCGTCGTCATCGATGACATGTTGAAGGCTGCGAAGAACATGGCGTAGTTTCTCCGCTCCGGGGAAGTACTGGACGACGTAGGGTACTCTGTTGGTTGTGTCCCGTGTTCGCCTTCTGAGGAGGTCTATGCGGTTTTTCGCTGTGGCCCGTCGGAACTGTCGATCGACGAGTTGAGCGTCATATCCCGTTCTTACGAGGGCGTCTTTCAGCGTCCATAGGTGTCCATCGCGTTCCTCCTCATCTGAGCAGATCCTGTGTATTCGCAGGGCTTGTCCATAGGGGATGGCTTCTTTAATGTGGTTAGGGTGGAAGCTGGAGAAGTGGAGCATCGTGAGGTTGTCCGTGGGCTTGCGGTAGAGTGAAGTGCTGAGGTGTCCGTCTTTGATGGAGATTCGTGTGTCCAGGAATGAAACCGATTCTGAGGAGTAGTCCATGGTGAGTTTGATGGTGGGATGGAACCTGTTGATGTTATCGTGTAGTCCTTTCAGTGATCCTTCGCCGTGAAAGTTACTATTGAATCTGTTCCCACCACCCTTTCATGTAGTGCATTCCAGATCAGAACAACTTGCTGCGTCAAAAAATGTTTCCTCATGACGCCTCCGGTTCTTTTGCCAATTACCTTAATCTGTGTCCTCTGGTTACTGACCCTTCTGCCACTGGAAATAGTTTCTCCTTATTTACTCTATCCAAACCGTTCATGATTTTGAGCACCCCTATCAAATCTCCTCTTAACTTTCTCTGCTGTAAGGAGAACTCCAGCTTTGCCAGTCTCTCCACATAACTGAAGTTCCTTCATCCCTGGTACCATTCAGATCTTTTTCAGGTTGGCAGGCTGTAACTAGTGGGGTGCCGCAAGGATCAGTGTTGGGGCCTCAGCTATTTACAATCTATATTAATGACCTAGATGAAGGGACCGAGTGTAATGTATCCAAGTTTGCTGATGATACAAAGCTAGGTGGGACAGTAAGCTGTGAGGAGAACACAAAGAGTCTGCAAAGGGATTATAGATAGACTAAGTGAGTGGGCAGTAGGGTGGCAGATGGAGTATAATGTAGGGAAATGTGAGGTTATTCACTTTGGTAGGAAGAATAGAAAAACAGAATATTTTTTAAATGGTGAGAAACTTTCAAATGTTGGTGTTCAGAGAGATTTGGGTGTCCTCGTTCAAGAAACACAGAAAGTTAGCATGCAGGTACAGCAAGCAATAAGGAAGGCAAATGGCATGTTGGCCTTTATTGCAAGGGGGTTGGAGTACAAGAGTAAGGAAGGCTTGCTACAATTGTACAGAGCCTTGGTGAGACCACACCTGGAGTACTGTGCACAGTTTTGGTCTCCTTATCTAAGGAAGGATATACTTGCCTTGGAGGCGGTGCAATGAAGGTTCACTAGATTGATTCCTGGGATGAGAGGGCTGTCCTATGATGAGAGATTGTGTAGAATGGGTCTATACTCTCTGGAGTTTAGAAGAATGAGAGGTGATCTCATTGAAACATACAAGATTCTGAAGGGGATTGACAGGGTAGATGCTGAGAGGTTGTTTCTCCTGGCTAGAGTGTCTAGAACTAGGGGGCATAGAGGGTTGTGAATTTTTGAAATTCTCTGCCCCAGAGGGTGGTGCATGCTGAGTTTTTGAGTATATTCAAGGCTGAGAGAGATAGATTTTGGACTCTAGGGGAATCAAGGGATATGGAGATCGGGCGGGAAAATGGAGTGGAGGTCGATGATCAGCCATGATCTCATTGAATGGCGGAGCAGGCTCGAGGGGCCGTATGGCCTACTCCTGCTCTTATTTCTTATGTTCTTATGTTCTAGTAAATCTCTTCTGTACCCTCTCTAAGGCCTTGAGATCCTCAGAATTGAAGACAATAGTCCAGCTGAGGCCTAACCAGATTTATAAAGGTTTATCATAACTTCCTTGCTTTTGGACTCTATAGCTAGCGTCTTTCACAACCTCAGGACGTCCCAAAGCACTTTACAGCCAATTAAGTATTTTTGAAGTGTAGTCGGTGTTGTAATGTATTAAACGCAGCAGCCATTTTGCACACAGCAAGCTCCCACAAACAGCAATGTGATATTGAGCAGATCATCTGTCTATTAGTGATGATGGTTGAGAAATAAATATTGGCCAGGACACCAGGGAGAACTCCTCTGCTCTTTTTTGAATAGTGCCATGGGGTCTTTTACATCTGAAGTGTCAGCCTAGATTTTGTGGTCAGGTCTCCGGAGTGAGACTTAAACCCACAAACCTCTGACTGAAATACTATGTATCCGAAATTGGTAGGATCCCACTCCACCGCCGGAAGTGTGGGGAAGTGGGACTTCTGGCTGCCTCCAGGATCCTGGGAAAGGGGTAATTTTAATATTCAAGCTGGGTGAATTGCACCTGCAGAGGTGCAACAGAGGCATCTGTCCCATAAGAGGTGCAGGAAAATCGGAACAGCACCATGTTAGGGGGATCCCAAGGGCTTTAACTTTTAGCTTGGCTATACTTTCCACCACATGCACCGCCCAAACCGCTGCAGTGGCAGCAAGGTCCTTATCACCGAATCACATCTTGGTCTCTCTCACTTCTCTTCCTTTGAGCATCTCACCTTGTCCCACCCCTCTCACCTCTCCTTTAAAATCCTCATTCTCTACCGCACACCCAAGCACCACCCCAAGTTTCTCACTGAAATATTCTCACTCCTTTTCTCTCTCAGCCTCTGCACTGAGTGACTCTTCATCCTTGGTGATTTCAATCTCCATCTCAGCTCCCCCATGCCCTCTCTCCCCTGAATTCACTGCTCTCCTGCCCTGCCTTTACTTCTCCTTCATATAAACGCTCTTACCCTTATTCATTGTCAATCCCATGACCTTGCCATCTCACATGGCCTCTCTATTTCCATGATCTTGATCACAGACAAGGTCATCCCTGACCACTTCATTGTATCTCTCACCACCTACATCCCCCTACCCACTTCCAACCCCACTTTCTTCTGAGTCCACCCCTGGAAAAAACTCTTCCCAAGGGTCTTACACTTGCACTTTCAAACTCCTACTGCCTAGACTTTGGCCTACCATTCGCTATGTTACTTCTGCAGCTATCGATCTGCTCAACCACTCACTCGCCTCCACTTTTCATGCCTTGTCCCCAGTAAAACCTTTGCTCTCAGCAGCCATGGCTTCCACAGGACCTAAGGAGGGCCTGCTAAATGGCAATTCTTAGGGTTGCCTTGGAATGCCCCAAAGCTGGCTGCAGATGTGTGTGCGGGGAGGGATTCAGAATTCCTGACACAAACTAGATGGGGTGGATAGCAGGTGGATCCAAGTTCTGTCCCAAAGTCTTGCCCCCACTCCCCACCCACCAAGAGTGGTTTGTCCAAATTATTCTCTTCTCCTAGAAGGACAAGGGCAGCAGGCACATGGGAACACCATCACCTCCAAGTTCCACTCCAAATCACACACCATCCTGACTTGGAAATATATCGCCATTCCTTCATCGTCGCTAGGTCAAAATCCTGGAACTCCCTACCTAACAGCACTGTGGGAGTTACTTCACCACACGGACTGCAACGGTTTAAGAAGGTGGCTCACCACCACTAGGAGATGATACTCACTTTCCCAAAGGTCATCATTGGTGAAAGAATTTTCTACAGGTGAACCTGAATGAACTATTGTCGTAACGTCAGTAAATAGTTGTGTCTGGCTTAGATATATATATATAGCCTGGAAATATCTGTGTAAGTCTAAATAACAGAACACTCACTCGCTAAAATGGTGAGGCAAGAAGTGAATATTTTGCATATACAATTATAATCTGTAATAGATTCTGAGGTGACACCAAATTGAGTACAACAGTCTTTATTTCAAGCACAAGCGAATATTATAAGCAGTAATTTACAGAAGTAAAACGGCATTACCCCGTTCTTCCTCTGGGTAGAGCACGTAGCCTAGCTGCCCACTTCCGGCATCTTGACCTCCATAACTAGAATCTGTGTTCTTATACCTCTCAGTCATGTGACCCATGAACCATCAAAACTGTCATGGTTAGCACCTTCCCTTAACAGGCAGTGTGTATGCTTTCTGACTTGGCTGCTTGCTCAAGTTAACCTTTTCTTTCCTTTTGGCATATCAGAAGAACATGAGATGCCTCACTCACAGCCCAAACGTTTAATGTGATCAGGGGCCATCTGTTTACAAGTTCTGCTTTTCCCATTGTTTCAGATACTAGCACCTCCTTATCTGATGATGACCACCTGATGTGATTAACTTCGGACTTGTATGTAAGTTCCAATAGTCTCTGTTCTCTCTTAATACATCAGCAATTGTTTTTAGGTTTAAACTAGGTCTATTTGACTACGTATGACATGATGGTAAAGTAGGCAGCAAAAGATGCCAATTTCTAAATCCTTACAAACTCCCCACCTTGAGTGTGAAGAACAATTTTTGATCCCTCATTACTTAATCAATGGTGCTAATTGATAGTTGTACATTTGCCGTGACAATCACCACATCACACGCTTAAGCCAACATACCAATATAATTAAAACAATTAATACAAATCGCGTGCACTATTACAAAGTGCATGGAGATTATGCAATACCACAGGTGCATTCCCACATTATAGACCAATTCCCACTACTCGTGATCCCCAAACTTTGTACTCGTCACTCAGCTGGCCCATTGTGCTGAAGCATGTATAAGCATTCTGGGCTATATCTTACACCTGAGGAAGGGGCCACGTAAGCTCCGAAAGCTTGTGATTTCAAATAAAACTGTTGGACTATAACCTGGTGTTGTGCGACTTCTCATTTATATCTTACAAAGCCCTACTTCATAACTTGCTGCCTGACAATACTGATTTAATTTCCAAGGCAATCTAATACCCAAAAGCCGTTAATTAACGTTCAGGTTGAAATCACAATTTGCAATCTTAGTAACAAGCGTGTCAACCCATTTAAAATAAATCAGTCGATCGGCCGAGATGTTGCACACGAGCAATCAAGACCAAGTGTAGTCTTCAGGTGAAGTGAGTTTAGAGGCCGGGGATAATTGGACTAAGGCATGCAGTCCCAATAATTCAGTCCCCTTTTTAAAGTTGTACATTCCATCTTTATTTTGTCTAATACTTTGATTTTATATGATAATTTATAGTTAAATAACAATTTGTAAAGCAGAGAATTTCTCTGCAGTACAGACTGAGGAGTGGGGAGCCACAAATTTGAGGCACTACAGCACCACCATGGGTAGGTGAGTGTAATTACAGCATCACAAGTTTCTATAGTCAGTTCCCATTATAAATGTAGACATAGGAGTTTATAATGGAAAACCTGAGAATAGGAAGTATGGCTTTGTAGAGGGGAAGTGCATGCAGACTTAAGATTTTTATTATGGATGAGTTATGGTTTATGCAGTTGAATTCTGTGACAATAGCTTTTATAATTGTTTACAATAATCTAGTTGTTTAGTTATATAATACTGGAATTTATAGTTACTTACTTGTTTATATAATTGTTTACAGATATACAGTTTTATAGTTCAGTTGTATAATAGTTTATATAACAGTTCAATAGTTGTTTAGTTATGTAGTGGTGTATAGTTGTTTAGTTATTTATTATATAGCAGTTGACACCATTTTTAATTGTTAGTTAGTTTTTCTAGTAGTAAAATGTCCTGATGAAAATGCCACAGGTGAAATAAAAATATTTAGATACTAACCCTTGTCTACAAGTGAAAATTACATTTTAAATCTATGCATAACACATCAAATTTGTTTTTTTCCACAAAACAGTTCCACCAAAAATCTCAAGTAAAAAGAACAGCACTAATGATAAGAATCTATGAAAGCAAAAGTCATCCGAAAGTCTTGGTGAGATGACAGCCTTCCTCTCATGGAAGCAAATTGCCTGACTTTGAAAATATTGCACAGAAACATCATTGGTAGCTAGCTAAAAACAGGTGCGCCATCTATTGGCGAAGCAATTGCATTGTTGCCGCTTTTAAAGCATCTTCCAACCGCTAGATCAAATCAGAGGCTAATTGCAACACAGGACCTGGGTCATTGGTGTAATTCTGTGAAATAGAGGTCATATTTCCAGTAAACATATGGACACTTCAGTATGCATATTGAGTCATTCAGTTACGCTTTAGTGATGTAGACACCACAGTGCGACAGAAATTGCAAACAGTTGTGTCAAAACTGAGATACGTTTCTTAATCTACATGCTGGTCTTTGGCAACATCATCTACAAGCACACGGTCAGCTTCTACATGTACACCAATGACGCCCAACTCTACATCACTTCTCTCGACCACCTCTGTGCGGTCAGACTACATACCAGATTTCAAAATCCTGGTTGAGCCATAACTTCCTCCAGCTCAACATCAGGAAGACTGAAGTCATTGTTTTTGGGCCTCTCCCACAGACTCTGCTCCCTTGACATTGATTTCATCCCCCTCCCCAGCCAATCTCTCAACTCAACCAGGCCAGCCATAATCTTGGTGTAATTTATGATACAGAGCTGAGCTTTAAAACATACCTTTACCCATCACCAAAATCACTTCCTTCCACATCTGCAACATTGCCCACTTCCATCCCCACCTCCACTCCTTTTTTTCTATATTTCTTCTCGGTATGTGGACAATACTGGCAAGGCTGCATTTATTGCCCATCCCCAATTACCCTGAGAAGATGGTGGCGGGCCTTCTCCTTGAACCTCTGCAGTTTTAGCGGTGATCGTTGTAATGTATTATCACATGGTTTGTCACATAGATTGGTATGAGCATGCTCAGTTTGCTCTGGCCTAATAAAGCAAGCACATGGACCAGCAACTCATCGTGTCTCTGTCCTTCATTTGTTCTACCCACATATATTACACTTTGGCAACGAGGATGGGATCCCAAAGCCATTTTTAGGGATCATGGAAGGACACAGTGTTCAACCTTCGAGTGGGAAAGTTTAAGGTGAATTTATGCCACCTAACCTGAATTTTTGTAATGTTTTACTGTTAATGCTCGTGCAGAATCGTCTGTGCTTCGCCTTCGCGTGTCTGTATACACAGCAACAGCGGCATTAATTCTCACAGGTACACAGGTAGCGTGCTGAGTCACTGTTCGAACGGGATCGGGACAATCATGGCCGCACCTACGGGATTCATCGGAAGCCTCGGCATGTATGACCGAGCTCGTGAACCATTCAGTTCTTACATTGAGCGGATGGAGATGCTTTTTAGGGCCAATAACATTATTGAGACTGAACGTGCTGATGAGAATGTTCAAGCTCAAAATAAAATTATTTATGAACGGAAGAAAGCAATTTTTCTAACGGAGATCGGGCCAGATGTCTACGGAACATTGACGAACCTACTCGTGCCAGGGAAAGCGAAGGATGCATCATTTGAAGACGTCGAGAAACTTTGAGGACCATTTCGACCCAAAGCCATTAGAAACAGCAGAGGGCTACAAGTTTGGTACCAGAAACCAAAAACAAAGTGAAACCATCAGTGAGTACATTGTAGCTCTTAAGAACCTGTCTTTGCATTGTAACTTCGGCACATTTTTAGATCATGCGTTGAGAGATAAGTTTATGTGTGGACTGGTGGATGAGCGCACACAGTCCAAGTTACTGAACACTCCGAACCTCACATTTGACATAGCATGCAAAATTGCCCTATCTATGGAGATGGCGTCTAAGAATTCTAGGGAGCTCTGTCCAACTCAAGTGATTAGTGCAGCTGAGGTCTACAGTCACAAAGCCACCTCCAAACCTAAAGCTGTGAGACCGAGTCAAAAGCATGTCGGTGAGAGGAGTTCAGTGAATTGTTATCGCTGCAATGGAAATCACTCACCACAATCCTGTCACTACAGAAATGTGAAGTGTTTTCACTGCCAGAAGCAAGGCCATATTTCAACAGCTTGCAGAGCTAGATCTAAAGCAGGAAGTAAGAACCATTCTAGTGGCAATGCAAAGCAGTGACAACAAAAGGGAGGAGTTCACAATGTTGAAGTGAACACACCTGATGTTGAAGAACTAGGCATCTACAGTATCTATGCCACTAGCGGCAACACTAGCAGTCGTGAGAAAGACTTCCGTACAAAACTTTTGATCAACGAGCAATATATAGATATGTGTATCAACACAGTGGCAGACTGCTCTATCATGAGTGAGGACACATATGAGGGTAAGTTTAATCAAATACCACTTACAAAAAGAGTACCGTAAAGTTAAAAACATACTCCGGAGAAATTCTAGTGACATGTGGACAAGTGGACAGTTCAGCACAATGGCCAGTCAGTAAAGCTGCCTATTATTGTAGCGAGCTACAACAACAGGCCAACTCTCATGGACAAAGACTGGTTGAGAAATTTAAAACTAGACTGGAAAAACATCTTCAGTGTAGATGCTTCAAAGAAGCAACTCGACACAATGCTGAACAAGTATGAAAGCACGTTCACAGACAGTTATGAGGGCATCACTGGGTATGACGCGCATATCCGCATCAAGTCCAACACGAAGCCTGTCTATTGTAAGGCAAGGCCGGTCCCCTGTGCGTTGAAAAGTCAGGTGGAGGAAGAGCTAGCGAAGCTCAGAGAGAGCGGAGTGCTAGTAAAAACTGACAAAAGTGAATGAGCTACCCTGATTGTGGTAGTGCCCAAAGCAGACAAAACTATACACTTGTACGGTGACTACAAAGTTACTATCAACCAAGCCGTTTACAATGAGCAGTACCCGTTACCTACATCGCAAGATTTGTATGCAGCACTCTCTGGGTCAAAGGTTTTCTCCAAGCTTGACCTGTCGCACGCTTACACTCAGCTGAATGTTGACAAAGAGAGTCAACAGTATCTCAACATCAACACACACAAGGGACTGTACTCATACACCAAGCTGCCGTATGGTGTAAAGTCCTCCCCCAAAATCTTCCAGGCTATGATGGATAAGATTTTGCAAGGAGTTCCAAATTGCTTATGCAATCAAGACGATGTGCTGATCGCAACAAGCAGCGAGGAAGAAAATCTAGAAGTGTTTGATATAGTGCTTCAAAGTTTGAATGCCCACAATGTCAAATTGAAAAGGAGCAAATGTGCTTTTGTGCAGCCAGAGGTTGTGTACCTTGATCTGAAAGTTGATGCAAATGGCTTACAACCAGTGAAGGAAAAGGTTGATGCTGTCATCAATGCTCCAAAGCCACAGAACATGTCTGAGTTAAGATCTTTCCTTGGAAAGGTCCAGTACTACGCACGTTTCTTACCTGAGTTAGCGACCATGTTAGCTCCATTGCACGAGCTCCTCAAGAAGGATGTCCAGTGGAAGTGAACAAAAGCGCTACAGGAAGCTTATGATGCTTGTAAGAGAAGTCTCTCCAGCGATGCTCTACTTGTGCACTATGACACAGCGTGAGCTTAAGTTAGCGTGTGATGCTTCCAGCTATGGTGTGGGAGTGGTCATAAGCCACGTAATGGATGACGGCCAAGAGAAACCAATTGCGTTCGCATCGCAAACCCTCACAATGTGCGAAAGAAACTACGCACAAATTGAAAAGGAAGCACTCACCATAGTGTTTGGAATCAAGAAATTCCAACAGTTCCTGATCGGCAGAAAGTTTACCCTGATAACCGATCACAAACCACCCCTAGCAATATTGGGGCCCAAATCTGCCATCCCTGCAATGGCCGCATCAAGAATGCAACGTTGGGCAGTGTTGTTGTCACAATATGACTACACGATTGAATATTGCACCTCAAAGCAAAACACAATTGCAGATGCCTCGTCCAAGTCGCCACATGAGGACTCGTGTGTTGAGTGAAGGTGCGATTTTCACACGAGGTGCAGTCCGTGAATGCAACTGAGATTGCAGATGAGACTCCAAAGAACTCAGTACTGAAAAGAGTGTATGAAAACACCTTGAATGGATGGACTGATCAGTGTATGGACACAGAATTGAAACCATTCCATAACCGTCGTACTGAATTGTCTTGTGAGGAAGGTTGTATCAAGTGTGGAAACAGAGTGGTGGTACCTACTTCTTTGAAAGATAGAATTCTGGCCGAACTTCATAGTGAACATCCAGGGATCGTCAGTATGAAATCAATTGCAAGAAGCTTTGTTTACTGGCCTGGATTGGACAGTGATCTTGAATCACTTGATCATGAACGCATACATGAGTTTGACTCAGTTCGGACTTCAGTAACTGAAGTACCAGTTTCAAACAAGTCTGAGATAGAAACAGGATCATCTTTGAGTTCGGAACCAAAACAAAACAGCCTGAAAATTGGTTCAACACCAAAACCTTCTGTAAGGAGATCAGGAAAGCTCCGCAAGCCTGTTATTAGACTGGATTTGTAGTTCATTTAAAATAAAAAAAGCCAGGAGTTTTTGTTCTGTGGTACATGTAATGCTGGGAAAGGTGGGACCATAGTTTTGTTGTATTTGAGAGGGGAATACATACATTTATTTTAAGGGGAAAGCAGTGTAATGTATTATCACATGGTTTGGTATGAGCATGCTCAGTTCACTCTGGCCTAATAAAGCAAGCACATGGACTAGTAACTCATCCTGTTTCTGCCCTTCATTTATTCTATCCACATATATTACAATCGTGCTCCCAGAATGGTGCTTGGTAGGAATTCTAGCATATTGACCCAGCGACAATGAAGGAATGGCAATAGATGTCCAATTTGGAGGGGGAACATGAAGGTAATGGTACTTCCACAACATTTCCCTTCTTGCTGGCTTCCCATTCTTCTCCCTTCATTAACTCCAACTTATCCAAAATTCTGCCACATGTATCCTGCCCTGTACTATCTCATTCATCCATCACCGCCGTCCTCCAATGTATTGCTATTCTTGTCTGTAAATCCCTCCAATGCCTTGCATCAACCTCTTCCAACTCTATAAGGCCTCCAGAACACTCTGTTCCTCTAATTCTAGCCACCTATTTATCTCCCACTTGTTTCACCACACCATTGATGGTAGAGCCTTGAGTCAGAACAGTCCTCATCATTGGAAGTCTTTCCCTAGACCTCTTTGCCTCTCCACCTCTTTTTCTATATTTAAAAATCTTCTCAAAACCCAATTCTTCAGCTAAACTTTCTGCCCTATTTCCTAATCTCTCTCCTCCTGGCCCAGTGATCAATCCCAATTTCTATCTGTGAAACACCTTGGGCAGTTTTCTATGCTACTGGCACTATATAAGTTTAAGTTGTTGTTGTTATTGTTACTGTAGAGCACATATTGGTACCAAATCTTATTTTGTGAATGGAGGTCACTTTTATATGTCAATTTAAATCACTTTCCACAGCTGACTATTTGGGTTAATTTGGATACAATAGCAAAATACTGCGGATGCTGGAAATCTGAAATAACAGAAAACGCTGGAAACACTCAGCAGGCCAGGCAGCATCCGTGGAGAGTGAAACAGAGTTAACGTTTCAGGTCTGGGACCCTTCATCAGAACTGTTCTGATGAAGGGTCCCAGACCTGAAACGTTAACTCTGTTTCTCTCTCCACGGATGCTGCCCGGCCTGCTGAGTGTTTCCAGCGTTTTCTGTTGTTATTTTGGGTTAATTTGGATTCTGGTTCCAAATTTGAGATTCTCCAAAGGCAAAGTCTGAAATGTAATGCTGTTATCATAGAACCATAGAAGTTTACGGCACAGTAAGAGGCCATTTTGCCCATTATGTATGTGCTGGCTCTTTGCTAGAACAATCCAAAACTAATCCGATTAGCTGGTTTTCTCCCCATGATCCTGTATCTTCCTCCACTTCAAATGTTTATCTACTTATCTCTTAAAAGATCTCAACCAGTCTCTATAGCAAAACAATCTATGCTCTAACACTCCCTATGTAAATTTCTCCTACCCTCGCTCCTCACTTTCTTAATGACAATTTCAAATTGATAATCCCTCATTACTGAGTCCCAAACTAAAAGAAATAATCGTTCCTTATTTATCTGTCAAAACCATTCATAATTTTAAAACCCTCTATTAAATCTCCTGTTAACCTTCTCTGCTCCACTGGAAATAGTCCCAGTATCTGAAGTCTGAGAAAGTCAGACTGGTAACAGTCCACATGTCATTGAAACAGTTCTATAACCATAGCTCAGTTCCCTCAATGCTTTATTGGACAGCGAGATGTGGTAGTAAGTCACGCAGAACAAAAAGGTCCCAGATTCAATCCCTACTCTCTGTTGAGATAGCTGATATCAGACAGGGTTTTCGTCTGATATCGCTCCTGTGAAGCGCCTTGTGATTTTATATAAATGCAAGTTGTTGTTGCTGGTAGCAGTTGCGACCTTGCAATTGTCCTCAGCACTCCTCGGCTCGGGAAGGGGAAAAGATTAGCCAGCATTCCCACTCTTAATCTTTATCCAGTGACACCTCCCACGGAGGACAGGATCGGAGGACAGGACGGGAGGACAGGACGGGCTCCAGGATAGAGTGGCCTGCTGACTCCCTCTCCAGTCTCACATGAAAAATGGTCACATGGAATATACTGGAGTCCTGCTGGCACCCAGGAACTTGAACTTAAATGAAGGTCAGTAACTTCAGGGGAAGAGAGGAGAAAATTGGATAGGAAAATCATGACCTCATCCAAGTGGAACCATCCTGTAATCTTATGGAATTGTTTTGCAAGGACAGAGGTAAGATTCAGCTACATTAAAACTTGTAGACTGCACATCAAACAGACACATCACCATCAGAACACCTAGTTAACTAGATTTTCATGGGCTGAGCAAGGCTATCTAACCCTTCCTACTAGCCTAGCAGGAATTAGGTAGATGTATCACCATCATAAGGACACATGCCCCTCCTCCCCTTAATCCACGAGCTACACTTACACTCAAAGCTGTCACAAGATCCCTACAGCTCAGGCATTTGACACATCAGGTCCATCAAGCAATATCTAAGGTGGGTGGAAAACTGTGGCCTGGGATAAATGAGTGGCATCAGCGGGCTGATCAGCAAGCCAATTCATTCAGCCCACTGTTTATAGATGGCTTGTGTATCTGCATAGATGTTGGTCAGGGCGCTATCCAACCCTGTTTGGAAAGCATTCCTTATTTCTCCCAACTAGAGTTGCCAACTCTGGTTGGACATATTCCTGGAGGTTTCATCACATAACCTCCCGCCTCCAACCGCCTCACACAATCAAACTGCCCTTTTTCCCCCCATTTACAATATTTTCATAACTTATATATGAGAGTATCAAAGAAAATGAAAGAAAAAGTATTTTTTTTATAATGCCCCTATGATTTTTCTCCCAGATTGCTCGCAGCAGTGCCAGGAGATAAATCTCTAATTCCTGGAGACACCAGGACAATCCTGGAGGGTTGGCAACCCTACCCCAAACTCCAGATTATCCGGAGCATTACTTCCTTCCTACATCCACAGGAAGTCAGTGTACTAAAGGTGGCAAGATGGGAGAGAATTTCCTTCGGAGTGCTTGTCTTCTGGAGTCTCTAAAGTCTGTTCCCTCCCAACTCTGCCTGCGTTAACTGTTTATTCAACTGCACGGGTCCCCTGAGCCTTAGATATGTTTAGTATTCATTCCTGTCACGAGGAGCTACAAACTGCTCAACACAGTATTATTATTCAACAGTCCCCGTTTTGCATGTCTGCAAAACTGTCTCAATTCATGATCTAAAAAGAGCACCTTTTAATAATTTGTCACGGTGTGAGTCTGCGGAGGATGATATTGGCAGTAGCGCAGAACGGGCGATAGCGAATCGGTGGCCCGTTTTACACCCCACCCGATTTGTTTTCTCATTGACTTCAATAAGGAACTCGGGCAGAGTGTAAAACGGGCTGCTGATTCACTAGGAGTGCGATTTGTGCTATTGCCAAAGGCTAATTTCATCTCCTTAACCCATTGAGGGTGAAAATAATACTTCGTTTCTTCTGTTTATTTTGCTCTGTGCTCGCCCAGCATCCCATACACATGCTCTTTTCTCTCCAGCAGAGTCACTGGATAGTGATCGGAAGTGGGAATCCTGGCTGATTTGCGCCATACCCAACCCAGCGACACAGGCCTACTTTAAGGCTCCAACTGCTGCCTCAGCTGGGATGAACATCAAACCTGGTATCTTTTAGCAGATGTGGTTTAGTATCACATTATGCTGTGCATTAACCCAGTAAGACTGTGGGGAAGCTAGCTATTCCTGATGCTTGACTTATAGTAATATTAGTTATTTTACAGCATCACAGCAATTCCAGGGTTAATTCCCACAAACAGGATTTTCAAGATGGTGGACAACATTACCTGCAGAAATGTAAAGGCTACTTGATGTGTAAAGGCATGACAGGTATTAGCGTGCTCTCTGTGTATACAACAGTCCAGAGTAAAGTCAATAAATATGAATACAAGTACGGTACATGTGATTTGATTACATTCGTACCAACTTGTGGTACACAGTGCTCAGGAGGAAGCTATTGATTAGGGAACTTACCTGACTCATCAGTAGGAGTCACTCACACCTCCAGAGCCTGTGAATTATTCATTTCCACCACACTTGTAGATTATATTTGATGGTTTACCATCCAGTATTCTCCAGCTCCCTCCTCAGACTCCATGGCCTAGAAATTGGATATGGCCCAAAAACGGGCAGTGTCATGGCCCAGCGCTATTTACCCGCACCTGGTCAAAGTGGTCTAGGTATCATGGAAAATTCAGGCTCAGTGCTCATTTACCTGATTATAGTGCTGATGTCAGCGCTAAAACTGCTGCTGATTGGTTTACCGCGCAACAGGTGGGCCAATATCGGGTGCAGTCTAATTGAAAGTCGTGTTTGGCAGAGGCTTTCTCCACTACTTAAAGGGGAGGCGCTTTGATGCAGCAGCACCTCATTGTCATTCCATTTGGAGCGCCACTTGGAAGCAGAACTGATTTAGCAAGGGATGGCTGAGTGGCAGCAGAGGGAGAGAGCTACACGCTTCTCAGATGCGGCTCTGGAGGTGGCCGTGGAAGAGGAGGCAGGTTGTCCTCTTCCCGCAAAGCGGAAGGAAGCCATCGGCCCATACATGTAGAAGGCTCTGGCAGGAGATAACTGCTTATGTGATGGCCAATAGCATGGATCCAATGCCGCAAGAAGTTTAATGACCTCACATGGCAGGTCAAGGTGAGTGAAGGTTTCAGCAAATGCCCTATCCCACCATCTGCACCACAAGCCTCTCACACTGCTCAATGCACCACACCCCCATCACTCACCTACCAACACTCTCTACCTATTACCAGTCATACCTCACAATTATAGTTTCATTTCACCCTCACAACATTACCGCTGCTGCAACACTCACACCCACATCTCACACCTTGCACACACTGACAGCTATTCAGCTATGGCAGGCACATCACCCAAACACATTCCACCACACTCATTAACACACTTCCCTATCTCTTGCAGGCTAAGGTCACATACAATCACCCGGAGCAGCGGCAGACGGGAGGCGGCCAAGCCGCAATACAGGCCTTGAGCCAACTGGAGAAGAGCGTGCTCGACATGATTGGAGGGGAAGTCACCGAGGTCGTGGCGAAGGTTAAGCCCTTGTAGACAATAACGGTCTGCTCATTCCTAATCCTTCTTCCTACATCCCACTTCCCCCTCAGCCCACAATCTCTTCTCACTTACAAGCTGCTGATGCTGTACGCGTTGGTTAGCTTGCTCTCACCCCACCTCCCCTCACCACAACCCAACCCTTGTGCCTTTCTGCTTCCAGATAACCAAGTACAAGTAGCTGCAGAGCCTGTCCCCAAGGCGATGGAGGAGAGCGAGGGAGAAGAAGACACACCGTTACTGCATCTGACACTCGCAGACACCAGCTCAGAAAGTGGCGCTGCGCGGAATTTAGAGGGTAGTGTAGATGCGGGATCAGCACAGGGTGAGGCACCTGGGCACGAGTGGGCTGCAACAAGGCCGGGGGAAAGGGTAGCCCGGGGACCTGATCCCCGGAGGGCGAATTCACGCGCGAGTTCTGCTGCACACAACTACGATGAGGACCTCGATGGGGGCGGCCTTCAGAAGAAGGGTGATGGGCATACACGTGAATTGCTGGGTGCAATGGCAAGTCTGCCAGAGAGCCTCTTGGCAATGTCAAGGAGCATGGAGGAGTCCGGCTCCAACATTTCACAGGGCTCTGCGCAGACCTTGGAGCCCATTATTTCCAGTTTGGAAATGATGGAAAACTCACGAAGAGAACATGTCGACCCAGACATGATGCTACGTGTGATGGCCGATGTCGCGGCTGCCATTGTAACACAGGATGCGACCCAAAATCTTAGTGCTGCAGCGGAAGTGCAGACCACTGTCCTACAGTCTCAGCTTGCTTCCACGCAAGATCAGACTGCCCTTATGCAGTCTCAGCTTGCTGCCATGCAAAAGTGGTGCAGTCTACTGCTGGGCCTTCTAGGTCCAGAGCTGCTCGAGGTCATCCTGCAAGGCCATCTGAAGTCTCCCCCATGGAAACTCAGCAGCCTTCCACCAGCCATGCTGCAGCCACTGGGGGAACACTTTGTAGGAGCACTTTAGTAGGAAAGGGCATGCGAACGACAGGCACTAAGGGATTGATTATTGTTAAATGTATTAATTTTGTTTGGAATCTTTGTTTAGTGGTGGCTTTCATTTCAGCATTGTGCCCAGGAGGACGCTGTGATATTCCGTGACAGAGGGATGGTATGATGGGTATGTGGTTGATGGGGATGTGGTGAGCAACTGGGATCTGGGGTTTCGTTCACTGGAATCGGAGTCTGATGAAGCATTCACGGAGGGATTTGCTGCCTGTCTCCTCCCTTCCTCCTCATCCTCTTCCTCCTCCTTCTCCACTCCCTCATCCTCTTCCTGCGGTGGTCCCGCAATCCCTGGTGGCAAGGGCTGAGCCCTCATGATGGCCAAGTTGTGAAGCATGCAGCAGACCACCATGAAATGGGACACCCGCTCCGCTGAGTACTGGAGGCTCCTCCCGAGCGGTCAAGATAGCAGAACCGTTGCTCCAGCAGTCCGATGGTCTGCTCGATGATGTTCCTGGTGGCAGCATTGCTCTTACTTTGAGTCATCAGCCAGGTGCAGAGCAGCCACCCTTGGGTTTGATGTGGTGGCTGGAAGATTGCTGGCACACCGGACTGACGCAGGATGAAGTCATCATGACTGCTGCCAGGATAGTGAGCATTGACCATTAGGATGCGCTGGGCATGGTCATACAACAACTGCGCATTAAGTGAGTGGTAGCCTTTGCAGTTACGGAACAGCTCAGGATTGTTATGCAGCGCTCACAAAGCCACGTGGGTGCAGTCGATGGAGCCCTGCACCATGGAGAAGCCCGCTATCCTGGCAAAGCCACATGTGCGATACTCCTGCTTCTTTCTGCTCAGAGAGAAGAAAACGTAGTCCCTTCTCCTGGTGTAGAGAGCCTCTGTGACCTCCTGGATGCAGCGATAGACAGAGAAATGCGAAATGTTAGCTATGTCTCCTGCTGCAGACTGGAAGGATCCGCTGGCAAAGAAATTGAGGGCCACTGGGAGAGCCGTGGTCGTCGTACACTGAGGCTGCAGGTCTGGGTGCAGGAGGTGGCAGAGTTCTTGCTGAAGCAGAACCTCCTAATATACTGGATATGAGTGGATATAAAAGAAGAACTCGCTGAAGACCCTAGGTGGTTAAGGCCTCCTGTTGAGATCCCTTCTGGACCTCCTCTTCCTCCCTGTATGTGCATCTTCTCTTCTTTGCTGCCTCTGCTCCCTCTCCTGAAGATACTCGAGCGCGAGGGGACTGCCAGTAGAGCCCCCATGACTGTGAGTAAGTGTTGTGAGCAGAAGCCTTTAACCAAGAATTATGGTGTTCTCCATTTGTCCCAACACTCGCTGTCACCTTGAAAAAAGTTTATAAAGCTGCTAGAGTTGCAGAAAGTTCCACAGAGCCAGTCAAACTGAATAAACATGTCGGCTGCAGGTTGTTGCTGATGATCCCTTTAAATAATGCTGCTGGAGACTCCTTCTTGCTTGTCAATGCTTGCTCAGCTGGTTGCAATTAGCACAGGCTGGTAAGTGGAGCAGCGCACTCCAAAATGGCAGATCGGGCGTCAAGTACACACTCTCTGACGTCACGCTCTGCATAGAATCATAGAATGGTTACAGCAAGGAAGAAGGTAATTCGGCCCGTCAAGCCTGTGCCGGCTCTCTGCAAGAGCACTTCAGCTAGTCCCACTCCTCCGCCCTTTCCTCGTAGCCCTGCAAATTTTTTTCCTTCAGGTACTTATCCAATTCCCTTTTGAAAGCTGTGATTGAATCTGCCTCCACCACCCTTTCAGGCAGTGCATTCCAGATCCTAACCACTCGCTGAGTAAAAAAGTTTTTCCTCATGTTGCCTTTGGTTCTTCTGCCAATCACCTTGCATCTGTGTCCTCTGGTTCTTGACCCTTCTGCCAATGGGAACAGTTTCTCTCCATCTAATCTGTCCAGACCCTTCATGATTTTGAACACCTCTATCAAATTCAAATCTCCTCTCAATCTTCTCTGCTCAAAGGAGAACAACCCCAGCTTCTCCAGTCTATCAACGTAACTGAAGTCCCTCATTCCTGGAATCATTCTCGTAAATCTTTTCTGCACCCTCTCTAAGGCCTTCACATCAGTCCTAAAGTGCGGTGCCCAGAATTAGACACAATACTACAGTTGAGGCCAAACCAGTGTTTTATAAAGGTTCATCATAACTTCCACACTTATGTACTCTATACCTCTATTCATGAAGCCCAGGATTCCGTAAGCTTTTTTAACTGCTTTCTCAACCTGCCCTGCCACCTTCAACGATTTGTGCACATATACCCCTAGGTCTCTCTGTTCATGCACCCCCTTTAGGATTGTACCCTTTAGTTTATATTTCCTCTCCTCATTCTTTCTACCAAAATGTATCACTTCGTACTTTTCTGCATTAAATTTCATCTGCCACGTGTCCGCCCATTCCACCAGCCTGTCTATGTCCTCTTGAAGTCGATCACTATCCTCCTCACTGTTCACTATACTTCCAAGTTTTGTGTCATCTGCAAATTTTGAAATCGTGCCCTGTACACCCACATCCAAGTCATTAACATATATCAAGAAAAGCAGTGGTCATAGAACCGACCCCTGGGGAACACCACTGTATACCTTCCTCTAATCTGAAAAACAACCGTTCACCACTACTCTCTGTTTCCTGTCACTTAGCCAATTTCGTATCCATGCTGCCACTGTCCCTTTTATTCCATGGGCTTCAACTTTGCTGGCAAGACTATTATGTGGCACTTTGTCGAACAACTTTTGGAAATCCATGTACACCACGTCATTGCCCTCATCAACCCTCTGTTACCTCATCAAAAAACTCGATCAAGTTGGTTAAACATGATTTGCCTTTAACAAATCCGTGCTGGCTTTCCTTAATTAATCCACATTTGTCCAAGTGGCTGCTAATTTTGCCCCTGATTATTGTTTCTAAAAGCTTCCCCATTACCGAGGTTAAACTGACTGGCGTGTAGTTGCTGGGTTTATCCTTACACCCTTTTTTGAACAAGGATGTAACATTTGCAATTCTCCATTCCTCTGGCACCACCCCCGTATCCAAGGAGAATTGGAAGATTATGACCAGTACCTCCACGATTTCTTCCTTCACTTCCCTCAGCATCCTAGGATGCATCTCATCTGGTCCTGGTGACTTATCTACTTTAAGTACAGCCAGCCTTTCTAGTACCTCCTCTTTATCAATATTTATCCCATCCAGTCTCTCCTCTACCTCCTCCTTCACTACGTCTATGGCAGCATTTTCTTCCTTGGTGAAGACAGATGCAAAGTAGCTCATTTAGCACCTCAGCCATACCTTCTGCCTCCATGCTAGGTCTCCTTTTTGGTCCCTAATCAGCCCCACCCCTCCTCTTACTACCCGTTTACTATTTATATGCCTATAGAAGACTTTTGGATTACCTTTTATGTTAGCACCATTCTATTCTCATACCCTCTCTTTGCCCCTTTTATTTTCTTTTTCACTTCTCTTCTGAACTTTCTATATTTAGGCTGATTCTCAGATGTATTATCGACCTGACATCTGTCATATATGCTCTTTTTCTGCTTCATCTTACTCTCTAGCTCTTTAGTCACCCAGGGAGCTCTGACTTTAGTTGCCCTGCCTTTCCCACTAGTGGGAATGTACCTCGACTGTGCCCGAGCTATTTACTCCTTAAAGGCAGCCCATTGTTCCATTACAGTTTTGCCTGCCAATCTTTGATTTCAATTTACCCGGGCCAGATCCATTCACATCCCACTGAAATTGATCTTCCTCCAATTAAGTATTTTTACTCTAAATTGCTTCCTGTCCTTTTCCATAGCTAATCTAAACCTTATGATACTATGATCACTGTTCCCTAAATGTTTACCTACTGACACTTGCTCCACTTGACCTACTTCATTCCTCAGAACCAGATCCAGCAATGCCTCCTTCCTTGTTGGGCCAGAAACATACTGATCAAGAAAGTTCACCTGAACACACTTCAGAAATTCTTCCCCCTCTCTGCCCTTTATACTATCACTGTCCAGTCTATATTAGGATAGTTGAAGTCCCCCATTATCACTACTCTATAGTTCTTGCATCTCTCTGTAATTTCTCTGCAAATTTGCTCCTCCATATTTTTCCCCACTAGTTGGTTGCCTATAGAATACACCTAGTAGTGTAATGGCACCTCTATTATTTCTTAACTCTAGCCATGTAGATTCTGTCCTTGAACTCTCCAGGACATCCTCCCTCTCCAGCACTGTAACATTATCCTTAACCAATACTGCCACACCACCTCCTATCTTTCCTTCCCTATCTTTCCTGAACACCTTATATCCAGGAATATTTAATACCCAATCCTGTCCATTTTTGAGCCAGTTATTGCCACAACATCATATTCCCATGTTGCTATTTGCGCCTGCAGCTCACCAACCTTGTTTACTATGCTTCGTGCGTTCACATACATACACTGTAAACCTATCTTAGACCATCCTGTGTTCTCTCTTAGTCTGACCCCACCTAATACTATACTATTTCTTACTCTAGTGCTATCTGTCTCTCCCAATCTTATCTGCCCTTTGTTTCTCCTTTCTGTTGCTACATCCTGGTGCCCATCCCCCTGCCAAATTAGGTTAAACCCTCCCCAACAGCACTAGCAAACCTCCCCATGAGGATATTGGTACTGGCTCTGTTGAGATGCAACCTGTCCGGCCTGTACACATCCCACCTCCCCCAGAATCGGCCCCAGTGCCCCAGGAATCTGAAGCCCTCCCTCCTGCACCATCTCTCCAGCCACGCATTCATCTGCTCTATCCTCCTATTTCTATACTCACTCAGCTCGTGGCACCGGGAGTAATCCAGAGATTACTACCTTTTAGGTCCTGCTTTTTAATCTCTTTCCTAGCTCCCTGAAATCTGCCTGCAGGACCTCATCCCTCTTTCTATCTATGTCGTTGGTACCGATGTGGACCACGACTTCTGGCTGTTCACCCTCCCCCCTCAGAATGTTCTGCAGCCGCTCGGTGACATCCTTAACCCTGGCACCAGGGAGGCAACATACCATCCTGGAATCACGTCTGCGGCCGCAGAAATGCCTGTCTGCTCCCCTAACTATTGAATCCCCTATCACTATTGCTTTCCCTATCTGCCTCCTCCTCCCCCACCCATAACCTCCATAATTATAGCGAGCGTGCACATCAGCAGCGCTGTTGCCCAGCTGAAAATGGCAGCCGTCGCGGGACCCACCGGCAGCCGCCATTTTTTTTCCTGAATTGGGCCTTAACGGCCAGCAGTAAGACAGCGAATTTCTAGGCCCATGAAGTTGGATTGAGGGATTATCCTTCCATCAGCAGTTTGTAACAGAAAGAGAAAAGAACTTGCATTTATACAGCACCTTTCACGATCTCAGGACATCCCAACGGGCTTTACAGCCAATGAAGTACATTTGAAGTGTAGTCACTGTTGTAATGTAGGAAAGGTGGCAGCCAATTTTCTGCACAGCAAGGTCACTCAAACAGCAATGTGACAATGACTAGATAATCTGTTTTAGTGATGTTGTTTGAGGGGTAAATATTGGCCAGGACACTGGGGAGAACGCCCCTGCTCTTCTTCGAAATAGTGCCGAAATAGTTTTGTGTCCACCTGAGAGGGCAGACCCGGCCTCGGTTTAGCATCTCATCCGAAAGACAGTTAACGTGAATAACTATCAGTGATATCCTGTAACGCAGCCTCTGAGGACACAATTATATTGTAGACTGAAGCATTTATAAACACTTTGTACAATTTTTAGACTATTTTGAAGAGAATTACTCTTTCTTGTGGGACAGTGTCTCTTCAGGTATCCTTTTGAATATATTTAAGCCCCTGTGGCATCTCCCATCCCACCCTTTTCTGCCTGATAGACTGCATTTATTTTAACTGCAACGTCTGTCCAGGCTGCACAATGCTTTGCCGATGACAACACACGTTTGCAAACCAAAGTTGAAGGAAGAAATTCTAGCCCTCTTCCATTCTCACCCGACGGCAGGACATTACTCAGCGGCCACTACACTACAAAAGTTATTACCCGTTTGCTGGTGGCCTGAAATGGAGCAGCATGTGGAACAATATGTTAATCGCTGTCTGCCATGCCTACAAACAAACCCTCCTTCATGTTCTAATCGTGCCTTGCTTTGGTCACAGCCCCCTCCCGAGGGACCATGGACACACCTACAGATTTACTTTATTGGCCCGCTAACAAAATCCAAGGGTAACTACGAGTACGCGCTCGTTGTAATTGATCAATTCACTAAATGGATCGAGGCGTTTCCCACAAGAAACAATAAAGTGCGCACCGCAGCCCAAATTCCCCTGAGTGAGGTGTTCTGTAGGTGGGGATTACCACTACAAGTGGAGAGTGCTCAGGGTCCACACTTCACGGGGGCAGTTTTCACAACCCTACAAGAAATGTTACAGATAAAACATAAATTGCACATTGCGCACCATCCACAATCATCAGGGATTGTGGAGAGGGGGAATCGAACTCTAAAAACAATGCTGCAAAAGCTGTGTACAGAACACCCCGCTCAGTGGACTAACATGTTGCCCTTATGTTTGATGGCAATACGTTCTACCCCACACGGGACTACGAGAGTAAGTCCATATGAGGCTATGACTGGGAGACAAATGCTGATACCAGGACACGTAACATTGAGAAATAACACACCATTAAAGTTACAACCCTGTAGCCAAAAATGGTTACAAACCTTGATAGATCATATGGATGAGGTGAACAAGCTGGTGGCCATTAACACGGGCAAATCACGTGAACAAATCAAGCGATATTGTGATAAGAGGGTAAAACCATTTGCGTATGAGGTTGGGGACCCGGTAATGTTACAAAATTTCTCTCCAAAAAAACACTAATTCGAGGTAAAATGGACGGGCCCTCATATCAGAGTAGATAAATTAAATCCAGCTGTGTATCTACTGAATGTGCCATATGGTCCGAAGGGAGAACCTAAACTAAAATGGTTCCATATCAATCAGATGAAAACTGTTAAGAATTAAGATGTTACATTTTGGTCTACCCACAGGTTAAAGATGTGGCTCTGTATACTGATATTGATGATTGAATGTGCAGCGAGCTCTACGGAGGTAACAAAAACTTTTGACTTTATCATCAACATCTGCACACTGGATCAAGGAGGCGAATGCGCTCCACTCCCCATCTATGGAACGGAACCTCAAATTATTGGCGGACATAAACAATCAAAGAACCATAGTGGTTCATCTGAGACATATGGGGGGGATGTTCCGGTTTGGATCAGAAACAATACAAAAGATAATGTAACAACAACATATGTGATAGGTTGTGGTATATTACAAGAAAAGGTGTGACCTGAATCTTGTCATTCATGTGGAAATGACTTATGAAATAATACTGGGCGGCCTGCTGGTGGCGCTGTCCAGGGAGAGTATAAATACTCGGGCATGGGCCCAGCTTGCTCAGGACATTCTTTAACAGGAACTAGTGAAGGACACAACTAGATCTCCATGTTGAAAAACAGTTGATTAAAGCTTTGTTTAACGCTTAGACCAAGTGCCTAGTAGTTTTCTTACGTCAAGGTGCATAGTTGGGAAATAAAAGAAGGATATGGTGTGTGTATCAGGTGTGGGATAAGAGATAGCAAAAGCCCAAAGGTGTGGAAATTCCTGAAGAAAAATAATGGAATCTGGGAACAGGTACAAGAATCAAAACCAGGGCCCAGTAGCTTCAGAGAGCAAGGAATACGTACAATTATGTTGGCCTCAGTGGTGGAAGAAACACACCGGCCAGTATTCTTGTATTGGGTCAAATATTATCTCAGACCTTAAAAATCAGGGTGATGATTGGCCTCCTATCCCTGAAGATAATATAAAAGATTACCTCAGCAGGGAATGAACCCTTTATGACAACCTTTAAACGTTGGGGAAATTATAGGGACCCCGAGAATAAAGATAGCAGCACAGTAGAATTCAAAAATGCGATAGCCGGATGTGTAAGGGAGGATGGGTATTTCTATAGCGTTAGGCTCACACCCTATGAGAAAACAAACCATTCAGAACCCCAAGAGGAAGGATTCGAGAAACAATGTCCCCACTTAAAACCGGGACCTGGGAATGGTCTTGTAATTATCCCTGCCTATAAAGCAGTGTATCATCAAGTAATACCAGAAGTGGCCCCTGTTATCCTCAATTTAACAGACCCAATACTACCAAAGTGGTGCCCTGACAAAACAGCACAATTAACTCAAAGAATGCTGCAGCAGGTTTTTAGCCAATACTGGGAAAAGGCGACTTTGTCGACGAGCATAGAGAAAATGGAAGGGGCCTTCTGCCACGAGCTTAATACCACTCAAGAGGAAAGCCAGGGAAAGAGTAAGCGGAGAAGAGGATTGATAAATGATGGGCTCACGGGTTTCAACACAGTAACCTCAGTAGTTAACTCAATGGACTCCGCAGATTTACAGCGACAATTACAAACGGTAAGGGAGAAATTGAAGGAGATACTCAGTAAGGAAAACAGCATAGAAAGCGAGGAGCTAAGGGAGGATCAGGGAATGACCACACAGCTGCGGGACATCATACACGAGATAGAGGATCATGCCAAAAGAATTAATGATCTGATTAGCGAAAACAGAAATGCCTCTGATCAAGCAGCCCACAATGACGTATGCATTATGTACGGGAATTGGCTGATTGAGCAAACTAGGGAAAACCTTCAGATCATCAATAAGGGACATCTCCCCACTTGGGTCACTAATAAACACTTATCAAGGCTGTCCAGCTATTACGATGATGCAGAACTATGCAAGATCAGAAGTTTGATTAGGATCCACCCTGTCAAACACGAATGCCACGAGGTAAGGAGTCAAAGGTTGATGGGGCTAATACTACAAATTCCTAGTCTAATGAATCGAACCAGGCCCAACCCCCTATTTAGAATAGAGAATATAGGAGTAGTAAAAGGAAATATCATTAACCAACTTCTAACAGCACCACAATGGTTAGTACAGTTAGAAAAACTAACATGGATTGAACCAAACCTACAAGGTTGTAGTACAAATGAGGATGCCCTTGTTTACCCATACAATTTGTACGATCATTCAAAGGACACCTGTGGGTATGGTTGGAATGAAGAAAGGTTAAACTGTACTATGGAAGTGACAGGCCCATCAGATGTAAGAATTAGAACAGCCTACGTACGAGAAGGGAGGTATTGTTTTACCACTTTAGAAAACTCTTACGATCAAGGAACACTTGAATGTTCAATAACCCCAGGGACCGACTGTATCACACCTACTAAGACTACGGTAATAGGAGGAAGGATTCTCCTTGCAATAGCCTCACATGACCAGCAGGTATTACAAGTAGAAGATGATTTAAATATAAATCTAGAAGATGATGTCACTAAATTCGGATATGATATCCCTGAGCTACCTGAAGCCTTAACTGAATTAATAAATCAAGTGAGCACCTTCCAACGCCATTATTATACACTGATGCAAGGCAATAAAGCCATAGCCAAGGAAATTCCAGGTATCAAAGATCAAACACACTGGTGGGACATAGGGACAAACATGGAAATTCCTCCTTGGATTAGGATAATTTCCCATGTACTGGTCATCACCCAACTTGTAGTACTGATATGCTTACTATTCTACACCTGCTACCTGAAACACCTAAGGTACAAACCCCGATCACGTTTAGATATGATCACAACCCAGAATATCTTAGAGTTACATAAACGTGGGAGAACAAACCCATATGTAAGATTTTAGTTTTGAGGGGTTGGCAAAATGCCTCGCCCTCAAGGTAGGGATCTGTAGGATAGAGTGTACCTGTAGGATTTAGTAAACATTGTTAAGATTTTGTAACCATTATTAAATAACTATAATATGTGAAATTGTATGTTAAAAACCTAAAAAGCCTGTATAAAATGGCGAATGGCTGAGAAGCAAAGCATGATGGGAATTATGCCAACCTGACTAAACTCTGTTAGAAATTGATGTAATTCTGTAAAATGATCTGTTAAGTAAACAAGGAGATAGTGGGGAACAAGAAATTCAGCAACATTGCAAAAGAAGATAGGGGGCTGGAGACAGTCACCACGCCCTGTCTTCTCAAAAATGCAGAACCGGCTAAACAAGGAGCTGATTAAAAAGCAAAAAGACATCTGTGAGAACTTAGTGTGAATGTTGTTCTCAGATAAGGATAGCTTGCTTACTAACTGCCACGTAGGCAAAACAGGGGGAAAAAAAAGTATAAATGAACAGCTATTGAACACTGAAGGCAGCGCGAAACCAGAGGATGAGAAGCTTCAGTCAACAGAACACAGCAAGAGAATAAAGAGACCACGCCACAGTCACTCGGAAGGAACGCCGGGGTTTAATGAACAGACTGCGACTATCTTCTTGTTAAGTATTATTTCTTTGTACTGGATGTTTAATGCTTAATAAACCTGTTTTACTTATACACAATATACCTGTACCCAGAGTGGTTTGTGTAGTCACGGACTAATTAATTCAGAGCTTTTAAAAGCTACAGCACCTGTGGCATCTCCCATCCCACCCTTTTCTGTCTGATAGACTGCATTTATTTAGACTGCATTTATTTTAACTGCAACGTCTGTCCAGGCTGCACAATGCTTTGCCGATGACAACACGTTTGCAAGCCAAAAATGTTACACCATTTAAAAACTCTGAAAGGAAAGTCGATCGCAGCCTCTCTGACGCATGGTTTGTATATTGTCCTTGTCCCTGTAATTTTATCATAGAATCATAGAAATCTAGGGCACAGAAGGAGGCCATTCAGCCCATCGTGTCTACGCCGGTTGAGAAAGAGCTATCCAGCCTAATCCCACTTTCCAGCTCTTGGTCTGTAGCCTTCCAGTTTACAGCACTTCAAGTGCATATCCAAGTACTTTTTAAATGTGATGAGGGTTTCTGCCTCTACCACCCTTTCAGGCAGTGAGTTCCAGACCCCCACCACCCTCTGGGTGAAAAAAGTTCTCCTCAACTCCCCTCTAAACCTCCGACCAATAACTTTAAATCTATGCCCACTGGCTATTGACCTCTCTGCTAGGGGAAATAGGTCCTTCCTATCCACTCTATCTAGGCCCCTCATAATTTTATACACCTCAATTAAGTCTCCCCTCAGCTCCTCTGTTCCAAAGAAAACAACCCCAGCCTATCCAAACTTTCCTCATAGCTAAAATTCTCCAGTCCTGTCAATATCCTCGTAAATCTCCTCTGTACCCTCTCTAGTGCAATCACACCTTTCCTGCAATGTGGTGACCAGAACTGTATGCAGTACTCTAGCTGTGGCCTAACTAGTGTTTTATACAGTTCAAGCATAACCTCCCTGCTCTTATATTCTATGCCTCAGCTAATAAAGGAAAGTATCCCGTATGCCTTCTTAACCATGTTATCTACCTGTCCTGCTATCTTCAGGGATCTGTGGACATGCACTCCAAGGTCCCTCTGTTCCTCTACATTTCTCAGTATCCTACCATTTATTGTGTATTCCCTTGCCTTGTTAGCCCTCCCCAAATGCATTACCTCACACTTCTCCAGATTGAATTTCATTTGCCACTTTTCTGTCCACCTGATCAGTCCATTGATATTTTCCTGCAGTCTACAGCTATCTTCCTCACCATCAACCACACAGCCAATTTTTGTATCATCTGCAAACTTCTTAATCGTGCCCTCTGCATTGAAGTCTAAATCATTGATATATACCACAAAAAGCAAGGGACCTAGTACTGAGCCCTGTGGAACCCCACTGGAAACAGCCTTCCAGTCACAAAAACACCTGTTGACCATTACCCTTTGCTTCCTGCCACTGAGCCAATTTTGGATCCAACTTGCCACTTTCCATTGGATCCCATGGGCTTTTACTTTTTTGACCAACCTGCCATGTGGGAGCTTGTCAAAGGCCTTGCTAAAATCCATGTAGACTACATCAAATACAGTACCCTCATCGACCCTCATTATCTCCTCAAAAAATTCAATCAAGTTAGTCAGACATGAACTTCCCTTAACAAATCCATGCTGACTGTCCTTGATTAATCCGTGATTTTCTAAATGATGATTTATACAGTCCCTCAGAATTTTTTCCGACAATTTTCCCACCACTGAGGTTAGGCTGACTGGCCTGTAATTACTCGGTATATCCCTTTCTCCCTTTTTAAACAATGGCACCATGCTTGTAGCCAGAGAGGATTGGAAAATGATGGTCAAAGCCTCTGCTATTTCCTCCCGCGCCTCTCTTAACAGCCTGGGATACATTTCATCCGGGCCTGGTGATTTATCTACTTTCAAAGTTGCTAAACCCCTTAATACTTCCTCTCTCTCTCTCTCTCTCTCTATGTTTACCCCATCTAATATTTCACACTCCTCCTCAACTACAATGTCTGCATCGTCCCTCTCTTCTGTGAAGACAGACGCAAAGTATTCATTAAGAACCATACCCACGTCTTCCGCCTCCACACATAGGTTACCTTTTTGGTCTCCAATAGGCCCTACTCTTTCCTTAGTTATTTGCTTGCTCTTTATGTATTTATAAAACATCTTTGGATTTCCCTTGATTTTACTTGCCAATATTTTTCATGCCCCCTCTTTGCTTTCCTAATTTCCTTTTTAAATTCACCCCTGCACTTCCTATTTTCCTGTGTCTAGCACACCACCAGACTCATTTTCAAAGGTCAAGCCTTTGATTTGCAGGCTGTTAAACTGATTGATTTGCATGACTTTAATTTGCATTTGAATCACTTAAATCAGCAACAGAGGAGTTGGATAGTGCAGTGTCCATACAACCTGGCTTTGAATCCAGCTTAGACTGATTGGATGATTGTCTCCTCGCCCCTGCTGTCTATAAAGGTTCCTTTTACATTGATGCAGCAGTTTTGGGAGAGTGCCAATATACCTCACGTCCTGGCAACACTCCCCTCCCATTACATTTCTTCCCGGCACAGTTCTGCATCAGGCATTGGACAGAAGCGAAGCTGGCAAATCCAGTGGCAGTTCGCCAGATCCACAGAAAAAGTAGGGGGGTTATTTTGGCCAAAGGGTGACAACAGGCGCTAAATGGGTGCTCTGCTAATAAGGCACGCTTGTTTGAAAGTCTGGATTTAGCATGCAATCTTGGCCCTAATTGCTGATTACCATAATGTGAATTTGCCTGGTGGTGCTAAACCAGACACCTGCAGGTTTAGCACTCAAGCGCTGATTAGAAGCAATTTTCGTGGAGCAGTATATGTGGGCTCCTCGCACTCACTTCCACTGAAGGTGGAATGCGCTAGCTAGCACACAGCGGCTCATTGCAGGATGGCTCAGGGACCGAGGGAGAGGGTGCACAGGTTCCCTGATGTGGCACTGGAGGAGGAGGTCCAGAGGAGGAGGGATGTCCTGTATCCGCAGGGGGGGAAAGAGTCCACCTCGCCCTCCTGTCCCTCTCTCCTGCAGCAGCTGCTACAGCTCTGCCTGGCCTCATGTCCTCCTCCCATTCCTCGTCTAGACCAAGGAGGTCCCCTAGCAAGATGCCTATGACAATGCACTCCCTTTCTCCTAGTGACGCCTATAAGGTGCAGTAGCACGGCACTTACTCGTTTTAGGTGAAATCCTCAGAGAATTTGTGGAATAATTGTTGCTAGAGTGTTGGTGAAGTCTTGACAAAGTCTCCCACAAACTCTCCCAATGTATTTCAGAGGTCCTTTTCACAGCTCCAGCAAGTGAACATGAAATGGTGAGCATCCCTTTAAGTGGTGAGTATATCTTTAAGTAGCGCTTGAAATCCGCATCAGCACTTTGTTTACTCCCAAATAGCTGTTCGTTGTTAGGAGAGGGCATTAGGGCAAGCGCTAGCCACCAAAATGCTGTGCAGTCTCCTTAATGAGCACAAGCAGGCAATTTAAGCGGCAATCAGCCCCTTAACGATCCTCCGGGCGGCCATTCCTAGCACGCGCTTCAACTCCTTTACCAAGATGGTGTCTTGCGCTAAACACGGGCTAAACCGGCATTTCAGCTCAAGACCCCATCTTGGCCACCTCGGAGGATCTTTTGCGCCTGAACGCGCTGCCCCCTAGGTCTCCACTTACTGCCAGTTCAAGGTAGGTTGGGAAATTTATTTGTCTAATTTGGAGAACTACAATTCTGCCATCAGATCAGCTCCTTAACGTAAAAGCACTTTAAGAGTCTGATGTGAAACAATTTTTCTCAATGTCAGCCTAAGTTCCCGCTGGCTGTGGGACTACAGCACGAAACTACCCATAATTTGACAGTACAGGTGGCGCCTGTCACGCGTATCACTGCCTGTAGTTCTATCACTGCCTGTAGTTCTGTCACTAGTAATAATCAAAATCTGCTTCGCAAAACCACAACCATCCAACACTGAAGCCTCGAGGGGTGAGATCGATGCGTGGAGGGATGCCAGGGCGAGCGACAAGCTCACATGCTGAGGCCCAGGGAGATTTTAGCTCCCGAGCCTCCTTTTGCATATGAAAGATCTGACTCCCACCCAAACCCAAAGACGTGACTGCCTGGCCAGCGGGCTGGAGCAGGAATTTGGGTGGCAGGAGGCCACTGCCAGGGACTCGCAGGAACTGTCCCCAGCACAAGGGAAGACCCATCAAGGGAGTGGGTGGGGGGGGAACCCATGGTAGAGGAGACCTAAGGTTTCCCTGTGGAGCCTGGCCCACAAGGAAAGTTTAAAACTTTTTTAAAAAGCTTACCTCGCTGGTCCTCTTTTGGCCCTGCTTGCTGTTCCCGGCAGATTTAGCATGGCAGGGAAACCATCACTGCTCCCCCGCTCAAGCCTCAGGTTAAAATGGAAAAATCGGGCCCAACCTGCATATTTAAAGAGGATCCAGCCAGCTTGGGGTGGGTGTCCTTGCTGCCTGCAATTTAAAATTGCAGTCGGCCAGATCAGGCCAGGAAAGGAGTGGATAAGTTCCCCCACTCCATTTTAACTGACCCCCACCTGGTTTCCACCTATGTTACTGCAATCATTCATAGTGGTCAGTGCAGTGCGGTTGTGGTGGTCACTATATTGGCAATTCCCCATTGTTGTAAGACAATTGAGATAACTGTCTTAGTTGTAACATTAATCTGCTTGATCAAGAACAGCTTACATTTATGTAGCACCTTCTAAAATGTTCCACAGCACTTCTCAAGGGGCATGCGGAAAAACAGATTCGAAACCAAAGAAGAAGCGATTTAGGAGGGGAATGTGATGGGTTTCAAGGAAGGATCAGTACAGAATACCGTCTCAACAGAGAACAGCAGCAAAGTGGAGGTCACAGTGAAGCCCAGAAGCCAGAGGAGAAATGGAATTCCGCCCAGAAGAAGGTGGACTTCTGCCAAGGGCCCAACAGCTGTAAAGTGGAGAAGCCAGCAGAGCAGTGAAATTCAGCCCAGAAGACCAAAAGATAACGGCAGCAAATGGGGGATGGGCATTGTGGTCTAAAGCAAATTGCCTGAAACTTGAAGAATTACCATCCAGAGCAGAGCCATGGAAGTCAAGGAGCACCGTGCAGTTCAGCGGAATGCAGCAAGACCGGGACAACATGCAGGCTTGGGCTGTAAGTGGCAAGTAACATTCATGCCACACAAGTGCCAGGTAATGACCATCTCCAACAAGAAAGTCTACCCACCGCCCCTTGACATTCAATGGCATTACCATCGCCGAATCCCCCACCATCAATATCCTGGGATCACCATTGACCAGAAACTTAACTGGACCAACCAAATAAATACTGTGGCTACAATAGTAGGGCGTTGCTTCCAAGGCCAGCATTTATTGCCCATCCCTAATTGCCCTTGAGAAGGTGGTGGTAAGCCGCCTTCTTGAACCGCTGCAGTCTGTGTGGTGAAGGTACTCCCACAGTGCTGTTAGTGAGGGAGTTCCAGGATTTTAACCCAGCGATGATGAAGGAACAGCGATATACTAAGTCAGGATTGTGTGTAACTTGGAGGGAAAGTTGGAGATGGTGGTGTTCCCATGCGCCTGCTGCCCTTGTCCTTCTAGGTAGTAGAAGTCGCGAGTTTGGGAGGTGCTGCTGAAGAAGCCTTGGCGAGTTGCTGCAGTGCATCTTGTAGATGGTACACACTGCAGCCACGGTACGCCGGTGGTGGAGGGAGTGAATGTTTAACGTGGTGGATGGGGTGCCAAACAAGCGGGCTGCTTTGTCCTGGGTGATGTCGAGCTTCTTGAGTGTTGTTGGAGCTGCACTCATCCAGGCAAGTGGAGAGTATTCCATCACATTCCTGACTTGTGCCTTGTAGATGGTGGAAAGGCTTTGGGGAGTCAGGAGGTGAGACACTCGCCACAGAATACCCAACCTCTGGCCTGCTTTTGTAGCCACAGTATTTATGTGGCTGGTTCAGTTAAGTTTTGAGTCAATGGTGACCCCCCAGGATGTTGATGGTGGGGGATTCAATGATTGTAATGCCATTGAATGTCAAGGGGAGGTGGTTAGACTTTCTCTTGTTGGAGATAATCATTGCCTGGCACTTGTGTGGCACGAGTGAAAGTTGCCACTTGTCAAACCAAGTCTGGATATTGTCCAGGCCTTGCTGCATGCGGGCACGGACTGCTTCATTCTCTGAAGAGTTGCAAATGGAACTGAACACAGTGCAATCAGCAGCAAACATCCACACTTCTGACCTTATGATGGAGGGAAGGTCATTGATAAAGCAGCTGAAGATGGTTGGGCTAAGGACACTGCCCTGAGGAACTCCTGCAGCGATGTCCTGGGGCTGAGATGATTGGCCTCCAACAACCACACAAACCTTCCTTTGTGCTAGGTATGACTTCAGCCAATGGAGAATATTCCCCCTGATTCCCATTGTCTTCAATTTGACTAGGGCTCCTTGATGCCACACTCTGTCAAATGCTGCCTTGATGTCGAGGGCAGTCCCTTTCACCTCACCCCTGGAATTCAGCTCTTTTGTCCATGTTTGGACCAAGGCTGTAATGAGGTCTATAGTCGAGTGGTCTTGGTGGAATCCAAACTGAGCATTGGTGAGCAAATTATTGGTGAGTAAATGTCGCTTGATAGCACTGTCGACGACACCTTCCATCGATTTGCTGATGATTGAGAGTAGACTGATGGGGCGGTAATTGGCCGGATTGGATTTGTCCTGTATTTAATGGACAGGACATATCTGGGAAATTTTCAACTTTGTCAGGTAGATGCCAATGTTTAGCCAAGCTGTTCCAGTACAGCTACGAGTGCTAGTTCTGGAGCACGACAACCAGGATGTTGTCAGGGCCCATAGCCTTTGCTGTATTGGGTGCGCTCAGCCGTTTCTTGACATCACGTAGAATGAATCAAATTGGCTGAAGACTGGCTTCTGTGATGGTGGGGATCATCCACTCGGCACTTCTGGCTGAAGATGGTTGCAAATGCTTCAGCCTTGTCTTCTGCACTCACGTGCTGGGCTCCGACATCATTGAGCCTCCTCGTCCCGCTCGTTGTTCAATTGTCCACCACCATTCACGACTGAATGTGGCAGGACTGCAGAGCTTTGATCTGATCCATTGCTTGTGGGATTGCTTAGCTCTGTCTATAGCATGCTGCTTCCGCTGTTTAGCATGCATGTAGTCCAGTGTTGTAGCTTCACTCGGTTGGCACCTCATTTTTAGGTATGCCTGGTGCTGCTCCTGACATGCTCTTCTACATTCCACATTGAACCAGGGTTGGTCCCCTGGCTTGATGGCAATGGAGTGAGTAATATGCCAGGCCATGAGGTTGCGGATTGCAGTGGAATACAATTCTGCTGCTGCTGAAACGCCCACAGCACCTCATGGATGCCCAGTTATGAGCTGCTAGATCTGTTCTAAATCTAACCCATTTAGCACGGTGGTAGTGCCACACAACATGATGGAGGGTGTCCTCAGTGTGAAGACTTCGTCTCCACAAGGACTGTGCGGTGGTCACTCCTACCAATACTGTTATGGACAGATGCATCTGCAACAGGTAGATTGGTGAGGACGAGGTCAAGTAGGACTTTCCCTCGTGTTCTCTCACCACCTGCCACAGGCCCATCAGGACTCTGCCAGCTATGGTACTACCGAGCACTCTTGGTGATGGACATTGAAGTCCTCCACCCAGAGTACATTCTGTGCCCTTGCTACCCTCAGTGCTTCTTCCAAGTGATGTTCAACATGGAGGAGTACTGATTTATCAGCTGAGGGAGGGCAGTAGATGGTAATCAGCAGGAGGTTTCCTTGCCCATGTTTGACCTGATGCCATGAGACTTCATGGGGTCCGGAGTCAATGGGCTGGATATTCCCATCCCTACGGGTGGGTACGCACTGTGTACCCACCTGTAGGGACATTGGAAATGCCGGTTTCAGGCATGCACTGCGCATGCGCTGGAAACCAGCATTTCCGATCTGTCAAGAAAGCTCTTGACAGATCCTCCGGCTGCCCGGGAGAAGGGCCTCTGCAGGCGGACAGTTCCGCTTTTTGGAGACCCTCCGCCCGCAGAAAACACTTACAATTCTTGTGCCTGGTAAAAGCAGGCGTAAGGCCTGCTTTTACCAGGATAAGAGTTGAAAAAAGTAAAAAGAGAAAATATTTTTCCACTGATTTATCATTTAAAAATACTTTAAAGAAAAGTAAGTTTATTTTTAGCCCTGTTAAAAACTTTAATTATTTTTTTCAAAAATTTAAATTTTTGTTTAAAAGTTAATTTATGTAATTTCAAGTCATTTTAAAAATGTGATTTTTAAAAAAAAAATTATTTGAAGTTTTACTATGTTTTGGGGGTGATCTCCATTCATATATTTGACAAGTCTTCCTGTCAAATGTATGAAGGGAGATTCCCTTCTCCGATTGGCTCCCCATGGCCCATGTGATCCCAGGGACACTGCGATCTACCTGTGCCTCTGGGATACGTGGGCCCTGCACACCCGCAGTTTGGAGAGGCCCAGCAGCAGAACTGTGCGCTTCCCGGGAGCCCTCAGGTAAGGGCGCAAATTTTTCCAGATCGCAGCCCTCCGCCCGCAGGAGGCCTGCGATCGGAATATCTGGGCCAATGTTGAGGACTCTCAGGACCACTCCCTCACGACTGTATACCACTGTGCCGGTGGGACAGGATATACCCAGCGATGGTGATGGAGGAGTCTGGGACATTAGCTGAAAGGCATGATTCTGTGAACATGACTATGTCAGGCTTGGCTAGTCTGAATGTCAGCTCTCCCAATTTTGGCCCAGACGTTACTTAGTTTATCGTGGCCGAATCCAGCGCCTAGGTCGATGTCGGGTGGTCCATCCAGTTTTATTATCATTGATTTTCCACTACGAAGTTAAGAGTCAACCACACTGCTGTGGGTCTTGAGTCACTGGGTGAGGATGCCAGATTTCCTTCACTAAAAGACTTTAGTGACTGATATCAGCTTTTTATTTTAAATTAATGAACTGAATTTAAATTCCCCAGCTGTCGTGGTGGGATTTGAACTCATGCCTCTGGATCATTAGTCCAGGCCTCTGGCTTACTAGTCCAGTAATATAACCACTATGCTACCATACTCCTGTCTGGCTCCTTCCAGGCTGCTGCTGGAGATATAAGCAACATCTCACAGTTTGCAGTACATTGCTTCATAAAGGGAGGTCACTGAAGCTATATACACACAGAGACACAGCTTCATCTCATTCCCTCTTGCCAGAGACAAGCAGGCAGAGTGAGCACAAGGGTTTGCACAGATTGCAGGCTTCCCCATGGTACAGGGTGCCATTGACTGCACGCACATTGCCTTTTGTGTGCCTCATGTAAACTCAGCCATTTTCATAATCCGAAAGGGATTCCACGCCCTCAATGTGCAGCTGGTGTGTGACTGCAGGCAGCTCATGATGCAGGTGAATGCCCGTTATCCTGGCAGTAGTCATAATTTCTTCATTCTGCGGCAGTCCTCTGTGCCACCCGTATTTGACCCACCACGGCAAGTCAAAGGCTAGCTGCTGGGTAACTATTACTCTGGTCCAGAACCCACACACACACGTGCACAGCAGGTCTACAATGAGCGCCATATTGCCACAAGGAACATTATAGAGCACACCATTGGCATTCGCAAACAATGCTTCTGCTGCCTGGACCGCTCTGGAGGAGCCCTGCAATACTCAGCTGAGTGGATATCTAGATCTGTGGTAGTATGTTGAATGCTGCACAACCTGGCCATCATGAGGGAACAGCCCTTGCCACCACCTATCAGGCGGGAAGCTGAGGAGCAGGAGCATGAGGAGGAGGAGGAGGAGGAAGTGGAGGAGGAAGTTCAACAGGAAGTGGAGGAACATGAAGAAGAAATGGTGCAGTGGGTAAAATATGGCATTTGAAGATTCATTCACTGACCTTGACCACTCGTGCAAACTGTATCCACGTCCTCAGGGCTAGACTGCTGACATTGACCTCTGCAGCTATCTGCTCCCACTGCCTTTTCACAGTGTGTCTGGAGGGCCTCCTGCGGATACAAGTTGGCTCTCCTCATTTCCACCTTCTCCACCAAGACCCTCCAGGAAACGAGAGAGAGAGAGAGAGAGAGAGAGTTTGTGGGAGCTTGCTGTGCGTAAACTGGCTGCCGCGTTGTAAGCGGTTTTTGATCCTAGCCCAATTGCTAGACAGACAGTTCGAATCGCCCCCGCCTTACGAAAGTTCTATACCCGGGAATTATTATTCAGAGTATAAATGAAATAAGTCACGGACAGGAATACTTCAGTGAAAAATCAAACTTATATTTATTTGGTCTAACATACACTGGCTAAAACATGCACTACTAAATGAAATCACTGTCTCTGTGGAGAATAAAATCCAGATTACAAACAACATACATAGAGTACCCAACTGGGGACTATGACAAGCAGTAATTCCCTTGTTGCTATGGTGGACTCAAATTCCACCCCTACCAACGAATTACCCAGTCACATAAGCCCCTTTCGCCTGGCTGAACCGAACGAAGCTCCCACCCTCGGAATAGCCCAAAAGCTTCACTTCTGAGATAAACGCTGAGCCCTCTGGTTACGGGCTTGGGACACTCGAGACCATGCTTACCCCCACACACACAGTCGGTCTCGATCGCTCCGCTTAGCTGCTTCTTCCTCTGATCGTCTTGTTAGGTTGATCTTGGTGGGGCGAGAGAGAGAGAGATGGTGGGAAAGGGTCTATCTTTATAGGAGTCTCGCTACCCCTATCTTTCCCGCCAATCTTTAAAATCCTTTTGTTTCTAAGCACTCCGGTGCTTAATCAGTGATGTGTCATCATCAGACCCATGTGTACTCCGTGATTGGACTAATGGCCCTAAGTCTGGGACATCTCTCGGTCTTTGTGTTGGGAAAAACTGGTTCCTCTCTGGCTGGCGAGGCCAGTGGGTTCATTGTTCTGCTTCTCTTCTGAGATGGAGGTGAGAAGTGCTTTTGCATATTCTGGATGACTGACAGTTCTTTTGTCACAGCCAACTGCCATGCGTTCTCTGGAGTTTTAACAAACCAGTTTTTCACATATCTGCACAGGGTGATCCCATCACAGGGAAAATACCCTCAGAAAAATCCCATAAAGTCCATAAAATATTCTCGACTGAGTCCATTCTTCAAACAGAGACTTTGCGATCTCTTCAGCGTTTCCTACATTACAACTGTGACTACACTTCAAAAATAATTAATTGGCTGTAAAGCTCTTTGAGACATCCTGGCGTAGTGAAAGGTGTAGTTAAATGCAATTTATGCTGGCGTAGTATAAATGCAAATCTTTTTTTTAACCTGCACATATTTTCCAACAGGGATCTTTGGATGGCAATCAGGAAGAAGCACCCTATCTGATTTTGCTCCTAATGAGCTGAGACTAACTGCAGCACTCCTGCTGCTGGCCCAGTGAGATCAGCTAACTCATCACATGCCAGTGAGCCAACCTGGGATATTCCTGGGAATTACGGTTCAGTACCACACTGGGCAGTTGTGCCATGCAATAGAAAACACAACAACTATCAAAGTTTACTAATTATAACCTACAGCTGGTTACAATTTAATAATTCTCTGAAATCATTTTTATTCAAATCACTTCAGACCCATTAAAGGGCTCTGTCTTCACCAGGAGGAGGGAGAATAACCATACCAATCATCGGTCATATTTATCTTGGCATCAGCTGCATCAAGAAGATATTTTTGTGAGGCAATTAGATGTTTTGTGCAAATTGCATCACTGTGTCGAGTGTTTTGCAAACAATCAAAAAGCGTTCCAACCACTTTTTGAAAAAGACTGCCCCTTTAATATGCATGTGACAGTATAATTTTATTGTATGCTTTATGTTTTAAAGAAAAAAGAACTTGCATTTATATAGCGCTTTTTACATCTACTGGAGGTCCAAAAGCTCTTTACGGCCAATGAAGTACTTTTGAAGTGTAGTCACTGTTGTAATGTAGGAAATGCGGCAAACAATTTGCGCACAGCAAGGTCCCACACACAAACAGCAATGCGATAAATGACCAAATACTCTATTTTTATGATGTTGGTTGATGGATAAATATTGGCCACGACACCAAGGAGAGCTTCCTTGCTCTTCTTCGAATAGCGCCATGGGACCTTTTACGCCCACCTGAGAGAGTAGTTGTGGCATCAGTTTAATGTCTCATCCAAAAACTGGGAACTCTGACAGTGCAGCACTCCCTCAGTACTTCACTGAAATGTCAGCCTAGATAATGTGCTCTTCTCTGGAGTGGGATTTAACTCAAATCCATCTGACTTCGAGGCGAAAGTGCTACCACTGAGCCGTGGCAGATATGGTTTATACAGAACCATGCAAAGTAACATTGTTATGAATACCCCAGTATATAGCTGTTTGTGCTATTCTTTGTTATCACATACTATTTATTCTTTATCCATGTGGCTTTGTTGTACACATCAGTCGGTGGCTGAATTTGGCTCTTGACCGGTGTCAATAGATTTTGTGGTATACCAGCAGCAATTTACTGATTTCAAGATATTAATGGTGACAAGAAGTTTTTAGGGGGAGCGGAATGTGTATATATTGAATAGGTGTACTCCAGACGAGGGTTATTAGTGCTGGGGAACACTGGAAGAGAAATTGGCTAATTCCCGAAAAAGGGTGTGGGGATCACGGTACGTGATTAACCCGTGTCCGTTCATTGCCTTGCAGGCAGCACATTAAATTGGTGCTGCCTGCTCTTTTAAATGATTGCTGCATGCACCCAGCACTCCCCACACTGTTCATTGGTTGCATGCATCAGCAGGAGGCCCAATATTGTGAGGGGCTAGCATTACTTAAAGGCAACCTGCACTTCTTAAAGGGGAGGTGCATTGTGACTGCAAGAAGTGGTGGGAATTTTTCCAAAAGTCAATGGTTGAACATACGAGAGAGCGAGAACCAAGGTTTTCAGACAATGCACTGGAGGTCTTGCTGGAAGAGGTGGAAAGAAGGAAAGATGTCCTGTATCTGTAGGGGGATAGGAGGCCCTCCAGACGTATGCTCAGGAGGCAGTGGGAACAAGTAGCGGTGGAGGTCAATGCCAGGAGTGTTTCTCCAAGAACATGGATGAAGTGCAGTAAGAAGTTTAACGATCTGGCACGAGTTGTCAAGGTGAGTGAGTTCATCTTCAAATGGCATATCCTTCCAACTGTACCACTGGCCTCATCCACTGCTCAATTCACTAGCCCCCATCACCCACATACCAACAATCTCTACCATTCAGTACTCATGCCTTCAATTCATATGCTTTACCTCAGTGGTTCTCAAATTGGGGTCTATGAACCCCAGGGGTTCGCGCAAAAACCCCAATCGGTGCGGAGCGGCCAGACGCTGCTGAACAGGGCGGTGAATGGTTACCTTAGCAGCGGCAGCAGCTGTCCACTGCAGGAAGAAGAGGCGGAGGAGGGCGGGAAAAAGACTGCAGGTCAGCAGCGGCTGCAATACCACTGCCAGCAACAGGAGTCGGAGACGGAAAAGCGCAGGGCCAGCTGTTCGGAGAGGAACCGACCATCTTTAAACAAAACTCCCGTCCGGACTACCAGTGGCTGCAGCAGTGCCGGGATACAGCCAAAAAGAACAGGCCCCATACGTCGGACATATATTACATTAGATCTGTCTGTCCACGGTCAAGGGCTAGTCAAGGAGCAAATCTGACATCATAATCTGGTCAGCACTTGAATACACTGAATAACCAATGCATTTGTAATATTAAAAAAATCAATGCTTTAAAATCACTATCATTTTATACATACATACTTGAGGGATTCCCATTCTGTAAATGTCATCATAGTCACATTGCAAGTCACTGTCAGAAGATCCTGGTAGTGTGAAGACATTATCACTGCTGCCAGGATACCAGGCTTGACCTGCATGATGCGCTGCCTATGGTCACACACCAGCTGGACGTTGAGGGAGTGGAATCCATTCCGGTTTCGGTACATGGCAGAGTTGACATGCAGTGCCCGCAAAGCAAGGTGCGTGCAATCAATGGCACCCTGCACCGTGGGGAAGCCTGCAATCTGAGCAAACCCTTGTGCTCACTCTGCCTGCTTGTCTCTGGCAAGAGGGAATGAAATGAAGTTAGTTCTCTTTGAATAGAGAGCGTCAGTGACCTCCCTTATGCAACATTGGACGGCAAACTGAGATGTTGCTAATATCTCCAGTACCAGCCTGAAAGGAGCCAGATGCATAAAAGTTCATAGCCACGGTCACCTTCACAGCCACTAGCAATGCTGTCCTTGCCCTGCTCTGAGTTGGAGTTGTGGTTGCAGCAGTTGGCAGATTTCAGTGAGGACCTCCTTTAGTGAAGCGCAGACGTCTCACACATTGTTCCTCGCTGATGTTCAGGTAGGAGAATTGCTCCCTGAATACCCTGGACAGATAAGGCCTCCTGCTGAGAGTCTTTCTCCTCCTCCTCCTCCTCCCTCTTCTAGCAACTGGTCCTGCTCTGCGTGGCCTCTGCCCATTCTCCCAGTCATGCTCTATTCCAAGAGGAAGGCCTACTAGTGAACCCATGTCTGGGAGCAACTAGTTTGTGCAGAAGCCTTGAAGTCAGCAAAAAGTACTTTAGCACCTGCCACCCCACTCCCTGTAGACTTTTGAAACAACTATGGAAAGCAGCAAAAATGTGTAGAATTGTAGCAACAGCCAGAAGCAATCAACCAGCAACTAACCTGTAAGTAGTTGATGATCCCTTTAAATAGCACTGGTGGGGTGGTGCTTCCTGCTGCTTAACGCATATTCAGCTGTGCGAGCTTAAGAAAGGCTATCGGCAGGACCATTGAGTTGCAAACTGGCAGTGTTGGCATCAAATCAGCGTTGCACACTGATTGATATCATCATCTGCCTGCTCTGCATACTTCTGGCGGACATTTACTGCGCGCGCGCGAACGCCTGCACCAAGATTTTTTTCTGGTGCGCTTCGCTTCACGCGCCATTTTGATACTCTAAGGGCACTCGTAGCACCCAATCTGTTTTGGTGATAGAGAACTCCCCTGCTCTTCTTCGAAATAGTGCCATGGGATCTTTTACGTCCACCTGAGGGCGCTTCGGACTAACGCCTCATCCAAAGGATGGCACCTCCGACAGTGCAGCACTCCCTCAGTACTGTACCAGAGTATCAGCCTAGATTTTATGCTCAAGTCTCTGGAGTGGGACTTGAACCCACAACTTTCTGACTCAGAGGTGAAAGTGCTACCACTGAGCCACAGATGTCAAGTAAGGACAGGATTGGACAATACTTATGCTCACACATGAGGAGTAATCACTTGGGTGGTGGTGCGGAACTGCATCTTAACCGAGTTGCAGCTATTGCTTCCCGTAATACGTGAAACAATGGCACTGCTTCTTAAAAAGGTAGTAACAAAATGTCAAACAGCATGAAATCTCATTTCCTACATCACAACAAACGATTATTTTTGCTCATGGACAAAGGTCACAGATTACCACTCTGTCGGTGTAAACTGCATAATGCATGTGACTTTTTAAAATGAGAGAAATATCCTTTCACTGCAGTGAATCCAGATATAGTGTTAGTCCATGAACACCTTATCTCAAAGAGTACCACAGTCATACTGTTTACACATGCCAGGTTGCCATAACAACGAGGATGGAAACTCTCAGCATTTCCACCTGCATCATAAATAATTCATTAAAGCTTAATCCGCTACAGTGGATAATTTTTTTTATCATTATCTATTATCAATAAATTTCCTATTCAATTATGTAGAAACCTCAGGCATTTCTAAATTGGAGTAAACCGCTCCAGTAAGTTTTTTTTAAATGGCAATCAGGCATTAAAATGAAGGCACAGCAGGAGACCTTGCATGTGCAGTATCATTTTCTGACTTTGAGATAGGAACATAGGATTTGCTAAATGCAAAAAGACCACGGCCCATCTAGTTCGCCTTCTACCATCCTGGTAGTCAGTCGCATGATACACCAATTATGATGTAGTTGACTGATCATAGCAATCAATCTTTATCAATTAGTCTACAACAGACCCAAACATGATACGAGGAAAACTCCAGTGGTGGAGAGCTTTGGGAACCATAGGTCCAAAGTCACTTGTTCCTCCCAAGCAATACTCCCTAGGGAGCCTGTACCATAGATTGACCGCTCGGTCACTGAAATATTGTTTCCGCATGATGTATCAGAACAGGATTGAAATAGATGGGCATGTTTTTTAAAGTTAGAGGGGGAAAAATTAGGTCGCGCCCCATTTGGGGCGCAAATATCGTCTGGACGCAAATATTAGCGCCTGGCGCTAATTATCGGCACTGACTGGAAACTTCACTTTTACCGCCCCGGGAGGTGAGTGGAGCGCTAAATCAGGCGCTGCACACCTGTCTTAAGGCGCAAAGGCCAAGGAGTGAGGCGCTAACTCAGAGCGCTGGCGAAGCTCATGTAATGTCAGTCAGCAATGGAACACACACACAATGGCACGGGCCAGTTCTTAAAGGGGATGGTTAATCTTGCTTTCCATCCACATCCTGTTCATTGCAGCCTTGAATCTCGGCCTGGAGAGACTTGCACATCAAATGTGCTGGAAAGAACAATGGAGAGTACCAGGCAAAGAGCTCAGAGTGCAGCTCCCACAGTCTCTGCTAAATCGATACAAGGAATGGCAAATCAAAATGAACCTGCAAAGTGCTGCTCAGTACCCAAAACTCCTTCACACAACGTTGAATCTCTCCAGAAGTTTCTCCCTCTCTCTCTCAGAATGCGTAGTTCAAAAATGCCACCAACAATAAAAGACAGGAAGAGGCCCCCTTTAAATAGCGCCCCCCCCAGCCCCACAGCGATTGATAGCGTTCCAGTCTTCTGGTCGTTGGATGCGCCAGGCGGTAAGGCAGGGGGCACCACTCAATTTCCGCTCCGGGGCGCCACAAGGGCGTTGCACCATGGAATGACGTCACAATCTGCGCGCGCAGGTGGTCGCAGCGGTAAAGTTTAGCGCCGCCGCACAATCTCTAGTTAAGTTCCCGAGCGGCGCAAACATCGCTGTGCCCGGGCGTTAGCATCTTTGCGCCCCATTAGCGCCCTCTTAAGGCGTTAACGGGAGGCGCAACCAACTGAATTTTTACCCCAGAAACCCCTAGGAGAAGGGCAAGTGCAGAACAACATCAAGGTTGAAAAGAGGAGAGGAACAAGATGAATTCAGAAGGTAGTGATTAGGTGTCACAACAGTTGTGTTTTAACAGACTGTAGGAAAAAGGGATGTCTGAGAGAGGTAGGGGGTTCCAGGGCTTTGAGGTCCTGGGGAAGCTTGAAATCGATTCTAGGGTGGTGAAATGCACCTTGATGTCAACACAGTCAGGATGCTGGAAATAGGTTGGTGTATATGGAGCTTAGGAAGAATAAGGGAAGAAGCTTCAGAAGAACAATTGATGCAATTGTTAACATAAAAGGGAACCCCAAAATCTTCTACCAGCATGTAAACAGTAAGCAGGTAGTAAGAGGTGGGGTGGGGCCTATTGGGGACAAAGAAGGTGATATATGCTTAGAGGTGCAGGGCAAGGCTAGAATACTCAATGAGTACTTTTTTACTAAGGAGGTGGATGCTGACAAAATATCGGTAGAAGTGGAAAAGGTAGAAGCAATGGAAGGGGTGAAAATTGATAGACAGGATTTACTAGAAAGGCTGGGTATGCTTAGAGTAGATAAACTGCCTGGTCCAGATGGCCTGCATCCCAGGTTGCTAAGGGAATTGGGGGAGGAGATAGTGGAAGGGCTTGCCATAATTTTCCAATCTTCCCTAAATGCGGGGGAGGTGCCTGAGGATTGGAAAGTGGCAAATGTGACACCATTGTTCAAGAAAGGGTGTAAGGACAATTCTAGTAACTACAGGCCGGTCAGTTTAACATCAGTGGTGGGTAAAGTTTTAGAAACAATAATCAAGGAAAAAATTAACAGGCACTTGGAGAGGTTTAAGCTAATTAAGGAGAGCCAACTCGGATTTGTAAAAGGCAGATCGTGTTTGATTAATCTAATTGAATTTTTTGATGAAGTAACAGGGAGGATTGATGAAGGGAATGCAGTGGATGCTGTCTACATGGATTTTAGGAAGGCATTTGACAAAGTACCACATAGAAGGCTGGTTAACAAAATTGAGGCTCATGGAATAGGTGGGTCAGTGGCAGCTTGGATAAGGAATTGGCTTAAGGACAGAAAACAGCAAGTTGTGGTAAATGGCTGTTTTTCAGACTGGAGGATGGTAGACAGTGGTGTTCCCCAAGGGTTAATGCTGAGGCCACTGCTTTTTTGATATATATATCTCCTGGATATTGGAATACAAAGTAGAATTTCTAAATTTGCCGATGACACCAAACTTGGGGGTGTGGCAAACAGTGAGGATGATACCAATTGACTGCAACAGGACATAGAAAGGCCAACAGAATGGGCAGACAAGTGGCAGATGGAATTTAATACAGAGAAGTGTGAGGTGATGCATTTTGGCAGAAGGAACAGGGAGAGGCAATATACACTTAATGGCACAGTTTTAAAGAGTATGCAGGGACAGAGGGACCTGGGAACTAATGTGCATAGGTCCCTGAAGGTGGCAGGACATATTGAGGAGGTGGTTAGCAAAGCAGATGGGATCTTGGGCTTCATAAATAGAGGTATTGAGTATAAAAGTAGAGAAGTTATGCTAAACCTTTATAAAGCGCTGGTTAGGCCACAATTGGAGTATTGCGTCCAGTTCTGATCACCACACTTTAGAAAGGATGTGAAGGCCCTTGAGAGGGTGCAGAGGAGATTTACCAGAATGGTTCCGGGGATGGGGGATCTTAGCTACAAGGACAGGTTGGAGAAGCTGGATTTGTTTTCATTAGAGCAAAGGAGGTTGAGGGGTGATTTGATAGAGGTGTACAAGATTATAATGGGTTTGAATAGGCTAGACGGGGAAAGACTGTTCCCATTAGTTGATGGTACAAGGAATAGGGGACACAGATTTAAGGTTTTGGGCAAGAGATACAGGAGGGATGTGAGGAAAAACTTTTTTACGCAGCGAGTGGTGAGGGCCTGGAACTCGCTGCCGACGGAAGTGGTGGAAGCGGAGACACTCAATGTTTTCAAGGGGAGATTGGATAGGCACTTGAGGGATATAAACTTGCAGGGCTACGGGGATAGAGAGGGGGAATGGGACTGACTGGATTGCTCTACAGAGAGCCGGCACGGACTCGATGGGCTGAATGGCCTCCTTCTGTGCCGTTATGACTCTATGACAATAAAGGGACAAGAATGATCAGAATGGAGAGATAATTTGGAGGCTGGAGGTGAGTGAAAAGTCATTTGATAATTTTTCCTAATATCCTGTCTGCATGTGGAAGGCATGTAAAAGTATTGTCCCAGATATGGAAACAATATTCAAGAGTTGGACTGACTGGGACTTTTATAGAGAGTTAAGAGCTATTGTAGCAAAGTTTAAATTGTTTATTTTCTTTACTTCAAGATCAATTTGATCAAAATGATTAATTTCCTGAATATAATTAGCAGCATTGTTCCTTTTATGCGAGCAAATTATTTTTTTCCACGTATAGATATGTACATTTGATGCAGACATGCAAAGTATTCATATTTTATAGAATATCCGCCATGTTGGACGGAGATATCAATGATCTGGTACATCTTATACAAAACACAAGCTAAGCAGGCTGAATGGGCTTTGCTTCTTCTTACATTACATGTGTTTAGGAGGTGAGTCAAAGCAGGTTTGTTACTGATTGAAAGGAACTACAATATGATTATCTTTTTTCTGAAACACAGCTCTGAAAATGTTTCTTTACCCATTGCCCCATTGTTTTTGTGTCACCTTTACGCCTTTTTATGAATTTTATTGCTGATGTTATTACTTGTAAAAACACCCACATTTTAAATCAGCAAAGTGTGCACGGCCTGTTTCTGTGCACCGGGGGGCAGGTGCTGGCAGGCGGCCAGCAACAAAAATGGCCGCCCGGCATCTCCCCTTTAATTTGCGCCGCCCTGGCCGCAGGTAGCCCCCCTGACCCTGTCGAACATAGCGTCTGGCAGTAAGTCAGGGGGCGCTACCGAAGATCGCAGTCAGGGTGCGAGCGGGGCGCTGCGCACGGCAATGACGTCATCGCTGGAGGCGCAGCCCCACAGGGTGCTAATGGTTGCCGCCGCCGCTAACCTCCCGCTGAATTTCGCGGGAGGCGTTGGCAGCGCCCAGGCGCTAGTTGCTTTGCGCCCTGTTAGCGCCCTCGGGCGCTAACGGGAGGCGCAAATCAACCGAGTTTTTCCCCCCATGGCTCTTAACTTTTATGCATCTGGCTCCTTCCAGGCTACTGCTGGACATATAAGCAACATCTCACAGTTTGCAGTACACTGCTGTAGAGAGACAGCTTCATCTCACTCCCTCTTGCCAGACACAAGCAGGCAGAGTGAGCACGAGAATTTGCTCAGATTGCAGGCATCTCCATGGTACAGGGTGCCACTGACTTCACGCACATTGCTTTGCATGCGCCGCATGTCAACTCTGACAATTTCCTGAACTGAAAGGGATTCCACTCCCTCAATGTGCAGCTGGCAGCGCATCATGCAGGTGAATGCTCGGTATCCTGGCAGTAGTCACGATTTGTTCATCCTGTGGCAGTCCACTGTGCCAGCTGTATTTGAACCTCCACGAAAAGTCAAAGGTTGGCTACTGGGTAACAAGGGTTATCCACTCATGACATGGCTCATGATTCCACCTGGAACTCGTGCACAGCAGGCATACAATGGTGGACACCATCAGCATCCTCAAGCAATGCTTCCGCTGCCTGGACCACTCTGGAGGAGCCCTGCAGTACTCAGCTGAATGGTATCAAGATTTGTGGTGGTCTGCTGCATGCTGCACAACCTGGCCATTATGAGGGAGCAGTCCTTGCCACCACCTATCAGGCGAGAAGCTGAGGAGCAGGAGCACAGGGAAGTGGGGGAGGAGATAGTGGAAGAGAAGGAAGACAACACAGACAGCCCCCTTCTGCCCAGGCAGTAGGTGATCAAATAATTCAAGAGCGATACCAGTAACCTCAACCACAACTCCCCATTAAACAACAGTCCCACACTTCTTATCGTTCCTCTATCACTGACCATCACATCGTCCTCTTTCCGACAGCACAAAATACACATTCTAATCCAAATTTATAAATTAAATCAATATGTAATGCATACAAAAATAAACAAATCCCCCTTGTGCATTCGCTTACTGCCTCTTCCGTGTGCCTTTGCCTCTCCTAGTGCTCCTATGAGGTGCTTTCCTAGTGGCTGCAGCATAGCTGATGGAAGACTGCAGATGGCCTTGGAGGGCTACCTCGAGCAGCTCTGGGCCTGGAAGACCCAGCTTCAGACTGCACCATCTCAGCCTGGGTTGCAGCAGTCTGGGCTGACTGGCTGACAGGCAACTGCAAAAGCACTGGCGGAGTGGCAGGTGTGGGAGCACGAATGCTGTCATCCTGAAAGAGGACAGCAGGTTCGTACTCCACGGAGCCACAACCACTCACCTGGGGCGGTGCCTCTGCAATCCTAGTAATCTTTTGGAGAACAGATTGCTGGAATGCTGTGACACCCTGGAACCCTTTTGAACACTGATATCTAGAAGTCTGAGCTTCCATTACAGCACTCAGACTTTTGGTGGAAGCTGCTTGTGCTGCAATGGAAGCGGAGACATCGGCCAACAGATGCTGCATCATGGTGTGCTGATGGAGGTGACCACCAGTTGCATGTTGGAAAGGATGGGCTCCAAGCTTTGCGCAAAGCCGTGCCAACTTGGTGCTGGACTCCTCCATGCTCCTTGGCATTGAGCACAGGCTTTCTGGCAGGCTTTTCAGAGCACCAAGCTTTTGGATGTGTGCACCCATCAGCCTTTATCTGTAGCCTGGCCCATCGAGTCCTCTGCAGCAGAACTAGTGTGCGACCTTGCCCTCCGGTGAGCTGGCACTTGCGCTATTCTTTCCCCACACCACACCGGCACCTGTGCCCAGCGTCTCACCACGTGCAGATCCCTCCTCTATCCTATCCTCTAAAATACGCACAGTGTCAGTATCTGAGCTAGTGACTGTGACTGAGATCGAGTGATGGTGTCTCTTCAGCTTCACTTTCTTCTTCCACGCCTTCCACTGACTTGGCAGGTTCCAGTTCCTGGATATCTGAAATGAAAAAGGGACAAGGGTTGTGTTGTGGTGATAGGAGAGAAGTGCATGCTTACACCATCTGCAGCTTGTGAGCCAGAAGCAATTGAAGAAAGAGGAGAGGGAGAAGTGGGATGAGAGAAGGAGGATTAGGTATGCGGATAGCCTCATCTTCAATCGCTTCAGCCCCGCCACAGGCCACGGCCTCAGCGATGCCCCTTCCCATGATGGCCAGCACGGTCTCCTCCATGGGGGTTAAAACATGCAGACATGCTTGTCCCCCTCCAGTTAATGAATGCTGCCTTCTGTTATGCGCCACCTTCTCCTGCAAGATGAGGGAGTCGTGCAATATGTTTGGGTGATGTGGCTATCATTGTTGAATAGCTGTCAGTGTGTGCGAGCTGAGTATGAGCTTGCAAAATGCTAAGTGTGTGAGGTTTGAGTCCTGATTGATAGAGATTGTTGGTAGGTGAATGATGGGGGTATAGCGAATTGAGCAGTGGCTGAGGCTAGTGGTGCAGTTGGTAGGATATGGCATTTGAAGATGAACTCAGTGACCTTGACAACTCATGTGAGATCATTGAACTTCTTCCTGCATTGCATCCATGTTCAACGAGCATGTTCCTGGCATTGACCTCTGCTGCTGTTTCTTCCCATTGCCTCCTGAACATGTGTATGGAGGCCCTTCTGCCCCCCCAGAGAATATAGGACATCTCTCCTCCATTCTCCTCATCCACCAAGACCTCCAGTGAAGTGTCTGAAAACCTTGGTGCATGCTGTCTACCATGGTCAGCCATTGGTCAAAGCATCAGAGCACAGATTCAGTTTTCAAATGGCTCCCACCAGTTCTTACAGCCACAATGCACCTCTCCGTTAAGAGGTGCAGGCTGCCTTTAAGTAGCGCAAGGCACTCGCACCATCGGGCCCCCTGCTGATGTGTGCAGCCAATCAACAGCGCAGGGAATACTGGCTGCACACAGCAATCACGGAAAACAGCAAGCAGCACAAATTTGACGTGCTGCCTGTATCGCGGGTTAATCGCGCATCACGATCCATGCTCCCGTTTTCGGGGGTTATCGAATTTGAACCCCTATGTAATTGTTGGCCAATGTGTTGAGTACAGGGTTGTTTGAAGTTGAAAAGAACAGCTATGAATAGTAAACAGGCAATGCTTCTTTTGTAGGTAACCTCTAGAGGATGTAAAAATGCCACAGAGCAGGGAGATTGGGAAAGGGCGAGGGGGGGAGGGAAGATGAGAGAAAAGATTCTTAACTAACAAACATCACAAATCCTGCCTGGTTTTGGTTCATTGAGAAATCTGCGTGTTAAAAAAATACAAAGGATCATCAGAACAGAAGAGGTCAATAATGCATTTTCCAAGATTTGCTCCAGGTTTCATTAGGGAGCCCAGTGTTAACCCAGGGTTCAGAATTCTGAAGATCAGCCCTACCCTTTTTTAAATGACTGTCTGTCTGTGTTTTGTAAGATTAACCCTAAAATCTAAAAGTTGTGTGATTCTTTTTCTGTTACTCTGTTTATTTTTATCCTGTAATATGTTTGTTATAAACTCTTCAAGTAACAAGATATTTGTTGTTATCTCTTCTCAAAAAAAGTTTCTTTCTCTTTATCTGTCATTATCTTGAGAACTTACGGTTGTAGTTATCTTTTTCCAGAAAGCTTCATACTGAGGGTATCCCTGTACATATGATTCTGGTAATGTGCCACTAGAAATGCTGAATATCATTTTTATTATTCATTCTTGGGATGTGGGCGTTGCTGGAAAGGCCGGCATTTATTCCCCATCCCTTGTTGCCCTTGAGAAGGTGGTGGTGGGCCGCCTTCTTGAACCACTGCAGTCCCTGTGGTGAAGGTGATCCTTCAGTGCTGTTAGGTAGGGAAGATTTTGGGCCACCAACAATGAAGGGATATTTATTGAAGATGTAGCCATTAATCTAACTGCTAGGGTTAAAGATTCAAAGTAACAGTCAGATAGGGAGGTATTATGGGGGAGTGTCTATTTAAGAGCCCATTGACTCACCCTATTATGTGATATTGCTCATTGTGTAACACTTCTCTTTCCCACATTCTAAAAGTGTAAAATTCTAAATCTTCAGTGCATACACTAGAGCATCACATCAGAAAGTATGAAATAAGAAAAGCCATTCATCCCATTAAATTCACTCTTCTGTACAATGTGCACTGTCTGTGACTCTTTTAAAATGACATAAGTAACCAAAAGTTTTTCCAAATCCACAGTGGCCTAACCAACGGTCCTTAAAGAGCCACCGAAGAAATCATCAGGTAAGTATTTTTATACTTTTATATAGAGTTTACACCACAGCAACAGGCCACTCAGCCCAAATGGTCTATGCCGGCGTTTCTGCTCCACGCAAACCTCCTTCAACCCCTCTTCATCTCACCCTATCGGCATATCCTTCTATTCCTTTCTCCCTCATGTGCTTATCTAATGCTATTCGCCTCAACTACTCCTTGTGATGACGAGTTCCCCATTCTTACCTCTCTGAGTGAAGAGATTTTTCCTGAATTCCCAATTATTATTTCCTCAATGTGGAGCCTAGAGGAGCCCCCTGCCTGATCATTTCTCCCCTCCCAGGACTTGCCTGAGCACCACGGCCGGTTCTGAGCCAGCTGAAATTTGGCAGGCCTTGACCGACGAGCTGCATCAGTGCACCCAATTTGCGCCCGCAGCTCACCAATCTGAAGATAAGGAGGCCCAAGGACCAATTTAGGTCGGACCATAGCCTGCCTCTTCTGGCACGTGATTGCAGCGCACCACTGGTTCGTGCGCACTGAATTTGAGTCAAGGGTTGACCTTCCCCCCTCCTCCAGGGCCATGACCCCATTCCCTACAGTCACAGTCTAACTTGACTAATGGATTTAGGTTTGTCACCACCATTTTGCTTGGGTTACAAAAAAAAAAAATCGCTTTGCACAGAAAAGAGCCACATTCTGTGCACTTATGAAAATATTTCTCCAAGCCATTGCTAGATGGCAGTGTTCCTGTTTTTTTCACAATGTTTGTTAATGGGTACAGTTAGTTCTATCCAGATTTCACCTCGTCACTCATTCTACTACACTTTCACATAAGGGCAAGTGATACTATGAGCCCCAATAGGTAATTGAAGGAGTAATGTGGTTGTGGTGGACTATGAATCCAGAAGTTACAAGTTCAGATCCCATCATGATAATTTGTGAAATTGAATTCAGTTAAATGTGTCTTTTATGGTTCATTAATCCCCTTCAGGAAAGGGAATCTGGCCTACATTCAAAACGAGGTTTACTTTTAATATCCTAAATTAATTAAAACAATTTTCACGCATTAGAACATAAGAAATAGGAGCAGGAGTAGGCCAATCGGCCCCTCGAGCCTGCTCCGCCATTCAATAAGATCATGGCTGATCTGATCCTAACCGCCAATCTACTATCTATCACAGAACCATCTCCTGCATCTAACAGAATTAATAGGGATTCACAGGGATTGCAGCAGTTCAAGGAGAAGGCCCACCACCTTCTCGGGGAAACTAAGCAATAAATCATGTCACCCGCACCTCGAGTTGAAATTTTAAAAATGCAGTGTCAGCTTGGCTCAGTTGGCAGCACTCGGGCTTCTGAATCAGAAATTCATGAATTCAAGCCACACTCCAGAAGATCCTGTGATATTATTTGAAGACCACCAGGGAGTTTTCCCAGTCAATACTCTTCCCTGAGCCAACACTGCCAAATTCAGATTCATGTCATTCATCTCATTTACTATTTGTGGGACTTTGTTGTACACAAATTAATTTCCACATTTACCTATGTAACAGTGACCGCACTTCAAAAGTAATTCATTGGATTTAAGCACTTTGGGACGTCCGGAGGATGTGATGAGGTGTTATATAAATGCGAGTATCTACCCTTTCTTTCTGAGCAAGTTACAATTGTATTAATGTAATCCATAAGGCTAGAAGGATCACACATTGTCTTAATTTACCAGTTTAACAACTTGAGGTTTAATTTGTCCTTCCCCAGGGGATGGCACGTGTTAGATCTCACCTCTATTCTACCACAACTTGCCAGTTCGTTAATCAGCAAGTTGATGAGAGTGGACGAGCACAGGGCAGCCAACTCCACCACTGGGGGTTTTGGAACAAAACTGAGCTGGGGTCAGGGAGTAAGTTGGGGGTACCACATCTTCTCTGTAAAATGATTTCACCGTATAACGTCAAACTGTCTCTGAATTTACTCATGTAGCAGGGTCAATGTGTAAGTAGCTGAGACTTTTGTTGGCTTAAGTTTAGACTATCTACCAGCTGGATTAAAAGGGATTCAATATGGAATTATTTCAGTTCAATTGTAGGACATACATAGTAGTTTAATTGTCAATCAAGACCCACAATTGGTTGGGGGAACCAAGGTTTTATTTTAACTGTATGAGTATGCAGTACCATACTACTTCAGTAGGTGTCCTACCAGCATGAGGTGTTCCCATCATACTTCTACATCTAATCCAGGGTTGGGCAATTATTTGGGCTGGAGAGCCACTTAACAAGTTTTGGTGAGCTGTTGAGAGCCACACACATAAAATGAATTGTGTTAACAACAGCTACCATTAAAATTTGTTATGGCATTTATTGAATAAAGAACGCTTCATGTCATTTCCACACTTAATAAAAAATAACAATTAACATGCTAACAAACACAATACAGGTTTAACTTATCTTCACCTGACGAAGGAGCAGCGCTCCGAAAGCTTGTGATTTCAAATAAAACTGTTGGACTATAACCTGGTGTTGTGCGACTTCTTACATTTAACTTATCTTGACTAATGACTAACTTATCTCAGTCATTGATATTATGCCATAATTAAAACTGTAAAACTAGTTGCTTGACAAGTACATGTGACTCCAGTCCCATACTATGTTATTGACTTTTAATGTCCTCATGGCAACTAGGAATGGGCAATAAATGTTTTCTTACCAATGTTGCCCACATCCCAAGAATTTTTTTTTTAAACATTTCCGATTGTCAAATTTTGGACCCTGTATTCACCCAGAGGGCTTAAAAGTGACACTTGGGATTATCACAGACTTCAGAAACTAGGCACAAGTATTTGGTGAAACAATAGTTCTTCTTCTTCTTAGGCAGTTCTCAGGTGACTGATGAGTCCAATACGGGACCTACAGTCTCTGTCACAGGTGGGGCAGACGGTGGTTGAAGGGGCGGTGGGTGGGGTGCTTGGGTTGACATGCGCTCGGCTTCCGCTTGCTCCCGGCGAAGAGACTCGAGGTGTTCGGCGCCTTCCCGGATGCTTCTCCTCCACTTTGTGCGGTCTTGGGCCAGGGATTCCCGGGTGTCAGTGGGGATGTTGCACTTTTTCAAGGAGGCTTTGAGGGTGTCCTTGAAGCGTTTCCTCTGCCCACCTGGGCCTCTCTTGCCGTGCCTGAGCTCCAAGTAGAGCGCTTGTTTTGGGAGTCTCGTATCGGGCATGCGGACGATGTGACCCATCCATCGGAGCTGATCGAGCGTGGTCAAAGCTTCGATGCTGGGGATGTTGGCCTGAGCGAGAACACTGACGTTGGTGCGCCTATCCTGCCAATGGATTTGCAGGATCTTGCGGAGGCAGCGTTGGTGGTACCTCTCCAGTGCTTTGAGGTGCCTGCTGTACATGGTCCATGTCTCTGAGGCATACAGCAGGGCGGGTATCACTGCTGCTCTGTAGACCATGAGCTTAGTGCCGGGTTTGAGGTCCTGGTCTTCAAACACTCTCTTCCTCAGGTGACCGAAGGCTGCACTGGCACACTGAAGGCAGTGTTGGACTTCGTCATCGACGTCTGCGCTGTTGACAGTAGGCTCCCGAGGTATGGAAAGTGGTCCACGTTGTCCAAGGCCTTGTCGTGGATTTTGATAATCGGGGGGCAGTACTGTGTGGCGGGGGCAGGTTGGTAGAGGACCTTTGTCTTACGGATGTTTAATGTAAGGTCCATGCTCTCATACGCTTCGGTGAAGGTGTTGACGATGGTTTGGAGTTCGACCTCTGAGTGAGCGCAGATGCAAGCATCGTCTGCATACTGTAATTCGACGTCAGAGGATGGGACGACCTTGGATCTGGACTGGAGGCGACGGAGGTTGAACAGTTTCCCGTTTGTTCTGTAAATTAGCTCCACTCCAGCGGGGAGCTTACTGAGGGTGAGATGGAGCATTGCAGCAAGGAAGATCGAGAAGAGTGTTGGTGCGATGACACAGCCTTGCTTGACCTCGGTCTGTACGTGAATTGGGTCTGTGGTGGAACCACTGGTCAGGATCACGGCTTGCATGTCGTCGTGAAGCAGGCAGAGGATGGTGACAAACTTTTAAGGGCAGCCGAATTTGAGGAGGACACTCCATAATCCCTCATGGTTGACAGTGTCGAAGGCCTTTGTGAGATCAAAGAAGGCCATGTACAGTGGTTGGTGCTGTTCCCTGCATTTCTTTTGTAATTGACGTGCGGTGAAGATCATGTCCATTGCACCCCTTAGTGGGCAGAATCCGCATTGAGACTCTGGGTGGAGCTCTTCGGCCACTGGGAGAAGGCGATTGAGGAGGATTCTTGTGATGACTTTCCCTGTGGCAAACAGCAGGAAAACTCCTCTGTAATTATCGCAATCGGATTTGTGACCTTTCTTGAAGATGGTCACAATTACGGCGTCTCTGAGATCCCCTGCCATGCTCTCCTCCTTCCAGATAAGAGAAATGTATAATTTACATGTCAGTGAAAATAATCAGGTAGGAAATGAAGATTCCTACACAATTTATATATTAGACTATGGCAACTTATAGACAAGAGTTTTGATTGACTAGGAGCCCAAAAGATAAATGCAGAGTGTCGTTAAACATGTCACTGGTTTTCCTTGGGGATGACTCCACAATTCGGCTCTCCCCACTTGATCGTGGAATCAACCCTTAGAAATGCTGCTGTGATGTAAGGATCTCAGCAATGAGGGAACTTGGGAAGAGGAGAGAGAAAATATCTTACTTAACTTCTGCCAAAATTAAACTATATTTGAATCAGAATAAATAGACTCTGCAACGATTAATCCGTAATGGATGCATGATACAGACAAATGATTTACTAAGAAAACCACAAATTATATCAAGCCCAGCATCATAGGTACAAATGACACACTGACTTGGTTTTTCCATTTAAAAGCCAGCTGCATGGGACCTTCAGAGCGCTGTGTAGCCGCGCAGCTTAAAGGGAACATTGGTTAGTGTATCTTGATAAAGCCTATCTTTTATTGTGTTTCGTTATAGATGCAATTTAGAATAGCATCCTCTGAACCCACTCGATTGAGTTTTACAATTACAACTCAGTACATGAATTAACCACTCAGGTAAATAATACTGCAGTCTAACTCTGCTTAAGTCAGGGACGGTGTGTAAACAGGAAATAATGTCCAGCCAAATGTGCAAAATGTTGTCATGTTTGTCCATGATTCAAGAGCTAGAATAGCAACTCAAGGCAATCTATTTATCTTGTGAATTCAGAAACGTCTAAATCTCAGAATTTCCCCCCCCCCCCCAAAAAAAAATTCCAGGATTTAGGACCCCAGTTTGAGAACCACTGTGCGGGCCGGATAGAAACCATTGGTGGGCCGGATAGAGCCCGTGGGCTGTATTTTGCCCACCTCTGATCTAATCCCACTTCCAATACACAGTATGTCAGGTCTGCCTGAATTATCAGGTCAGTTATCTGCTGGTCTCGCCAAGATACTTGTCCATATGAGTTTGCCTTTGGACAAAGCCAAAACAGGTGGAGTTGGGAGCCTCTTTCAGGAAGAAGATGTGACTCAGTAGAGTTGAAAACTGATTAACTCAGTGTACAATCAGAATGATGTCTGCTATATTCCAAGTCTTAGGTTCCTCACCTCACTCCTGCGCTCTGCCACCAAAACAATGACGCTGCTATACAGAGCTGCAGTGGGACACAGTTATTTACTTCAACTGGGTCTGTTGATCTTAATTTGGAGAACAACACAGAGCAGCTGCTGCTGTTTAAGGACATGGGCAAATAATCACCCAGTTTTTATCCTCTTGTGCATCATGTGTGCTCTTGTAAATCTCAACCCCTTTTTCTGCTTTATTGGTGGTGTGCTGTTATCTGTGGGAGCTATTTTGCAGAGACTTGTTTAAATGTTTCCTGCAAATCTTCTTCTAAAATTTCCAGGCTTAATTGATGGGAAATACCTTGCTATCTTCTCTCCAGGAGATAATAAATCATCAGGGTATGGCCTTGACTCACTTTCACATTATAGTTGCAAGGCTCAGTTGCTGACAGTTAAGCAATCTAAACAATTTTGCATCATAGTAATAAAATTTGGGATGTTCAGTCTTTTGTGCTGAGATGGAAGAATCAATTTCAGAATAAGTGCTGGGGCTGCAGAGAGTGAAAGGAGAGAAGGCATTATTTATTCCCTCCTAGAATTGATACTGCATTGACATTGCCAAATCATATAAATTGTCTGTAGTAGCTGTGATTTATTTCCTTGCTTGGATCCAAAGATCTAAACTCTCTAATAGAGCTTCCCTGATAGCCCAGTGCAAGGCAGCTTTAATTTGGTGCCTGATAAGGTTTTTTAGTATAGGTCCTATAATAGAAATCTAGTGGAGTGTACTGGTATTGGGGACTTAGTTGTATCTGGCAGTGAGACTGACTTTTTCAATTTTCTCTTTTCTCCTGGGCTATTCTATAAGTATTGGTGACTTCTTGGTGGGTCTGCTCCTGAGCTTGGCTAAAACAGCTATTTATAGCTCGAGGGCACGATGGATCTTTGGGGAGGGTCACTCCAATTACTTGCCTCTCACCCGCGGGCTTGTGAGTGACTCTAGAGAGAGATCACACGGTATGCTCAAAGCCTTCCACGACCAGTGAGAATTACAGGACATCAACGAAAGGAACCAGATCATGATTTCATTCTATTTTTATTTGTAATATTTTAGTTTGAATGGTTCATGTGACCTCCTGAGGAGGGCACTTTTAGTGATATTTGGCCCTGGTGGCATTGGGTAGCCCTAGTGCCACTCTATTGGTCCATTTCAAAAGGGTGCGCTGCACTCTGGTACCCCACCAAGTGGCCAATCTTCACATATTGGCCTAGATAGAAAAGGTTCTCAGGCTGTTGGATCACGGAAGACCAGGCTTGATCCTATTTTCACCTGACATCCACTCATGTACACTTTCCATTAGGAGTCATTACTTTACCAATCAAAAGAAAGAACTTGCATTTCTATAGCGGCTTTCTTCACCGTAGGATGTCCTAAAGCGCTTTACAGCCAATGAAGTGTAGTCACTGTTGTAATGTAGATAAAGGTTAAGTAATCATGATGTAATCAGGTAAGTACTTCACATGGTCCATCTCCGACTCTTCCCTTCCCTTCCTCGACTTCTCCATCTCCATCTCTGGGGATAGGTTATTGACTAACATTCACTACAAGCCCACTGACTCCCACAGCTACCTGGACTACACTTCCTCCCACCCCGCCTCCTGTAAGGACTCTATTCCATTCTCCCAGTTTCTCCGTCTCCGCCGCATCTGCTCTGATGATGCCACCTTCCATACCAGTGCTTCCGACATGTCTTCCTTTTTCCTCAACCGAGGATTCCCCTCTACCGTGGTCGACACGGCCCTCGACCGTGTCCATTCTATCTCCCGCACTTCTGCCCTCACCCCTGCCCCTCCCTCCCGGAACCACGATAGAGTTCCCCTTGTCCTCACCTTTCACCCCACCAGCCTCCACATTCAACGGATCATCCTCCGCCATTTCCGCCACCTCCAGCGTGATCCCACCACCAAACGCATCTTCCCCTCACCTCCCCTTTCAGCATTCGCAGGGACCGCTCCCTCCGCAACACCCTAGTCCACTCCTCTACCACCCCCAGCACCCCTTCCCCTTCGCCCGGCACCTTCCCGTGCAAGCGCAGGAGATGCAACACATGCCCTTATACCTCCCCTCTTCCCACTGTCCAGGGCCCCAAACACCCCTTCCAGGTAAAACAGCGATTTACTTGTACTTCCTGCAATTTAGTATACTGTATTCGCTGCTCACGATGTGGTCTCCTCTACATTGGGGAGACCAAACGCAGATTGGGTGACCGCTTTGCGGAACACCTCCGTTCAGTCCGTAAGGGGGACCCCGAGCTCCCAGTCGCCTGTCACTTTAATTCTCCGCTCCACTCCCACTCTGACCTCACCGTCCTCGGCCTATTACACTGTTCCACAGAAGCGCAGCGTAAGCTCGAGGAACAGCACCTCATCTTTCGTTTAGGCACGCTACAGCCCTCTGGACTCAATATCGAGTTCAACAATTTTAGATCATAACCTCAGCCCCTATCACATTTATATTTTATTTTTTCATCCACCCTTTTGTTTGCCCCCCCCCTTTTTTCCCTCCTAGAAGCTGGCAGCTGTCCTTCATTCTGCCAGTGCATTTCACACTTCTTTTAACCTCAACCTGTCACATTAACACCACCTCTTGCCTTGATCATCTCTTAATGTCTCTTAATCTCTCCTTTTGTTCTTTCATCCCCTCCCCATTTTCCCAGCTTTATCCTTGCCTTAAATCTATTTCATTTCCTGCTATTTCCAGTTCTGACGAAAGGTCTTCGACCTGAAATGTTAACTCTGTTTCTCTCTCCACGGATGCTGCCTGGCCTGCTGAGTTTTTCCAGCGTTTTCTGTTGTTATTAAGTACTTGTACCAACTCTGTATGGAGTTATGCTACACTGGACAGCAGTTCCATCCACAAGGTCTTTGGAGCTTGAGATAGGTCGCTGTCTTCCAGGGGATGCTATGACTTCCATTTTGTGTACATTTTCTGAGTCATTTATGAATACATCATCAAAATGAGCATTGCCTCTCATAGCTACCTTGGTGGACTGGGTCAAGGAGCAATCATGCATTACATTTACCAATAATCATTCTAAACCAGAAAATGCTGGAAACACTCAGCAGGTTAGGCAGCAGCTGTGGAGAGAGAAACAGAGTTAACTTTTCACTGAGGTGCTGTTCCTCAAGCTTGCGTTGAGCTTCATTGGAACAGTGTAGGAAGCCAAGGACAGGGAGGTTACAGTGGGAGTGGGATGGAGAATTAAAGTGGCAAGCGACCGGAAGCTCAGGGTCACACAAGCTCGAGGAACAGCACCTCCTCTTTCTACTAGGCACTTTACAGCCTCCGGTCTTAACATTGAGTTTAACGACTATAGACCTTAACCACCACTCCCATTTTCTCTCAGCACTAGAGCCACTGGAAGTGGAGAAGGTGTGGGGTGGTACTTGGAGGGTCCCCTATCGGTACATGGCCAGTGGGCTGGTCCGCATCCCTGGGGCCTACCTACCTTTCTCCTGCCATATTCCTGTGCCATGGGGCCTTCCTATCTTTGCCACATTTTCCATGCTTCCCTTCTCCTCTGCTATTCTGCTGTAACCATTTACACTTCCTCTGAACCTATCTTTTGTTTCTTTATTTGTCTCATTATCACCTCATTTTGTCTGACTTTTATCATTTAATCACTCCTGCCCTTCGCAGACCTTTCCCTTTTGTTCTTTTCCTGCCCCATTTTCCCTGGCTCTACGTTTGCTTAAAAGTTGTTCATCGCTAACATCTTCCAGTTCTGGTGAAAGGTCATCTACCTGAAACAAAATGACTCTGTTTCTCTCTCCACAGATTCTGTCTGACCTGCTGAGTATTTCCAGCATTTTCTGTTTGTTTGTTTCAGATTTCCAGCATCTGCAGAATATTTTTCTTTTGTTTTGTGATTCTAAACCTATTCGGTTAATTGAAGTCTCCCATTAAAATAACTTTCCTGTTCTTGTATATCCTTTCTATAACAAATTGTCTTCCTTCTGATGCGGACCTGATGGTCTATAGTTCACCATCCTGTAGGTATTGCCCTTATAACACGCATGGATATCTATTTCACTGAGTAAAATCCCCATTGACTACAATCTATGAGCTGCAAACTGCATCTTAGTCCAGGCTGTCCTCTCCAGCTTTCGAACTACTTTTTCTTCTGGGACCTTTTTTCCTTCTGTAATGTTAGTCAGTGCCTGGTATCTATTCGCTAATGTAATTTCTTGAGTAGCCTCACTGGGTTTCCTACCTTTCTTGCTTCTTTTACCAACCTTAATCTATCCAGTATCCCAATTTCTTTGTCTCCTCTCAGCACTTGTCTCTGCATCATGACAACCCTATTCCTGATTGTACAACTCTCCAGCTCCAATCCCTGAAGATTTTCTCCCGAGGGCTAATTCTAGCCTGAGATGACGCACTTAACAGAATACTGTCCATTTGGCCTCAATAATCGCTCACTTGTAAGCCCTTTATAAGTTCCTGTACTTTGCTCTCTAAGGCCATAACTCTTTCTTTAAGCTTATTGATTAACAGACAGTTTTTTTTCTATTGGAGATGGCTTTTTCATTTCTGAACATCCTACAGTAAACACACCCTATAGTCTACATTGTAGCTACACTTCTCTTGGCTGTGTCCCCCCCCCCCCCCCCATTAGTTTTATTTTAAAAAATGTTCTCCATTGACTTTACTTACTTGCCACATTTTAATTTTTGCTTTTCTCACAGGCTCCTTTTTACTACCCTTGAGGACATTATCAGATTTGTTGAATTCAATTTCAAAAATTTTCCATGGTGAGATTTGAACTCATGACCTGTGGGTTGCTAGTCCATGCACTGTAACCACTACACTACTGTACCCATTCATTCTATAGTGGTCAGTTGCAAATACAAGGAATCCCAGCTGGTTTGTTTTAGAAAGGAAGATTGTGTTAAATAATCTATCCAGGCAGAATCTTTTTCATGTCCTACAGATTGACCTAAAACTGAAGTCTGAAATTCTTCTAACACCCTACAGGTATCTTACTACAGCAAAAAGTATAACGTAGTTAGGCATCTTCCAGCTAGAGGGAGATTCAGTAATGGGAAATCCAAATTATAGAGTGGATTGAAGAACCTACAAGGCTGCGGACCAAGAGCTGGAACGTGGGATTAGGCTGGATAGCTCTTTTTCGGCCGGCACAGACATCATGGATCGAATGGCCTCCTTCTGTGCTGTAAATTTCTATGATTCTATTTAAGGAAATGGGAAGAAAAGTGTTTAAGAAAATTTTGTACAAATATATTGATGTTAAGACTATGCATAATGCTCCCAGTGCTAACTTAAATAAATATAACCTAAAGGGCCATTATTTGACCCATTTCCCTAGAGAACTACTTCTAGAAAGAGTTGGAGGGAAAACCTATATTCAAAATTTTTATAGCATCAATTAATGGATGTACTTGTTCAACCAAGACAGCCAACAGGGATTTGAACATTCTGTCTACAGCCTTTAAATGGTAGACAATCTGGCTTATGTCTGTCTTGGTCTAGTACAAGAATGATGTACATACAACTAGAAGATCTGCACATCCTCGTGAAGACCTGATCAAGATCTATAAAATAATTAAAGGGCTGTATAATGTGCCATTCCAGTTTAACAGATTGGGGAGGACCAGGGGACACAACTTTAAACTATGCAACAGTAGGAATAGACTGGATGTTAAGGCAGTTCTTCTTTTCCCAGAGAGTAGTGAGCCTCTGAATACACTGCCAGCTGGTGTGGTGAGTGCTGCCTCTCTGTATGCCTCCAAGAGGGAGCAGGACTGGTTCTTGACTGGGGCAGAGATCGCATCATATATAAGGTAAGTGGCTTTATAGATAACACATGGTCCATGTGATCTCCTGGACTGGTTTTGATCGGCAGAGGGGGGCGAAGAGGAATTTTCCAGAGTATTTTTTACCTTATTGGCCCTAGGTTTTTTCGGCTCTCCCAGAAGATTACATGGCTACGGGGTGCTGGGGGGAGTATTTAGGCAAGGTGGTCCAGCCATCATGGTGTGGGGCAAGCTTGATGGACCAGCTGGTCTTTTCCTGCTAGTCAATTTTGTATGTTCATAATGTTGCTGAACGTAGACCATTTGTCACATGACAAATGCTTGTGCTGACAATTGAGCTGAGATGTTACTACATGTCCTCTGGAAATCTTCTGGGATGGTTCCACTTTGGACTGAGGTTTTATAACCAGGCTACTGCATCTGTTAAAGTGAGAGCACTGTAACCTAATGCTGCAACTTTCTTCACTCATTAGAAATGACAGCCACGAGTATACACGCCCAAAATCATCCTGCCCTCATGTGTACCTTTTGTTAAACATGCCTCCTACTTCAGGGGCAGGATGCTTTACTCCGGTTTGTCCGGCAGTGGATTAATGTATAAAAACACAAGATTTCCTAGGTCGTGGATAATTTTTGTTGTTGAGCTAATTCATATCTATATAGTTAAAAGTTCTGATGAAAGGTCGTCGACCTGAAACATTAACTCTGTTTCTCTCTCCACAGATGCTGCCTGACCTGCTGAGTATTTCCAGCATTTTCTGTTTTTATTTCAGATTTCCAGCATCTGCAGTATTTTACTTTTGTTTTAGTTAAAAGTCTTGGTTGAACGTGAATAAGCCAACAGCAGCTTCTTATCCAGCCCTATATTCTATTGTGGATTCCTATGGCTATTAGTTGAAATAGAAATCCTTTGTGGGAAATTTGTCAAATGTTAGCCAAGATCTTCCCTTCTCCTGGCTATTTTATATTAAGTTATTGCTATACAGGTACTCCTCCAACCTGTTTTTTTCAAACTCCATCCCAGTAAAACTAGATAATAAGCTGGACTCCCCGTATCAATCCTCCACAAGTTACAATTCATTCAAAAACCTGCAGCCCGCACCCTCACCTATATCCCCATCACCCCCATACTCTCACTGGCTCCCTATGCCCCAATGAGTTAACTTCAAAATTCTTGTCCTCACTTTCAAATCCCTCCATGGTCTCGCCCTACCCCAACTTACTGATCTCCATTTTTACATGTCTGCATACCCTGAACTGCTCTAACACTAGGTTAATCCTTGTCCCCTGCTCCACCATTTAGCCACTATGCTTTTGTCCCCCACAGCTCCCTGCCTAGTTTCCTATGATGCGTCACCTCCCAAGGTGTTTTCAAAAACCCTTCCCTTCAACCCAGCCTTAGTTTCGCCCCACCTTAGCACTCTACATTTTCCTTCTTGCTTAGCAGTCACTGTTTTACTTCTTTAAAGTGCTTTGAGATATCGGCCTGGAATTTGTGGTCAGTGGCGAAGTGATGATGCTTGCTGCTGACCTCGAAGAAAGCTGCCCACAAAGATCTAGCGATCTCTGTGGCGCGAATTTCACCTGTCCCCACGTTAGTTTGATTCTGGCGCAGGAGATCTCCAGCGTCCAGCTGACTAAGCAGCCAATCACATTGAAGAATTCTCACAGACAGCAAACCAGGAAGTAAAATGCACTGATTTTCCTTCACTTAATCAATCATTTTACAGAGAGTGAAATAAAGATTGGGGCATGCACATGGGATTACGGTAGAAGCTCAAATATCAAACAAACTTTAAAAATTATATTAAAATCCATGTAATTCTTTTCATATTAATAGAAAAATTTGGCATTCCACAAAAACAATTCGTTTTTCAGGGCCAGAACGGTTGTTCAGCAGTCAGTACGCCTCTTTCAACAAGGCTCAATTTTTTTTGGGGGGGTGGGGTGGTTAACAGTGATATTCCAGCGTAAAAGGGGAAGTTTTCGTCAGTTCTGGGTGATTTGAATTGATTTCGGGATCGGGGGAGTTCCACAGCGCAGCCTGTGGAGGAGCAGGGAATGACTGACAGCAACGTCTGGATTTCCGTGTTTATCGGTGCATGTGCGGACTCCAGAAGTTGCTGTCAGTTTCAGAGGAGTAATGATGGCGAATGCTGACAGTTTCACCATCATTACTACAGCAAAATCTGGGCCATTATTCTGCATGTGAGCAGTACTATCAAAATGTCTTTGTGGTTCATATAATACGAGGGGTTACGTTTGGCATATATAATGCCACATGAACAATCAATAGTCCTGACGACCCGGGAAATCTAGCAATTCTGAAAAATCTGACATGCCCTCTCAGTCACCTAAGTGGAAGCACTTGTATAAATTGGGCTGCCCCAGCAAAGAGGGCATCGGCGATTTGCATTTATAGAGGAGTGCATAGCAAATTGGCAGATCTGGCAAAAGTTCCCTGTTGCTCCCTGAAATGAGCCTGTGGAATACAAGTCGAGTGCCGTGGTCACTTTCTCTGCCAGAGAGAGCCAGATGTGCTGTGGACATCGGTTGCAGATCTGGCTGCAGCAGCGAACAGAGTTTCTTCAAAGAATGGCCTGTTTCTGTGCTGTAAATTCTAAATGTAAAGCTTCATGATTGAAGTGCAGCCTCCTGAAACAGAATTCCTGGGAAAGGTCTTAAAAAGTGTGCCTGGGTCTAAAGATCCTGCCATATGGGTAGTGCTGAAATGGCCTGACTCTTCCGTGGTGCTGCCAGATTAATCTGGCATCACTTACGGCCTTCTGCTGCTCCTCTTCCTCCAGCAAAGAGATCATGTAAAGTAGGATTCCCATTGGGAAGCACATTCTGCAGCCCTTAGATCCCAGCTCAGTAATTATCTTGAAATAGAATGCTATCCAAGGATATTGCAGAACTTAGGGAAAAGCTTCCCGAGTATAAGAGTGAAAAAAAGTTTTGAAATACCTGCAGTCAATTCCAAGATATGGTCAAAAGTCTCCATATGCAATCTCAGTGAGCAGTGTCACTTTAATGAAGTACCTCAGTCTTGATAAACAGGTCCTGGCAAACTACACCTTTTAAACTGTGGTGCACAAAGTTAATGGCAGATAGGAAGGTGGAAGTCCTGAAATTTTAAGATGAGTGACATCATTCACCAATTGGATATGGCTGCCACCGTGAAGGCAGGCACTTCTTCAGCCTGCCCTGAAACTGAACGGAATTTCTGCTGGGGCAATTCTCAAGTAAATTGGCCCCAACAGAAATTCCTGACCTCGCAAAGGCACGCACTCCCACAGCACAGAAATTTCAGGGTCAGTATGTCTGGGAGAAGGTACTGAAAGCCTGTATTCAGAAACCAATATAGCCAATGTTGCTTTGATGACTGGAACAGCTCATTTGAAATGTTAATATATGCAGATTGACAGACAATAATGTCTCTCTGAATACTGAACCACTAGGGAAATTCACAATAAGGGGCGAAACACCATCAAGGAGAAATGCATGAAGAGAACAGCAATTTTCAGACTTTTAACACCTCACCTCACCGGATTTAAAGTCTGTTAAACACACAGTTCATTTGCATACTTGAAAGAAATGGCTGTAATTGAAAGAAGTTCCACGGCATAAATCGCGCCTTGGACTGCGCGTTTTTAGTTCTATATAAAAGCATGCGGACTCTGAAGTCAGAAGGTTGTGGGTTCAAGTCCCACTCCAGAGCTTGAGCACAAAAATCTAGGCTGACACTCCAGTGCAGTGCTGAGGGAGTGCTGCACTGTCAGAGGTGCCGTCTTTCAGATGAGACGTTAATCCGAGCTCTCTCAGGTGGACGTAAAAGATCCCATGGCACTATTTCGAAGAAGAGCAGGGGAGTTCTCCCCTGGCCAATATTTTTCACTCAATCAACATCACAAAACAGATTATCTGGTCATTATCATATTGCTGTTTGTGGGAGCTTGCTGTGCGCAATTGGCTGCTGCATTTCCTACATTACAACAGTGACTACACTTCAAAAGTACTTCATTGGCTGTAACACACTTTGGGACGTTCGGTGGTCATGAAAGGCGCTATATAAATGCAAGTATTTCTTTTCCTGTGGGCGAACTGGATCTGGCATTATCTATAGATTATCTTCAAGACCAACCCAAAATCACATTGCCTGGCAGAGTGTAATGGTTGATTTTAGTTTTATTGTTTGCAAGTACTGTGCTGTTTGAGCTTGTACGTTAGTCAACCTGAAAATAAATCTGAGCAAACACCTTTAGCTTTTACACATTGACGAGATGACGTTATTTTCTGTCTACCGAAGTGACAGATGAACGTGGTTGGCATCTCACATATTCTCCATGGAGCAATATACCGCAGTTACGGGTTGATTGTTAAACAGCAGCCCAAACATGGCTTGAAGAAGGATGCTTATGGAAACTGATGTCTAGCTGTGAAGACAGAGCAAGCGTTAGGAATGAAAAAACAAAACAAAAACAAATTCCAGGCACCTCTCCACATTAAGATAGTTTTCTGAGAGCTGAAAGGGAGCAGCTGTGCACCTTTTTATAACTTTTTGCGCAATTAGCTCATGCTTATCATGTTGAGGTCCGTGCACATGTAAGTGAGATGGCACCTTTACTGGAGAGATGCAGTTTTAAAAGTGGATCTGATCCAGGAATAATTGAAGGCATAGTCAACATGCAAGTAGACAGTGTGTTTGAGGTGATGGGGTCATGTAGAACTAGGGGCCAGCTATATACACATAGAAACAGGAGTGAACTTAGATTTCTAGAAGTTTTACTTTTCTCAGAAGGGGAACAAATTATGGAAGAGGATTCTGGAAGTGGCAGTGAAGAAGGACTCTTTACAATCCTTCAAGTCAGTGTTAAGACATATTTATTTGAGAAAATGAGGTGATCACGTGTGGAACTAATTATTCTGAAAAATAGCTAATGAGTGTCAGCCGTGACTCAGTTGGTAGCACTCTCGCCTCTAAGTCAAAAGGTTGTTGGTTCAAGTCCCACTCCAGAGACTTGAGCACAAAAACATCTAGGCTGACACTCCTTCTTCTTAGGCAGTCCCTCGGAACCGAGGATGACTTGCTTCCACATTAAAAATGGGTTCTCAGGTGACTGATGAGTCCAATGCGGGACCTACAGTCTCTGTCACAGGTGGGGCAGACGGTGGTTGAAGGGGCGGGGTGCTTGGGTTGACGTGTGCTCCTTCCGCTGTTTGCGCTTGACTTCCGCTTGCTCCCGGCAAAGAGACTCGAGGTGTTCGGCGCCTTCCCGGATGCTTCTCCTCCACTTTGTGCGGTCTTGGGCCAGGGATTCCTGGGTGTCAGTGGGGATGTTGCACTTTTTCAAGGAGGCTTTGAGGGTGTCCTTGAAGTGTTTCCTCTGCCCACCTGGGGCTCTCTTGCCATGTCGGAGCTCCGAGTAGAGCGCTTGTTTTGGGAGTCTCGTATCGGGCATGCGGACGATGTGGCCCGTCCATCAAAGCTGATAGAGTGTGGTCAAAGCTTCGATGCTCGGGATGTTGGCCTGAGCAAGAACACTGACGTTGGTGCGCCTATCCTGCCAATGGATTTGCAGGATCTTGTGGAGGCAGCGTTGGTGGTACCTCTTCAGTGCTTTGAGGTGCCTGCTGTACATGGTCCATGTCTCTGAAGCATACAGGAGGGCGGGTATCACTATTGCTCTGCAGACCATAAGCTTGGTGTTGGATTTAAGGTCCTGGTCTTCAAACACTCTCTTCCTCAGGCTGCACTGGCATACTGAAGGCGGTGTTGGACTTCATCATCGACGTCTGCCCTTGTTGACAATAGGCTCCCGAGGTATGGAAAGTGGACCACGTTGTCCAAGGCCTCGTCATGGATTTTGATAATCAGGGTGCAGTACTGTGTGGCGGGGGCAGGTTGGTAGAGGACCTTTGTCTTACGGATGTTTAGTGTAAGGCCTATGCTCTCGTACGCTTCAGTGAAGGCGTTGACGATGGTTTGGAGTTCGACCTCAGAGTGTGCACAGACGCAAGCGCTGTCTGCATACTGTAATTCGATGACACAGGATGGGCTGGAGGTGATGGAGGTTGAAGAGTTTCCTGTTTGTTCTGTAGATTAGCTCCACTCCAGTACAGTGCTGAGGGAGTGCTGCACTGTTGGAGGTGCCGTCTTTGTGAGACATTAAACCGAGGCCTCATCTGCTCTCTCAGGTGGCCGTAAAAGATCCCATGACACTATTTCGAAGAGCAGGGGAGTTATCCCTGGTGTCAAGGCTAATATTTATCCCTCAATGAACATCAGTAAAAAAAAAAAATTATCTGGTAATTATCTGTTTGTGAAAGCTTACTGTGTACAAATTGGCTGCCGCGTTTCCCACATTAGTCACTACCAATGTTCCCTTTAATTTTTTTTATGGGGCTGCACGGCCCATTCAAAATACCGTGCATGCGTGGTTTTTCCCATTTAAAAGCTGGTGAGTCGGCTGCGCGGGAGCTCCAGAGCGCTGCGACGTGGCCGCTCAGCTTAAGGGGGACATTGGTGACTACACTTCAAAAGTACTTCATTCGCTGTAAAGCGCTTTGGGATGTCCTGAGGTCATAAAAGGCACTATATAAATGCAAGTCTTTCTTCTACTGAGCCATGGCTGACACCTTGGAAGCAACACCTTCAGGGCAGGTGAGCGGAGTAGATTGCAGAGAAAAATAAATACATGAGGCCTGCTAAGTGTATAAATCCAGTCTTGAGCAATTGTACATTTTTTTCTTCCTCTTGGTGGATGTCACCAGAGTTGTGCACCAGAGTCTTGGGGTACCCCTTGTAAAAAAGGTTTTTAAAAAATTGGTATTTTAACAACGAAAGGAGACATTGAATGAAAAAAGTCCATTTGGTCCATCAAGCCTGTTCCTGCTGTGAACCACATTACAATTAGAGTTTCTGGATTTTGGGTTAAACTGATAAAACTCACCCTACTGGATTAGGAACATAGTTGCAGAAGTAGGCCATTCAGTCCCTCGAGCCTGTTCCACCATTCAATTACATCATGGCTAGTCTGTATCTTAACTCCATCTACCTGCCTTGGTTCTGTAACCCTTAACACCCTTGCCTAAGAAAAAAAATGATCAATTAAAGTTTTGAAATTTGCAATTGACCCGCAGTCTCAACCATTTTTTTTGGGAGAGTTCCAAATTTCCACTACCCTTTGTGTGAAGAAGTGCTTCCTGACATCACCCTATAACAACTTCGCTCTAATTTTAAGATTATGTTCCCTTGTTTTGAACTTCCCCACTGGTGAAAAGAGTTTCTCTCTATCTACCCCATCAAATCCTTTAATCATCTTAAACACCTCAATTAGATCACCCCTTAATCTTGTATACTCATTGGAATATAAGCCTAGTCTATGCAATTTGACTTCATAAATTAACCCTTTTAGCCTGGTATCATTCTGGTGAATCTGTGCTGCACCCCCTCCAAGGCCAATATATCCTTCCTGAGGTGTGGTGCCCAGAACTGAACGCAGTACTGTAAATGGGGTCTAAATGTGATTATTTTATTTATTAACACTGAAAAAAGTAGAATAAATTTTAGGACTCAAGGCAGAAACAGAATTCAAGCTTCCATCCCCAACACTCTATTAATGACCCTTTTCTCATTTTACTGTCTGCTTTCCCAGGCTGTATCGTGTGCGGATCATTATTATGCTTTCTGGTTTTCATCAGATTTTACTCTGATTTTTGCTGTTTTAAAAATACAAAAACTAAAGCACCTATAAAGCATTAAATTTGTTGCAAATGTAGAATTGCTAAAAAAAAACTTCAGCAACATTCTACCAAAAATATGAGCACTTAAAACCAGAATCTTGATACACAATCCACTCCACCCCACACATTCAATCTCCAAAGAAAAGTTTCTGGAAAGCTCCCTCTAGCCCCCCCAAAAAATAAATCAAGCAAAACTCCAGAATACCAATCTTCTGGATCAGCCTTGGCATGTGGTAGCACTCTCACCTCTGAGTCAGAAGATCGTAGGTTCAAGTCCCACTCCAGAGCCTTCAGCACATAATCTAGGTTGACATTTCAGTGCAGTGCTGAGGGAGCAATGCATTGTTAGAGGAGCTGTCTTTCGAATGAGAGGTTAATCCGAGACCCCGTCTGTCCTCTCAGGTGGAAGTAAAAGATCCCATGGTATTATTCGAAGAAGAGTAGGGAGTTCTCCCCAGTGTCCTGGCCAACATTTCTCCCTCAGCCAACACCAGCAAAAGCACATTATCTGGTCATTTATCTCATTGGCTGCCATATTTCCCAAATCACAACCATAGTAACTACACTTCAAAAGTACTTCATTGGATGTGAAGCGATCGGAGGTCGTGAAAGGTGCTATATAAATGCATTACATTAGTCATCCTTCTTCCCTTGGTCCCAACATCAAGTTACATATAGCATTTGATCAGTTCTGTCTTTAGCACCAAAGTTTGCAAATTTAGCCTGCTACATGAATAGAAAGAAAGAAAAGAAAGACTTGAATTTATAGCCAAGGGTTGGTATTTTATATTCAAAGAACTCTCCACTGTTTCCTTCCTCTAACTTGAACTCTACTTTGAACAGGTAGTGCCATCCACTACTTTGATCCATGGGGAGCAGCATACGTTTTCACTGCTGGTGTCTCATTCAGTGGTATGTGGACTTGGCATGAGGTATCGGCAAGGGGAAAAGATTAGGAAAAGGGAGCAAGGGACCAGGCATGGGCTGGAGGACTGAGGAAGGGTCTAGGGCATAGGAAGCAGACAACTGGCAAGCAGATTGCACTGCATCAACTGAAATGTATTATACCACAGCAAGTTGTTTTTCTTATTTCATATAAAGAGCACACAACTACATTATCAAATTTGATACAGCTTCTCATGTATGTTTTCACACTAATTAAGCTCAGATCATTGCCAACAATGAGGTTTTAACTAATAGAATTGGACTTTATAATATAATATAAACAACAGCAAAACGCACAGAAAAACACTATTTATTTATTAAAAAATCCAGGGCTGTAAATTCAGGCCTCAGCCCTCCCCACATCATCTCCTGGCCTCATGTCTTTTCCATGTTCCAGCAGACCAGGTAATCGCCCGGAATTTGCGGTAAGTGGCGAAGCGACGGTGCTCGCTGCTGGCCTCGAAGAAAGCAGCCCACAAAGACTTTGTGAAGAATTCTCACAGACAGTAAACCAGGAAGTAAAATGCACAGAATATAATTTACTTTTTATAAATTTTACAGAGAGCAAAATAAAGATTGGGACATACACATAGGATTAAGGTAGAAGCTGAAATATCATAAACAAGCTTAAAAAGAATTGAAAACCATGTAATTCTTATCATAATGCAAAAAATTTGACATTCCACAAATATAAAATTAGTTTTTCAGGGCCAGAATGATTGTTCAGCAGTCAATACGCTATTAAAAACCCAGTTACACCTCTTTTAATAAGGCTTAACCTTTTTGCGGGAGGGTGGGGGGGGGGGAACTTCCAGCGTAATAGGGGAAGTTTTTGTCCTTCAGGGTGATTTGAATTGATTGGCTCTGGGGAGTTCCACAGCGCAACCTGTGGAGGAGCAGGGAATGACTGACAGCAACTTCTGGATTTCTGTGTTTATCTGCACATGCGCTGACTCCAGAAGTTGCTGTCACTTTCAGAGGAGCAATGACGGCGAACGCTGACAGTTTCGCTGTCATTACCACCACATAATCCCAGTCAATAGCCTCCCCACGCCACCCGCCCCGATCTTAATATCCACCTCTGACCCAATTATTGTAGGCTAGCAACTTACTGCGTAGCCAGAGCTTTCAAAAAGGTGTGCATCAGCAAAGGAACATGAGTGAGCACAAAATGGATTGATTGGGAGACAAATAGAGAACAAATCAGAGTGAAGGATATAGTTAGACAGTCAAAGGAAAAAAAAACTTGAATTTATCTAACACCTTATCATGTCCTCAGGATATCGACTTTTACAACCAATGTATTGGCCCTGAATTTCTGATCGAAGGCTTCCTGCGGGCGGATGCCTCCAATCGGAAAAAAATCTACGAACTTACCTGCTGGTACCGTGGCTTGCGATCCTGGGCCTCTCCTCTTTGAAATACGTAGAGGCTCAGGTATCCCAGGGGCGCATGTGGTTCGCAAGCGCCCCTGGGAATCACGTAGGCCAGGCGAACCAATGAAAGAAGGGAATCCCCCTTCGTCCTTTTGACAGTTCTGTACGGACAGAACTGTCAAAAGTATGAATGGGGGATCACATTTAAATACACACTAAAACATTAAATAATTTTTTAAATTACATATTTAAAATGAATTAAAATGCCATTTAATTAAATATTTTAAACAAAAATGTAATTTTTTGAAAAAAATAATTAAATGTTTTTATGGGGCTAAAAATAAACGTACCTTTTTTAAAGAGTATTTTTAATTTATAAATTAGTGATCAAATTTTATTTTTCTATTTTTTAAAACTCATATGGTGGTAAAAGCAGGCCTTACGCCTGCTTTTACCAGGCGTAAGAATTTGACAGGTTCTCAGCAGGCGGAAGTTGTGCAGAAAGCGCAACTCTCCACCCGCGGAGGCACTTTTCTTGGGCATGTGGATGATGTCAAGAGAATTCTTGAGAGATCGCAAGTGCCAGGTTTCAGCGCATGCACTTCGCACTTGCGCGGCCCCTATGGGCACGTACGCACCTCGTATGCACCCGTGGGGGTCGGAAAATCCAGCCCATTATTTTTGAAATGTAGTCACTGTTCTTAGGTAGGTAAACATGGCAGCCAATTTGCAAATAGGAAGGTTCAACATTCACTAAAGATCAGATAATCTGTTTTGGTGACTAGTAGAGAAGGAATGTTAGCCAAGACACTGGGAGAACTCCCTGCTCTTCTTTGCACAGTGCCATGGGACATTTTACATCCACCTGAACAGGCAGGCAAGACCTCAGATTAACAACTTTAACAACACAACACCCTCTCAGTACTGGAATTAACTGTCAACCGAGATTATGTGCTTAAATCTGTAATGGAGCTTGTCGAAAAAAAGTCACAAACAAAGAGAAATATAACAAGGAAAGTGCGTGACAGTGGAGCATTGAAAAAAGAGTTGAATACAAGCAGAAAAATGGGCTGGGGCACAAGAATTAAACACGAGGAAAGAATGAGAGACATCACTGCAGGATGACAAAAAAGGTTCCAGAGTTGTTAATCAGGAGATATTAGAAATGAACAGTGATCAAAAGGAGGGCGACCCACTTAAATGCCTGTTTTTTTCCAGAACAAGATACACTAGGTTAAATTAGGTTACATTATTTAAACCAAAACTGGCGAGTCCGCTCCAAATGTGTGGCACACGACAAGCTTGCAAAACTAAACCATTCGATTCCCTGTGGAGGGAATAAATCACAGGCAACTTGTGAATGATCATTTGTAAAAGTGGTGCAGGTGATGCAGCAGCAAGGGATCTGGGGTGCACAGAGAATGTTCAGAACAATGGCAACCTTGACAACTAGTGGCTGAGTGACAGGTGCCACGGGACCATCCCATTAGCTGACACTCTCCACTTCCTCTCCCGCTGAGACACACACACACCCAATGTGACCCATGCGTAATACCTCACCAGCTCCGACTCGTTCGTTCGCTCACTCTTCTCCTCGAACCTTTCCCTCCCCTATCTCCGGCTCCAATGATCAGCCTCCACGCCGTCCCCGCCGCTGCTCCCAAGACGTCTTCGCGGATTGGACCAAAGGCTCCGCTGCTGCTGAACGCCCCCCCCCATCGCACAGCGACGGCATAGTAAGCCTCTCGCCGATTGGTTGACAAGTAAGCCAAACCAACTGTCAAGGGAGGGGGGAAGGAAATCGAAATCGGCGGCGGTTTTTCCTGCCGCTTCCGCTCGCGGTGGGTGTCACCGCCCTGTTTCTTCCCCCCCCTACTTTTCGGCTGGTTCCGCTACCGCGGTTGCAGCCGATTGGTTCCCACCCCTGCGAGAGGGAAGGCGATTGGCGAGGCACACGCGGCCCGGACCGAGCGCCGCCGCTGTGTGAGTGATGTTGGTGCGGGGCTGAGACCCTGACCACCCCCCTCCCCTCCCCCCGGCTCGGCCCCTTCCCCACTCACTTCGGTTATTATTTAAAATATATATTTAAATATTCCAGGCCGCTGCGCTTGTGGTTTTCTTTTTAAACCCCTTCTTCCGTTTACTGCTGTAAAATGGCGGAGCGTTCTGCGCTGGAGGTGAGGAGCCTGGTGTCTCACCCGGCCGGCTGGCAGTCCCTCCTCTCCTTCACTGTCCTCTTTCTAGCTTGGCTGGCTGGCTTCAGCTCCAGGTTATTCGCCGTCATCCGCTTCGAGAGCATCATCCATGAGTTTGACCCGTGGTGAGTAGCACGCGCGCCGCCGGAACCCCAACTCACCGACGGGAACCTCAGCTGGGGGAGAGCTGAGGGCATGGATGGGGGGAGGAGAGAGGGGGCATGGATGGTGTGCAGGAGAGAGGGGGCATGGATGGTGTGCAGGAGAGAGGGGGCATGGATGGGGGGAGGAGAGAGGGGGCATGGATGGTGTGCAGGATTAAGGGGGCATGGATGGTGTGCAGGAGAGAGGGGGCATGGATGGTGTGCAGGAGAGAGGGGGCATGGATGGGGGGAGGAGAGAGGGGGCATGGATGGTGTGCAGGAGAGAGGGGGCATGGATGGTGTGCAGGAGAGAGGGGGCATGGATGGTGTGCAGGAGAGAGGGGGCATGGATGGTGTGCAGGAGAGAGGGGGCATGGATGGTGTGCAGGAGAGAGGGGGCATGGATGGTGTGCAGGATTAAGGGGGCATGGATGGTGTGCAGGAGAGAGGGGGCATGGATGGGGGGAGGAGAGAGGGGGCATGGATGGTGTGCAGGATTAAGGGGCATGGATGGTGTGCAGGAGAGAGGGGGCATGGATGGTGTGCAGGAGAGAGGGGGCATGGATGGTGTGCAGGAGAGAGGGGGCATGGATGGTGTGCAGGAGAGAGGGGGCATGGATGGTGTGCAGGAGAGAGGGGGCATGGATGGTGTGCAGGAGAGAGGGGGCATGGATGGGGGGGAGGAGAGAGGGGGCATGGATGGTGTGCAGGAGAGAGGGGGCATGGATGGTGTGCAGGAGAGAGGGGGCATGGATGGGGGGGAGGAGAGAGGGGGGGCATGGATGGGGGGGAGGAGAGAGGGGGGGCATGGATGGGGGGGAGGAGAGAGGGGGGGCATGGATGGGGGGGAGGAGAGAGGGGGGGCATGGATGGGGGGGAGGAGAGAGGGGGGCATGGATGGGGGGGAGGAGAGAGGGGGGGCATGGATGGGGGGGAGGAGAGAGGGGGGGCATGGATGGGGGGGAGGAGAGAGGGGGGGCATGGATGGGGGGGCATGGATGGGGGGGGAGGAGAGAGGGGGGGCATGGATGGGGGGGAGGAGAGAGGGGGCATGGATGGGGGGAGGAGTGAGGGGGGGCATGATGGGGGGAGGAGAAGGGGGGGGCATGGATGGGGGGGAGGAGTGGAGGGGGGGGCATGGATGGGGGGGAGGAGAGAGGGGGGGCATGGATGGGGGGAGGAGAGGGGGCATGATGGGGGGGAGGAGAGAGGGGGCATGGATGGGGGGGAGGAGAGAGGGGGGGCATGGATGGGGGGGAGGAGAGAGGGGGGGGCATGGATGGGGGGGAGGAGAGAGGGGGGGCATGGATGGGGGGGGAGGAGAGAGGGGGGGCATGGATGGGGGGGCAGAGAGAGGGGGGGCATGGATGGGGGGGAGGAGAGAGGGGGGGCATGGATGGGGGGGAGGAGAGAGGGGGGGCATGGATGGGGGGGAGAGAGAGGGGGCATGGATGGGGGGAGGAGAGAGGGGGCATGGATGGTGTGCAGAGAGAGGGGCATGGATGGTGTGCAGGAGAGGGGGCATGGATGGTGTGCAGGAGAGAGGGGGCATGGATGGGGGGGGAGGAGAGAGGGGGCATGGATGGTGTGCAGGAGAGAGGGGGCATGGATGGGGGGGAGGAGAGAGGGGGGGCATGGATGGGGGGGAGGAGAGAGGGGGGGCATGGATGGGGGGGAGGAGAGAGGGGGGGCATGGATGGGGGGAGGAGAGAGGGGGGGCATGGATGGGGGGGAGGAGAGAGGGGGGGCATGGATGGGGGGGAGGAGAGAGGGGGGGCATGGATGGGGGGGAGGAGAGAGGGGGGGCATGGATGGGGGGGGAGGAGAGAGGGGGCATGGATGGGGGGAGGAGAGAGGGGGCATGGATGGTGTGCAGGAGAGAGGGGGCATGGATGGGGGGGGAGGAGAGAGGGGGGCATGGATGGTGTGCAGGAGAGAGGGGGCATGGATGGGGGGGAGGAGAGAGGGGGGCATGGATGGTGTGCAGGAGAGAGGGGGCATGGATGGTGTGCAGGAGAGAGGGCATGGATGGGGGGAGGAGAGAGGGGGCATGGATGGTGTGCAGGAGAGAGGGGGCATGGATGGTGTGCAGGAGAGAGGGGGCATGGATGGTGTGCAGGAGAGAGGGCATGGATGGGGGGAGGAGAGAGGGGGCATGGATGGTGTGCAGGAGAGAGGGGGCATGGATGGTGTGCAGGAGAGAGGGGGCATGGATGGTGTGCAGGAGAGAGGGGGCATGGATGGTGTGCAGGAGAGAGGGGGCATGGATGGTGTGCAGGAGAGAGGGCATGGATGGGGGGAGGAGAGAGGGGGCATGGATGGTGTGCAGGAGAGAGGGGGCATGGATGGTGTGCAGGAGAGAGGGGGCATGGATGGTGTGCAGGAGAGAGGGGGCATGGATGGTGTGCAGGAGAGAGGGGGCATGGATGGGGGGAGGAGAGGGGGGCATGGATGGTGTGCAGGAGAGAGGGGGCATGGATGGTGTGCAGGAGAGAGGGGGGCATGGATGGTGTGCAGGAGAGAGGGGGCATGGATGGTGTGCAGGAGAGAGGGGGCATGGATGGGGGGAGGAGAGAGGGGGCATGGATGGGGGGAGGAGAGAGGGGGCATGGATGGTGTGCAGGAGAGAGGGGGGGCATGGATGGTGTGCAGGAGAGAGGGGGGGCATGGAGGAGGGGGCGGAGAGGGGGGGCATGGATGAGGGGGAGGAGAGAGGGGGCATGGATGAGGGGGAGGAGAGAGGGGGGGGGCATGGATGAGGGGGAGGAGAGGGGGGGGCATGGATGAGGGGGAGGAGAGAGGGGGGGGCATGGATGAGGGGGAGGAGAGAGGGGGGGCATGGATGAGGGGGAGGAGAGAGGGGGGGCATGGATGAGGGGGAGGAGAGAGGGGAGGCATGGATGAGGGGGAGGAGAGAGGGGGGGGCATGGATGAGGGGGAGGAGAGAGGGGGGGCATGGATGAGGGGGAGGAGAGGGGGGGCATGGATGAGGGAGGAGAGAGGGGGGGGCATGGATGAGGGAGGAGAGAGGGGGGGGCATGGATGAGGGGGAGGAGAGAGGGGGGGGCATGGATGAGGGGGAGGAGAGAGGGGGGGCATGGATGAGGGGGAGGAGAGGGGGGGGCATGGATGAGGGGGAGGAGAGGGGGAGCATGGATGAGGGGGAGGAGAGGGGGGCATGGATGAGGGGGAGGAGAGAGGGGGGGCATGGATGAGGGGGAGGAGAGAGGGGGGGGCATGGATGAGGGGGAGGAGAGAGGGGGGGGCATGGATGAGGGGGAGGAGAGAGGGGGGGGCATGGATGAGGGGGAGGAGAGAGGGGGGGGCATGGATGAGGGGGAGGAGAGAGGGGGGGGCATGGATGAGGGGGAGGAGAGAGGGGGGGCATGGATGAGGGGGAGGAGAGAGGGGGGGCATGGATGAGGGGGAGGAGAGAGGGGGGGGCATGGATGAGGGGGAGGAGAGAGGGGGGGGCATGGATGAGGGGGGAGGCATGGATGAGGGGGAGGAGAGGGGGGGGCATGGATGAGGGGGAGGAGAGAGGGGGGGGCATAGATGAGGGGGAGGAGAGAGGGGGGGGCATGGATGAGGGGGAGGAGAGAGGGGGGGGCATGGATGAGGGGGAGGAGAGAGGGGGGGCATGGATGAGGGGGAGGAGAGAGGGGGGAGGAGAGGGGGGGCATGGATGAGGGGGAGGAGAGAGGGGGGCATGGATGAGGGGGAGGAGAGAGGGGGGCATGGATGAGGGGGCGGAGAGAGGGGGGGCATGGATGAGGGGGAGGAGAGAGGGGGGCATGGACGAGGGGGAGGAGAGAGGGGTGGCATGGACGAGGGGGAGGAGAGAGGGGTGGCATGGACGAGGGGGAGGAGAGAGGGGGGGCATGGATGAGGGGGAGGAGAGAGGGGGGGCATGGATGAGGGGGAGGAGAGAGGGGGGGCATGGATGAGGGGGAGGAGAGAGGGGGGCATGGAGATGGGGGAGGGGGAGGAGAGGGGGGGATGGATGGGGGGAGGAGAGGGGGGGATGGATGGGGGGGAGGAGAGGGGGGGATGGATGGGGGAGGAAAGGGACGCGGGGAGAGAGCGGGGGGGAGGTGGCAGGAAAGGGACATGAGAGCGGGGGGGCAGGAAAGGGACATGGGGAGAGAGCGGGGGGGTGTCAGGAAAGGGACGCGGGGAGAGCGAGGGGCAGGAAAGGGACATGGGGAGGGGGCAGGAAAGGGACATGAGAGCGGGGGGGCAGGAAAGGGACATCGGGAGAGAGCGGGGGGGTGGTGCAGGAAAGGGACATGGGGAGAGAGCGGGGGGAGGGGGCAGGAAAGGGACATGGGGAGAGAGCGGGGGGCAGGAAAGGGACATGGGGCGAGAGCGGGGGGGGAGGGGGCAGGAAAGGGACATGGGGAGAGAGCGAGGGGCAGGAAAGGGACATGGGGAGAGAGCGAGGGGCAGGAAAGGGACATGGGGAGAGGGAGAGGGAGGGGGCAGGAAAGGGACGCGGGGAGAGAGCAGGGGGGCAGGAAAGGGATGCGGGGAGAGAGCGGGGGGGCAGGAAAGGGACATGGGGAGAGAGCGGGGGGAGGGGGCAGGAAAGGGACATGGAGCGGGGGGGGAGGGGGCAGGAAAGGGACATGGGGAGAGAGCGGGGGGAGGGGGCAGGAAAGGGACATGGAGCGGGGGGGAGGGGGCAGGAAAGGGACGCGGGGAGAGAGCGAGGGGCAGGAAAGAGACGCGGGGGGGCAGGAAAGGGACGCGGGGAGAGAGCGGGGGGGCAGGAAAGGGACGCGGGGAGAGAGCGGGGGGGCAGGAAAGGGACGCGGGGAGAGAGCGGGGGGGCAGGAAAGGGACGCGGGGAGAGAGCGGGGGGGGCAGGAAAGGGACGCGGGGAGAGAGCGGGGGGGGCAGGAAAGGGACGCGGGGAGAGTGCGGGGGGGCAGGAAAGGGACATGGGGCGAGAGCAGGGGGGCAGGAGAAGGACATGGGGCGAGAGCGGGGGAGGCAGGAAAGGGACATGGGGCGAGAGCGGGGGGCGAGAGCGGGGAGCGGGGGGGCAGGAAAGCGACATGGGGCGAGAGCGGCGGGGAGGGGGGCAGAAAAGGGACATGGGGCGAGAGAGGGGGGATGGGGCAAGAAAGGGACATGGGGCGAGAGAGAGGGGCAAGAAAGGGACATGGGGCGAGAGAGGGGGTAGGGGGGCAAAAAAAGACATGGGGCGAGAGCGGGGGGGGAGCGGGCAGGAAAGGGACATGGGGCGAGAGCGGGGGGGAGCGGGCAGGAAAGGGACATGGGGCATGAGCGGGGGGGGCAGGAAAGGGACATGGGGCGAGAGCGGGGGGTGGAGGGGGGCAGGAGAAGGACATGGGGCGAGAGCGGGGGAGGCAGGAAAGGGACATGGGGAGAGAGCGGGGGGGGGCAGGAGAGGGACATGGGGCGAGAGCGGGGGGGAGGGGGGCAGGAAAAGGACATGGGGCGAGAGTGGGGGAGGCAGGAAAGAGACATGGGGCGAGAGCGGGGGAGGCAGGAAAGGGACATGGGGAGAGAGCGGGGGGGCAGGAGAGGGACATGGGGCGAGAGTGGGGGGCAGGAGAAGGACATGGGGCGAGAGCGGGGGAGGCAGGAAAGGGACATGGGGCGAGAGCGGGGGGCGAGAGCGGGGAGCGGGGGGGCAGGAAAGCGACATGGGGCGAGAGCGGGGGGGAGGGGGGCAGAAAAGGGACATGGGGCGAGAGAGGGGGGATGGGGCAAGAAAGGGACATGGGGCGAGAGAGAGGGGCAAGAAAGGGACATGGGGCGAGAGAGGGGGTAGGGGCGCAAAAAAAGACATGGGGCGAGAGCGGGGGGGGAGCGGGCAGGAAAGGGACATGGGGCGAGAGCGGGGGGGAGCGGGCAGGAAAGGGACATGGGGCATGAGCGGGGGGGGCAGGAAAGGGACATGGGGCGAGAGCGGGGGGTGGAGGGGGGCAGGAGAAGGACATGGGGCGAGAGCGGGGGAGGCAGGAAAGGGACATGGGGAGAGAGCGGGGGGGGGCAGGAGAGGGACATGGGGCGAGAGCGGGGGGGAGGGGGGCAGGAAAAGGACATGGGGCGAGAGTGGGGGAGGCAGGAAAGAGACATGGGGCGAGAGCGGGGGAGGCAGGAAAGGGACATGGGGAGAGAGCGGGGGGGCAGGAGAGGGACATGGGGCGAGAGTGGGGGGCGAGAGCGGGGAGCGGGGGGGCAGGAAAGCGACATGGGGCGAGAGCGGCGGGGAGGGGGGCAGAAAAGGGACATGGGGCGAGAGAGGGGGGATGGGGCAAGAAAGGACATGGGGCGAGAGGGGGGATGGGGCAAGAAAGGGACATGGGGCAAGAAAGGGACATGGGGCGAGAGAGGGGGTAGGGGGGCAAAAAAAGGGACATGGGGCGAGAGCGGGGGGGGAGCGGGCAGGAAAGGGACATGGGGCGAGAGCGGGGGGGAGCGGGCAGGAAAGGGACATGGGGCATGAGCGGGGGGGGCAGGAAAGGGACATGGGGCGAGAGCGGGGGGGCAGGAAAGGGACATGGAGAGAGAGTGGGGGGGCAGGAAAGGGACATGGGGAGAGAGTGGGGGGCAGGAAAGGGACATGGGGCGAGAGCGGGGGAGGGCGGCAGAAAAGGGACATGGGGCGGGGGTGAGGGGCCGAAAAGGGACATGGGGCGAGAGCGGTGGGGGAGTGGGCATGAAAGGGACATGGGGCGAGAGCGGGGGGTGAGGGGGCAGAAAAGGGACATGGGGTGAGAGAGGGGGAGGGGGGCAGAAAAGGGACATGGGGCGAGAGGGGGGAGGCGGGCAGAAAAGGGACATGGGGCGAGAGCGGGGGGCGAGGGGGGCAGGAAAGGGACATGGGGCGGGGGAGGGGGGCAAGAAAGGGACATGGGGTGAGAGGGGAGGGGGGCAAGAAAGGGACATGGGGCGAGAGCGGAGGGGTGGCAGGAGAGGGACATTGGGCGAGAGCGGGGGGGCAGGAGAGGGACATGGGGCGAGAGTGGGGGGGGCAGGAGAGGGACATGGGGAGAGCGGGGGGAGCAGGAGAGGGACATGGGCGAGAGGGAGCAGGAGAGGGACATGGGGTGAGAGCGGGGGGGCAGGAGAGGGACATGGGACGGGGGCAGGCGAGGGACATGGGCGAGAGGGGGGCAGGAGAGGGACATGGGGCAAGAGCGGGGGGGGCAGGAGAGGGACATGGGGCAAGAGCGGGGGGGGCAGGAGAGGGACATGGGGCGAGAGCGGGGGGGCAGGAGAGGGACATGGGGAGAGAGCGGGGGGAGCAGGAGAGGGACATGGGACGGGGGCAGGCGAGGGACATGGGCGAGAGGGGGGCAGGAGAGGGACATGGGGCGAGAGCGGGGGGGGGTACGAGAGGGACATGGGACGGGGGCAGGCGAGGGACATGGGCGAGAGGGGTGCAGGAGAGGGACATGGGGCGAGAGGGGCAGGAGAGGGACATGGGGCGAGAGCGGGGGGTCAGGCGAGGGACATGGGGTGAGAGGGACATGGGGCGAGAGCGGGGGGTCAGGCGAGGGACATGGGGCGAGAGGGGGGCAGGCGAGGGACATGGGGTAAGGGGGGGGCGGGAGAGGGACATGGGACGAGAGGGGGGGCAGGCGAGGGACATGGGGCGAGAGCGGGGGGTCAGGCGAGGGACATGGGGCGAGAGGGGGGGCAGGCGAGGGACATGTGGCGAGGGGGGGCAGGAGAGGGACATGGGGTGAGGGGGGCGGGAGAGGGACATGGGGCGGGGGCGGGAGAGGGACATGGGGCGGGGGCAGGAGAGGGACATGGGGCGGGGGCAGGAGAGGGACATGGGGCGAGGGGGGGCAGGAGAGGGACATGGGGCGAGAGTGGGGGGGGGTGCAGGAAAGGAATGTGGGGGCGAGAGCTGGTGGCAGGAGAGGGGGTCATGGGAAGATCTGGAGACAGGAGAATGGGGACATGGGCAGAATCTGGAGACAGGACAGTGGAGACCTGGGGGTTCTGGAGAGTGGGGACATTCGGAGCTGGGGATAAGGGAGTAGCATGGGGGATCGAGAGGGGACATGGGATCTAGGCAAGAGAGTGAGGCATTGGGTGATTTGGAAACAGAAGAGTGGGGACGAGTGAGAGGGGACATGGGTAGGATCTAGAGACAGGAAAGTAGCACTGGGGGGGGGGGGGTGGGATTTGGAGAATGGGGGCATGCGGTGGTAGGGATGGGAGAGAGGGACTTGGGGGATCTGGAGACAGGAGAGTGGGGACTTCTGGAGCTGAGGACAGCACAGTGGGTTAGGGTGATTTGGAGACAGGATAGTAGGGACATGCGGAGCTGGGGCAGGAGAGGGGGCATCTGGAGACGGGTAAGTTGGAACAGGACAGGAGAGTAGAGGCTGGTGACTGGGAATTTGAGTCATGGGGAATTTGTTTGCAAGGAAGCTGGGGGTTGGGTGATCTGGGGACAAGAAAGGTACCACAGGGGATGTAAAGACGAGTGTGGGGACATGGAAGGCTGGGGACCGGAGCGTAGAGGCAGGCTATAGGGAAGAGTCATGGAGGATCCGGGCGTATGAGGTCAGGGATGGGAGATCTGGGGACAGGAGGCATAGGAGAACTGGTGCCTGGGAGGGCAGCAGATTGAGGAGAACAGGAGACTGGGGCATGCAGGGAATAGGAGATGAGGGGTGGGTGGGTGGAGGGGTTGGGGAGGCTGAGACATGGATAGAACAGGGAATTCACTCATGGTGGAGGGTGATGGGGGTTGCAGGCGGTTGGGGAATTCAGAGAACAGGACATGGCGGGGGGAGCAGGGAAGACAAGAGTGGGGGCTTGAAGTACAACAGGAGGTAAAGGAGGAACCAGGAAAGTGTGGGCATATGGGAGTAAGTAGGATAACTAAGGGTCTGGCCTGATGGGAGGCTAGAGATTGGAGATGGGGGCAAGATTAGGCAAAGGACAAGACATTGAGCATGTGACGCAGGAGACTGGGAAAGGAGTCAGGGAAGAGATGCATTGTTTAGTATGGACTGGTCATACAGAGCAGAAGATGGAGGAGATAGGCATACAGTATATTGGGAAGACTTGGGCAGGATCCTTTCCCTCTTGTACCTGATGTAAGGCTCCTGGTGTGAAACCATGTTAATGGGCAGTGTTAATAAATGAGTGGATTTGGGAAAATTTTCATTCAAGCTCTCTTGGGATCTGTGAAAATGAGCACATTTGAACATGAGCACATGATCAGGCGGATGTCAGGACGCTGACTATTCATTGGGCTCGGAGAGTACAGGAAATATGGCAGTTTAACTGCTGTGGTCTGCTGCATTTGCACAATGTTCCTCTTTTTAAAAAAAAAATTGCCAGGATTACTTAACTATGTAAACTCAGCAGAGCAAAGATCATTATCATTATCCCTATCTCTGCTTGTGGATCACTTAACAATAGTTGGCAGCTTGATTTGATTCAAATATAAAAATTTAGAAAAAAAATGCCTGTGAAAAATGAGAGGCGTGATTACAGTAACGTGTTAGGATTTTAAGGGTATGCGAGAGAGCTTTGTTCTGCAGAGGGCAAAGTTGGTTGATATAAATTGAGAAAACAGGCTGAGATTGATTTTGCAGTTGGTAGGTTTCCATCTGTAGCTTGTAGAACTGTTGATGGTTTGACAGTTATTGTCTTTGACCTAAGGTTTTACTTCAAAAATATGTTATTAAAATATTGCAAAAGTGTTTGTTCATGTCTTTCATATCTGACACTTGTATAAAAGTTACATACTAGTAAGTTTAATGGTTGAGAAGAACTTGTCTCATATGTGTGTTATGGTGCTGCTATTCATATCTGACAGCAAATTATATAAAAAGATGTATACTGTTGAGCAGTGGAGCCTAATGGTTGAGAAAAAGTTGGGGCAGTATATCCATGTTTGATAGTAACATGCCCAATGACTGATTTAAGGCTCCAAATAGACACCTTGGAGAGGATCCAAGGTGTCCAAATTGAATGATTTGCTAATTATAATAGCATGAATACATGAAGGGTAATTCATTCAAATGCATATAGTGAGGACCATGTAATTATCAGATGTTTGCAAAACATGTTAATGACCTTTGGTAATAAAAACAGAAAATGCTGGAAATACTCAGCAGGGCAGGCAGCATATGTGGAGCGAGAAACCATTAACGTTTCAGGTCAATGACCTTTCAGTCTTTTGTATTAATGACCTTCGGGGCAGGTCAATCTCACTGCACCAACCTTTTCTCCATTTTGGCTTTTTGAATCCAGTATTGGACCCCTAAAAATTGAATACAGATCTCTGAATGGATGGCTTATAGTTCTAGAATTTTTATGATGATAAAGCAACCAATGATGTTTCAAAAATATGGTATATATTTGAACTTTATATTCAAGAAAATTTGCAATGGTTGCAGTTGTTATCCACATAAGAGACATAACAGAAATAGGGCCGTGGCACTTCAATGGGATGACTAGCAACTTGAGATATTTCACTAAAGTGCAAATGTAATGACAGAATTGTTTTTTTTTAAACAGTAGAATGGTGTACATACAACCTTTCATTTACTAGTTTGACATTTCATAGGGTTAATAATATAACATAGTATGTGCTGGGGGTAGGGTCTATATAATATGAATATGAGATGCTGTATACCCTCAGCTATTGCATTACTATCACCTTTATTGCCCCTTTCCCTACATCAACTCCACTGTGTTAAACGTACAAATACGCTATTAAACGATCATATGGGCCACCCCTGCTTATGTACTGAATCCCAAACTTGAGCCCTCCCCCCACCCCACCCTGGAACAATAATTGGCTCACATGTAGGCTGCACCCCCAATGAAATACCTTTTTTCTTGCTTTAAGAAAATGCAGCCTATATGTGAGTCAACAGGATATTTATTAAAAAGAATAGCCAGAATCTGGCACTTGGACTGACCATAACTCAGTCTCTGGGTTCTCTGCTGGTGTTATTAAACTCTAGTTTTCTTGTGGTTTATGACATTGCAACCGTTTCACTGAATTATGCCTTGGGTCCCTGTGTCAACTATTTATCATATATTTCCCGCTCCATATAGGGTCATATGGTAATTTTCACTCCTTTAAGAAATGCTTGCATTTTAAATTATTACTTCTACTTTTATTTGTCTAAAGCCCTTTTTAATTTATATATGCGTTAAGGTGTCTTGTCTATTACTAGTGAAATTTTGTTTAAAGCCCTTTATTTCTTTGAATGTATACGTATGCTAAGGGTGTCTTATTGATTTACTGCTGGTGAAATTTTAATAATGCTTATCCTGTATCTAACTCACAGTATCCCCATAAATAATCATGAGGGGCTGATCTTAACCCTCTTGGTTTCAGTGTAAGATCTGCCGTGTAAAATTGACTAACTTGCATCTACCACTCCATTCCTGGGTGTACTAATTGAATTGTTCTGTTAGAAAGGCAATGTGTAGTGATAATTATGTTTCCCTATTAGCATATCTGCCAATTTAGTTACCCCTCTGTGGTGCACTGGAAGATGATGAGCTGTTTGGCAGAACTGTCTCTGTTGGTTTCCATTTTAGAATCTAGAACCAGTACTGTTCTGAGGGTAGATTGACATGCAAGTTCCAAATTCCAGAATTATAAAGTGCTGAGTTAACCAGTGACGAGCCCTCTCTCTTGACCCATAGAAAGCGAGAGTGGTTGCCTTCTTGCATGAGGAACATCCTGTACAAATGGGGAATCCAGACACTGTTTTAGTTTGGATCTGTTACTGCCACTGTAGAAAAGGATATATTTAGTCAGAAATAGGTAAAATTAAATAGGTACAATAATGTGATCAGATGCATTTTCATTGTTTGATAATGGTCTGGCATTTAATAATTGTTTAAATGTATTAAACACCCCTTAAATTATCAGTCATCAACTATCTGCTCTTGTTTGTATTTATACAGTAGAGAGCAACGATGCAAATCTAATTTATGGGACGTGCTTGTGCATCTTATCGATTGATAATTGTAACAAGTTTACATGCTTCATTGTTGTCTGCAGTTGAAATACTGTAAATGTCTTCTGTTTATCAATGTCAAACTGGTCAGGATCATTTACTAGTCTCAACACATTCCTGTAAAAGAACAAGGTGCAGCCATTTGTTGGCAGATATTTATTAGCTGGGTTTAATGTTCTTTATCTCTACGCCAGTTAATACAATTTTTGCATACCGGTTAGTAAATTTTTATCATTGTGGGGAAGCTAACCTGTTCATATTGCATCATTTTTTATAATATGTGAATTTATATAGTGTCTTATCACATCTCCGTGTTTCACAAAATGAATTACTTTTGGAGTGCAATGACTGTTATGTAGGCTCATTTTTTGTCGTCATCTTTGCCCTCCCAGCCCTGCCTTGCAATAACACAACCGAGTCCTGTCGTTTTCTGTGCATATTGGATTGCTCTTCATACCTCCTGAAAATAAAGTTTGACTCTTGAGCAACGGTCTTTATTAATGATTTGAGTGCACTGCTAGTAAAATATTACTCTTCATATTTATTTTAAAGGCAAGAGAAGCTCTGGGTATTGATTTTAAGTATAGTCATTTATAACCTGATTATACTGTTGAAGTGTGCGTGAATGTATGCACTTTGGTAAGCTGCCAGTTAAAGATTTTATTTATGTTGGCCCCGGTCATTTCTTTCTTTTTCACCAGTGTTATCACAAGTGAAAGTAGGACTGCAATCATTGCTTCCCCACAGTCAGGTTTGTGCTGTATTTTAAGTGGAAACCTGGGAATTTGTACAGCAAGCTTAGTTATGGTTGTGACTACAATTTTAACTGCTAAATGTGTTGCAAGCAAGGCCAGAAAAGAGAATTATAGCAATCTGCAGCAAAGATGCTGGTGGGGTGAGCGAAGTGATGCAGAGAGGAAAACAAATCAAAACAAGACAGTAACTTGTCATACTATTGTATATCAACAACAACTTGCATTTATATAGCCCCTTTAACATAGTAAAATGTCCATGCCTTTAAGGAGCATCTTAAAGGAGGAGCGAGAGGCAGAGGGAGGGAATCCCAGAGCTTGGGGCCTAGACATCTGAAGGCACAGCCAATGATAGTGTGAAGGAAATCAGTGTTTCAGAGCTTTGTTGCAATATTTAAAAAAAAAATTCCCCACTTTAATAGAACGCGAGTATCAAAAATGTTGAATCTTTTTTAGTTTTCAGATTTAGATTATGTTGAATCCGACTGATCCACTTTTTTTCACAGGAGTATTGGTGATCCAAGTAAATACACAGGAGAATAAAACTGCATTGATGTGTGTTGATTGCAGATTGTGGAGTATTGAAGTTTGCACATGTTTTGTAACAGTGGGAACTTGTAACAGTGGACTCCATGCCGAGTGTTGCCAGCTTACTCTTTGTGTGCGAGCTTTGGATCCTGAGCAAATGCATTGAGAGTATTGAGTTACATTTCTGCTATGTTTGCATACAAGAATAGATTGCATAATATAAGAACATAATAAAAGTCAGGGATGAGAAAAAGCGTTTGGACCATCAAAGCAAATCTCTTTAGCACAATGGCATTTCATTGTATTTAATATAATCGCAATTTTTTTAGTCTCTATTTCCTTGCTGTTTAAATTATTCCAAACATTTATGACTCTCAGTAAGGAAGTTTTTTCCTGATATCTGTTCAAAATTTACATTGCAAATTTTCATTTTTGGTTCTAATTTGTTTCCCCATTGTCGCCAATTTTCATAACCCCCCCCCCTCCAAAGACATTGGCTCTTGTTGAGTTACTGCTTAACAAGCATTGATTACGCTCCAGAGGCCATTAATCCCGTGTGAGCCTTGTCTGTGGAAGACTTCACATACAAGCAAATGCTGTCCACTCACACACACACTCTAACCTGGGACGCTGAGGTCAGTTGTTAGCACCAAGCTTGATTCTGTCTTTACCTGACCTCCACGTGCATGTACTTTCCAGCCGTATCACTGTTTATTAGTCAAGAGCAGGAACCTTGGCCAAAATTGCACAAAAATATTGGAGGCCTCGTATTGTGCCCCACTGCTGCCCAGCTGAGATTTCTTTTTCTTTTTCCTCTAATCTCTCTTTTTCCCTTCACTCCCACTCCAAGTTGATGATTCTTGTTGGGACATGGTTCCATGAGCACTTACAGCCCTCTTATCTCCGTTCTCACCCAGTGTCCATTCACACATACCTGCCATTAGAGGTCACTGGATAACTATCTGCAATGGGAACAGTGGCTAATTTTGTTCCCCCTTGCTAGCCCATGGATGTTTAGGCCATTTGCAGATTCCCAATTGTTACCTTGGCTGAGATCAACTAACTCACTACAGACCAAGAATCAAACTTTGGAGCTTTTGGTCTGTATTGCTTAGTAGTACACTATCCAGAGCCATAACCAACTGGGGAAACTTGGAGCAAAGGTTTTAAAACTTGGGGCTTTTGTGGAAATAGTAACACGCTCCCACTCTAGGGATCCTCTGTGCTAACATCCAAAAGACACTGTCAGCTACTCAAAGGAACTGGTGCTAGGAATGTAGCATATGTTTATTAGTATAGAAATGATGTGCTAGTAAGTCAACAAATACAGAATATGAGCATGTGCCATTTTCAAGCTGAGATAGACTGGAATCTGAGCTGCTCACAAACCCCCAGATGGTCTGTCTTTAAAAAATGGTTTTAACAGAGTCTCACCAACAAAATCCCCTTTTTAATAACCCAACCATTATAATAAATTACCAACTGGATTTTATTTTCCATTCTGTATCTTAAAAATGAATACTCCTGATTTATCTCATCGGGGAAGCTGCCTTGGAGGACTTGCTGAGCTGACAGCATGAATAAAACTAAGGAGTTCAAAGGTAAGATTCCCTTGAGGAATAAAAACTCCACGGGAAAAGTGGTCCAACCGTGGCTAACTAGAAATGTTATGGATAGTATTAAATTAAAAGAAGGCACTTACAATGCAAGCCTGAGGATTGGGAAGGTTTTAGAAATCAGCAAAGGGTGACCAAGAAATTGATAGAGGAAGAAACTAGAATGAGAGTAAACTAGCAAGAAATATAAAAACAGATTGTGAGAGCTTCTACAAGTGTGTAAAATGGAAGAGTTTAGAAAAGAAAATGTGTCCCGCAGAGGCAGGAGAAATTATAGGGAATAAGGAAATAGCAGAGACATTGAACAAATATTTTGTATCTGTCTTCACAGTAGAAGACACAAAAAACTTACTGGAAATAGTGGGGAACCAAGGGTCCAATGAAAGTGAGGAACTTAAAGTAATATTAGTAAGGAAAAAGTAGTGGAGAAATTAATGGGACTAAAATCTGACATCTCCTGGACCTGACCTGATGGCCTACATCCTAGGGTTTTAGAAGAGGTAGATGCATTGGTTTTCATCATCCAGAAATCCCTAGATTCTGGGACGGTCTCTGTGGATTGGAAGGTAGCGAATGTAACCCCACTATTCAAGAAAGGAGGGAGAGAGAAAACGGGGAACTATGGGCCAGTTAGCCTGCCATCACTAGTAAGGAAAATGCTAGAATCTATCATTAGGGATAAGGTAAGAGGGCACTTAGAAAATCATAATATAATTAGGCACAGTCAACATGGTTTTATGAAAGGAAAATTGGGTTTGATAAATTTATTTGAGTTTTTTGAGGGCGTAACAAGCAGGGTAGATAAAGGGGAACCAGTAGATGTAATATATTTGGATTTCCAAAAGGCATTCGATAAGGTGCCACAGGAGGTGGTTACACAAGATTAGGGTTCATGGGATTGGGGGTAGTATATTAGCATGGATTGAGGATTGGTTAACGGACAAAAAGCAGAGAATAGGAATAAATGGATTATTTTCGAGTTGGCAGGTCACTAGTGGGGTGCTGCACAGATCAGTGCTTGGGTATCAACTATTTACAATCTATATCAATGACTAGATGAGGGGAGCGCGTTTAATGTATCCAAGTTTGCTGACGATACAAAGCTAGGTGGGAAAGTAAGCTGTGAGGAGGATGCAAAGAGGCTGCAAAGCGATAGAGACAGCTTAATTGGGCAAGGAGGTAGCAGATAGAGTATAAAATGGGGAAATGTGAAATTATCCACTTTAGTAGGAAGAATAGAAAAGCAGAATATTTTTAAAAGGTGAAAGAGTAGTAAATGTTGATATCCAGAGGGATTTGGGGGTCCTTGTGTACGAATCACAGAAAGTTAGCATGCAGGTACAACAAGCAATGAGGAAGGCAAATGACATGTTGGCCTTTATTGCAAGGGGATTAGAGTATAAAAGTAAGGAAGTTTTGCTGCAATTATATAGGGCTTTGGTAAGACCACACCTGGAGTACTGTGTGCAGTTTTGGTCTCCTTACCTAATGAAGGATATACTTGCCTTGGAGGGGGTGCAACGAAGGTTCACTAGATTGATTCCTGGGGTGAGGGGGCTGTCCTACGAGGAGCGATTGAGTTGAATGGGCCTATATTCTCTGGAGTTTAGAAGAATGAGAGGTGATCTCACTGAAATGTATAAAATTCTTAGAGGGCTTGACCAGGTAGATGCTGAGAGGCTGTTTCCCCTGGCTGGAGAATCTAGAAATAGGGGGCATAGTCTCGGAATGAGGCATCGGCCATTTAGGACTGAGATGAGGAGAAATTTCTTCACTTAGGGTTGTGAATCTTTGGAATTCTCTACGCAGAGGGCTGTGGCTGCTCAGTTGATAAGTATATTCAGGACTGAGATGGATAGATTTTTGGACACTAAGGGTATGGCAATAGGGCGGGAAAGTGGAGTTGAAGTAGAAGATCAGCCATGATCTTATTGAATGGTGGAGTCGGCTCGATGTGCCGTATGGCCTACACCTGCTCCTATTTCTTATGTTCTTATAACCGATAACCCACCCCAGCTCTCTATCTTTTCTCCCCACCGGAACAAACTACAAGACATGGTGAGTATGGGGTAGCTACAATCCTTCGAAAGGGAACATGACAATTTCATGAGAGAAGACGACACTTCTAGGTATAAGGAGTAAGTAACTAGTTTAAATTATGAGTCTTGGCATTCTGTAATCTTCTCGAACTTGTTTGATTGCCTTCAGGAGTTAGATAAATTTCCTCGAATTTTTCCTGAATTTGCTAGGGTTAAATTTTGCCTCTCCCCAGGAGACACCATTGCTAGGGAGGGGTTGATAGAGTGTGAGGTTGAACTGACAACTAGATGGGGTGGTCTTGATGGGCCAGAAGATTTGTTCATACCCTCCTTTACTTGTGCATCTTTATTCAGTTACTTTATGTTGGGGTCAAGAACCGTTCTAAGTCAGTTAAACCCAAAAACATCATCAGCACAAACCTATCTATAATGCATTAAGAAAGCTTGCGTCTGCATGCCCTTCCTGTCTACAAAACCTTTTTTCGTCTCACTTTTGTGTCAACTTTTACATATAAATTCCTATGTCCACGTTTAGAATGAAACTACTTATGTAAACTTGTCACATTGTATTAAATCCCCCTCCTACCTACCTACCAGTGGTGGCAACATAGTACCTCAGTTCTGCTCCTCAGCCTATACTTAAGAGAAACTCACAAAAGGGTTGCTGAATTACATTTGCTCACCCTGGTCCAATTATACAATGCCACCGGAGATCAATTGTATTTTTTAAAAAAGACAGAATTAATTGATATATTCTAATTTTGTTTCAATGTATATGGTTGCTAATTTCTTGGGAAATTATGTTCGAAGAATAGAACAAGCATGTAAATAGAATTAACATTTTCTATCAGTGTCAGGAATTTCTCCTTTTCAGTGGGTATTCATAATTGATTTAGGATGACTATGCTAAGCACACTTAATATGCAAATTTAACTGAATCCTGTGAATGCAAGGCAAAGTGATTCAATTCAAATGGACTTTGATATTGTACAGATGCAATAATAGAAATTGCTGGTGGGGAAAGAGTGAGATTGGGATGTACAGATTCTGCCATGATTTACTATGTTAATGATTGCTTTGGCAACCTCAATATCAAACTTTAAATTGGAGAAAAAACAATGTAGACTTGCATCTTGCAGGATAAATATTTAAACATTTGATTCATACATATCTGGTTCGTGTGCTAATTGTGTGGCTTGAGAGGTCCATTAACATACTTTCAAGAAGGATTTTTTTTGTTTTGTTCAGTACATCACCACAAAATTAATTGTTCAACAGTTTTATTGGTGTTCCTCAGCTAATCCATTAAGCTGCAGCAATGCTGCAACTTTTCATTAAATTTTTTAAAAATCTGTCACGGAAATTCAATACCAAGCTTCCTGGGTGATTCCTATTTGATTTCTGAGAGGGACTTCTGCTGCTCTTCATTCTGTGTCTAATTTTGTATTATATTTCCACTTGAGACCCATAATGTTAGTAACACTATAACCGTTTGCTGTGGTAACAGAGGGTACAAATAGATATATTATGCCAGTTTCACAACAATCAATGGTTCCATTTATGTGTATTTCACGTCATTCCTTTTTATCAGGAAGTTCTCTGCAGTTGTTGCTTCAGTTGATCGTCAAACAGCATGGACAAGATGTTCTATCACAGGACTGAATTGTCCTTTGATTTTTCTCCTCTTGATGCAAAGTGCTCACTGCTCCATAGTACTTCATCTAATGGTCAGGCAGAGAACTAGTGAAACTCGCCTGGGAAGGACAGGGAGTTTGAATGGCAGCCCAGTCTTGAGTTCAATTTAAAATTCTCTGGGCTAGGAATCTATTTGTATCATGAGGGACATGGAGTAATTTTTATGACCTGTTCTCCTTTACAATAGGTAATGTAACTTTTGGGAAAAATGGAAAGAGTTGTTAGCAGTTTAAAAATAAATTATTCACCCCTCCATTCCAATTAGCATTAGAGTTTTAAACTGCTGTACAGCTAGTTATGCCAATCTGAAGCAACACCATAGTGGTTATTTTTAAGTGCTTGATGCTCCATTAGACCAAGAAATCATAATGGTAGTTTTCATTATTTTGTCACAATTGCTTTTAATTCAGTTGACAACATGTATCTTAAATGGAAACAGCACATTTGTGGTGTTGCACTTGTGCTATGGCATTTGGAAAGGATCCAGCAGAAACCTGTCTACACTGGGTAATGGCTACATTTAGGTTTGGGCAGTTTTCTTCATCCTCACTAAAATTGGTTTAGTACATTAAGAGCAATAATTTATATCACACACACAATTTAGAACAGTACATCTTTGAACTCGGGGTTGTAATAGAAACAAAGCACTTCAAATCATAAGGCCATTGTATGGAGCATGAGTTGAGCAATGTGGTTCATATACTCGGGACGAGTGATGAATTAGTTAAGTAGAAGTTTTGCAGGGGTAGATTTGGAAAAGCACAACTTGTTCTGAGAACATTGCACTTTTAATTTTGGGAGAATAAAGCCAACTCTTTGAAATCTGTACTTAATGCAGCAATTTTTCAGTTTTGTTTTGAAGTAATTTTCCTTTAAAAATGCTTTTATAGAGCCTGCCAACATAGCTGGTAGTATTTATCAAGGCAGGCAAGGACTTTTTTTTATATACACACCCACACACTTGCCCATGTAAGGCTTTAAACACTAAGACCGTGCTACTCACTGCTGTTCAGGATCCACTTCAACAGGCTCACCTGTGACCCTCAGCAGAGCTACTGCTTTGTATGTCTTTTTTGCTTCAATTCAGTGCTGGAGGCACAGGTGGGAAGATCAAGAACTATACTTGAAAGAAGAATAATGTAAAAGCTTTGGGGGGGAAAAAGTGACCCCCCTGAGCAAGTGACTGCTCAGGGTTGTGACACCTGATAAATTTGAGTATCTTCGTAATAACTGTTTGAATTGACTTTTATTTTCCCTACAAGTTGAACCTAGTATAAATTACTCCTCCAAGCTTAGTAGGACACAGTCTTGCTAGGTTTTACAATACTTATCTTATACTATGCCTAGTGCACATTTGTCAGTCACATCACAGTCCTGTCCATTGCATTTAATCATATTGAAAATCCTAGGAAAATTTTCTGTCGCACTTGAAACCCATTGGGTCGTATCCAATTTTTTCTCCAACCGATTGGCCCATATGTACATTTCCTACTTATCACGACGCAGCAAGGCATCACGGCACTAGCAGAAATTATGCATTATTTTATAATTACATAGCTTTGATGCTTTATAATTATAGATCATATGTAGCTTTATCATATTCTCCCTCCCTCCTAATTTTTGGGTTCTCGAGGTAATTCATACCCTGGATACTTTTGTGTTTATCTGGTTTAACCCAGGCCTCAGGAAATCCGTCAGCTGAAGGGAGGCAATGACTGCTCCGTGGAAAATGTAAGTGTCTTTACAGAACTTCTTGTGGGCCAAGCGGAGCAGAAGTGCTTCCTCCCAGCCCAACAAGCTTGCCTTCTTCCCTGCCTGCCATCAGACACCCCTCCTCCCCCCCACCCCATCCAAAGACTCTGGCATTAGATCCCCCCTCCCCCATGCTAACAGTAGCTTAGCTGAAGGCTCCCTACCTGCTCCTGGGGCTGCAGCCTCCTCCAGACCATTCCCCGCCCGACAGGGAGCCAAGCCTGTCAATCAGGCTGGTTTCCGGGTGGGGAACCTGCTAGAAAAAAAAGACGCATGCTGTGGAGTCAAAATTTAAACTCCTCCCCGCCCCTACCCCATTAAATATTGGGCCCATTGTTTCCACTGCCCTGATACCGAAGGTAACACATCATCGGGCACCCAGGGTAACTAACAGAGGACACTTTTTTTAGATTACTTCAAGTATCTAGTGACTCCATGGGATCATCCTCTGTCTTCAGAAGCTACAGGTCAGCGCAACACTGGACCATGTTTTAGGTTTTATATGCCAAACAAATTTATTAATAAAACACGCGAATAGTAGCAGTAACACTATGTATTTACAGTTGTAATGAAACTTTTCTAGCTTCTCATTAAGTAGAAAACAATAAATATTTTGCAATTTATGTCCTAAATCTCTCATACCTTTTTTACATAATGGTTCTTTTAGTCCTTTCCTTGCCAACTTGGTTGGCAAAGGCAGAGGTTGGCTGGCTAATCTAATTTTCTTCAACTCCGAGCAAACCATTTGCAAACCCCACAATCCTGCATACTAACATTCTGTTAAACTCTGAAACCTCGCCCCCCCGACCACCACCACCCCCGTCCATGCTTCTAAACTCTGACCCCTCCCAATAATGCCACAACCCATCATTTCCCCCTCTCTCCAATACTGTGACTCCTGATCCCCTCACCCCAACTCTTCCCATAATCCACTACCCTCCAATACTGCTGAGATGGGTTGTGAATGCAATTCATGACTATATAAGCATACCTGACATGGCAAAAATATTCCTAGTTATTTTTTTAATGATTACGATGTACTTTGCAAATATGTTTACTGTGATGTCTCCCTTCCACCCACTTGTTACTTGTTCCAGCATGTAGTGCCTGTCCCAGAAGGGCAGATGTGTAATTATTTTGATTCCTGTGACCGATCAGAGGTTGGATAGCTGCTGCTTTTTACCAGTTAATTCTGTGTTCTTGGAGACGTAGGTACCCACTTACTTGAAGCAATAAATTCTGGATGAGAACTTGCTATAGTCTATTTTTAAGAGGTGCCAGTAAATTTTTCTGCTGCTCTCCATGGTAGTGCCTTTTTTAACTGACATGTTCCCATGTGATTTGTACTTTCAGACTGCGAAAGCATTTAGGCTCTAATTGAATGCTAGTAATATTTTTGGACTATGACATTTTTGTATCGTAAGCATATTTAGGTTGATAATACATGCAAGAGTTGTGGGTCATGCTGTACATTTTAAAGCAAAAGATACACTATTCCATTGTCTCATTCTATCCAGTATACCTGTTAAAACAGTAACTGCAGAGATTTGAATACAGTTTTATAAAAAATAGTAAATTGTTTATTACTTACAAGGAATAACGAAGTTTGTAAGAGAAACTGAAATGGTTATGACATGTGATACTTATTGACTGAGCTGGTCTAGAAATTATTTTTCATGTTTATGTACTGGAAATCAGCTGAATTCTTGTGGAGTGACTGAGTTTGAAGAATCTTGTGGACAGGGAGGTGGTTGAAACAGGGAAAGCAGGTGATCACAGGGCAAATGAGTGGACAGTTGGTTCGGGAGGCATGGGGCAAGCTGTGGTAGGAAGTGGAAAAATTAAAGGATGCAGAGAAAGGCATTACAGAGGCTGGTTTAGGATCACCTGTTCATTTCTAATTTCCATTACTCTAACATCAGGTGACATTCTGAAGATATGGTCAAAAGTACAAATAGTAACTCTTTCTACTGTAGTGTCATGTCATCGATTAAAACAATGCTTATTAACGCAACGTTTATATCCCACCGTGTGCGCTTTTTGCATGACAAAACTAGCATCCCTGCTGGTAAACTTCAGAAAATGGAGCTGTAATGAATTAATTTTAAGTTGGTAGGTGCAATTAAGGGCTGACTCGTACTATACTTGATAGCGAGCCAAAGTGACCTACACTTGTACTGAAGTATTTGGGATTTGTATACCGTGAGGTGCAGTTTAAAGAGCAAATGTTGCCATCAATAAGCCCCTTTTTCCATAAAAGAATGAAATGGTTACAAATTTAGGTTTCAGCAAAAGCTTGTCTAACATGGCTGATTGTTGGCTTATACAGATCTGAACCATGCTGACATGTGAGGAAGCAGATATGCTCCAAGGGCATCTACTTGGCTGAAGAGGGGGCATGAAAAAATACTGGCGGGCAAAATAAAGGAAAATCCCAAGGTGTTTTATAAGTATATTAAGGGCAAGAGGATAACCAGGGAAAGAGTAGGGCCCATTAGGGACCAAAGTGGCAATCTGTGTGTAGAGCCGGAAGATGTAGGTGAGGTTTTAAATGAATATTTTGCATCTGTGTTCACTATGGAGAAGGACGATGTAGGCATAGAAATCAGGCAGGGGGATTGTGATATACTTGAACAAATTAGTATTGAGAGGGAGGAGGTACTAGCGGTTTTAGCGGGCTTAAAAGTGGATAAATCCCCAGGCCCTAACGGGATGTATCCCAGGCTGCTGTGTGAGGCAAGGGAGGAGATTGCAGGGGCTCTTGACACAAATTTTCAGATCCTCACCTGAGGAAGGAGCAAATCGATAGCTCCGAAAGCTTGTGATTTCAAATAAAACTGTTGGACTATAACCTGGTGTTGTGCGACCTCTCAATTTTGTCCACAAGGGAGGTGCCAGAGGACTGGAGAACAGCTAACATAGTACCATTGTTCAAGAAGGGTAGTAGGGATAAACCAGGGAATTACAGGCCAGTGGGCCTAACATCAGTGGTAGGGAAATTATTGGAAAAAATTCTGAGGGACAGAATTAGTCTCCACTTGGAGAGGCAGGGATTAATCAGGGATAGTCAACATAGCTTTGTCAGGGGGAGATCATGTCTGACCAATTGGATTGAATTTTTCGAGGGGGTGACTAGGTGTGTGGATGAGGGTAGTGCAGTTGATGTAGTCTACATGGACTTCAGTAAGGATTTTGACAAAGTCCCACATGGGAGACTGGTCAAGAAGGTAAGAGCCCATGGGATCCAGGGCAATTTGGCACATTGGATCCAAAATTGGCTTAGTGGCAGGAGGCAGTGGGTGATGGTCGAAGGTTGTTTTTGTGACCGGAAGCCTGTGTCCAGTGGTGTACCGCAGGGATCGGTGCTGGGTCCTTTGCTGTTTGTAGTGTACATTAATGATTTAGATATGAATGTAGGAGGTATTATCAGTAAGTTCGCAGATGACACGAAAATTGGTAGAGTGGTAAATAGCGAGGAGGGAAGCCTCAGGCTACAGGACGATATAGACGGGATGGTTAGATGGGCAGAACAGTGGCAAATGGAATTTAACCCTGAAAAGTGTGAGGTGATGCATTTTGGGAGCACTAACAAGGCAAGGGAATACACAATGAATGGTAGGGTCCTAGGAAGGACAGAGGATCAGAGGGACCTTGGTGTGCATGTACATAGATCCCTGAAGGCAGCAGGACAGGTAGATAAGGTGGTTAAAAAGGCATATGGGATACTTGCCTTCATTAGCCGAGGCATAGAATATAAGAGCAGGGAGGTTATGATGGAGCTGTACAAAACGTTAGTTAGGCCACAGCTGGAATACTGTGTGCAGTTCTGGTCACCACACTATAGGAGGGATGTGATTGCATTGGAGAGGGTGCAGAGGAGATTCACCAGGATGTTACCTGGGCTGGAGCGCTTCAGCTATGAAGAGAGACTGAACAGGCTGGGGTTGTTTTCCTTGGAGCAGAGAAGGCTGAGGGGGGACCTGATTGAGGTGTACAAAATTATGAGGGGTCAATAACCAGGGGGCATAGTTTCAAGGTAAGGGGCAGGAGGTTTAGAGGGGATTTGAGGAACTCACTGCCTGAAAGGGTGGTAGAGGCAGGAACCCTCAACATTTCAAGAAGCATTTAGATGAGCACTTGAAACGCCATAGCATACAAGGCTACGGACCAAGTGCTGGAAAATGGGATTAGAATAGACAGGGCTTGATGGCCGGCGCGGACACAATGGGCCGAAGGGCCTCTTTCTGTGCTGTATAACTGTCACCCCAGTGTATTCACTCCGTCTTACTGATGAAATGGAGGACATTGCAGGGCTCCTTCACAGTGCAGCATTATAGAAAGAAAGAAACAACTTGCCTTTATATAGCACATTTCTAAACATCCGGACATTCCAAAGCACTTTAATACCAATAAAGTACTTTTGAAGTGTAGTCACTATTTTAATGTAGGCAAACATGGCAATCAATTTGTGCACAAAGGTCCCACAAAGCAATGAGATAATGACCAGGTAATTATAAATATGAATATTAAAAAAAAAATCTATCCTGAGTAGACCTTAGATTAGCTGTTCATGTAACCCAGTAGTATTCTCGGGTCACCTGTGGATCTTGGTTCAGCATCCTCACACTGTTGGGCTCAGTAATTTCTTCAAGTCAGTTTCCCATGAGAACTGACTGGTGGCACTTGTTTAAATAAAAAGAATAAATAAAGGATGTCGATTGATTTCTTGTGCGTATATATTTAAGTTTCTACTGTTCCTTATCTTAATAAGTGGGCAGGTGACTTACTACTAGGCATCTGCCTCTTGACATAATCTATCAAGTGTCACACAAGGGAGGAATGATGGTTGCCAACTTTCTGTCTATCCTTCCTCTCTGGGCAGAAACAGATGAACTTTACCTGATGCCTCTCCCTGACAGCAGAACTTAATCAGAAACTCTCCATGTGGGGAGTTGTGAGGGAACCTGTATCTGACTATCCATGGCGTAGCATGTTGGAGTACTAGCCTAGCTCCAGATTTAATTTCTGCAGATTGGTGATGGATCCTTAGCAAGTTGGGACCTTTGGCTGCCCACTGTTTGCACCCAGGCAAGGGTCGAGGCATTTACATATATCAGGCAGGCACTGCACTATTATGGTGTAACTGAGAGTGGGGAGCTGCCTTGGGTGTGTTGGAATTTTGCTGCAAAGCCTTGCAGCAGCATACATAGGTTGGCTATGTTCCTTGAAGATTAAAATAATAACCTGAATTTTGTGGTTTTTGCAATCATTACGCTCTGTGATTGAAAATCAAGCATTCAAAACTGCCCCTCAACCCTTAGCATTGCTGGATACCAGGAACACACGGGTATCTCTTGTGCTGCAGAGAAATAAGTTGTGTGATGTATTTTGCTGAATTGCATGATATGCAATTGCCTGCCCATTTGTCCCTCTTTAACTGCAATCCTTGACGGGGGTGTGGGGGTTAGAAAGGAATGGGAACTTGAAGTAATCCGATTTCCTGCCACCACCTGCCCAGAAACCATTTGTTCTGGTGCCATGGGGTTATGGGATTTTAGCCCTGCTATAACATCACTGTGTATACCACTTGAAAAATAAACCCTTCATGAATAATTAGAATTTGCTTTTTTCTGTGCAGCTCTGTTTTCCGTAAATATATTTATTTTTCAACCGAGTACGGAAGAACCAATGCACTTGTATTTATGTGATACCTTTCACATCCTTTAGGACATTCCAAAATGCTTCAATGCTAATTTAATTATTTGTGAAGTGTAGTTAATGTTTTGTAGCTGAAAGTGGCAGCCAATTTACACACAACACCGTGCTATAAATGACCAGTTAATGAATTCTGATGGTGTTGACTGAGGGATATTTATTGGCCAAGACACTGGGCGAGCTCCCTGCTCTTTGAATAAACAGACTGTTTAACGTCTCATACAAAAGAGAGCACATTCAACAATGTAGCAGTCCCTCAGTACTGCACTGTTGTGTCAGCCTGGATTACGTGCTCAAGTCCTGGAGTAGGACATGAACCCATAATCTTCTGACTGCAAGGATAGAGTACTCCCACTGAGCCAAACTGATACTTATGTATCAGTAATGACATACTCAAGGATACTGGTTTGGGAAAATAAATATAAATTATTTTGTAATTTCCTGTATGTAGATGTTGATGCTCTTTAATTTCTCTGTATTTTCTCTAAAGAGGACGTGCAACTTTAAATTCAAGATATTGATCCAAAATAGATTTAACTGCTCATTCATCTCATTGCTGTTTGTGTGACCTTGCTGTGTGAAGAATGACTGCCAGGTCTTCCTACATAGCAATAATGACTGCATTTCAAAAAGCAAATCATGTGTAGTGCTTTAGGAAATTGAGTGCTATGTAAATACAAGTTTGTTATTTCACATTTAAAGAAATGCTGCAGTCTAAATTCCTTACTTTTAAAGTGACATCTGAGACAGTGGGAAAGACCTTCTCTGTTGGCTTGTAACAAAATCCGAATGTAAAGAATGCATTTACAATTTTCCAATAAATAATGAATAGAAGCAATCTTTCCTTCAATATTGCCAGGGGTTATGCATGTTCACTGTAGTTGGTATCATTTATATACAAATTAAACAAAGCTTTATGTAATGTAGCAGTAAATACGTAGCGTTTGAAGTTTGGGAGGAAACTGTTTCCAGATACAATGTATCATTTTTAACACCAGAATGTAACCCGTACAGTTAAAATATCTGCTGGCTTATCTGTTTCTGGATCTTTGAACATATGTGTTGAATGATGTCTTTGATTCTTCTATATCCTGCTTGCTAGATGGCTATTAGAGTACTGTTAATATATCAAACTTTGCTTTGTATTTGTCTAATGCCCAAGAATTTATTTCTTTTATAATATTGAAGCTAAATTACTCACTTTTTCACAATGGTATGTGATAAATGTGTCACATTTCAGAACTCCAATTGCATATGCTCTGCAGGTTTTAGAAAGGGGACACTGCAGAATAAACTTATTTGATACTCCTTCAGGTATGGAAGATGGGGAAATATCAGCATAAATGTAGCTTCGATATGAAGAAGTCCAGTTTCTATGACTGGCACAATATCTGTAGTTAGGGCACAATATAGGTAGGAAATGGCATTGGCATTCTCTTCTGCACATTGCCTGATTATGATGCATACATTATGCTCTTGCATTGTTTATTTTTATATATTGTATTTGGTTTAGTATATGTATGAAGAAGATTGAATATACAGACTTGAGAAACCAGATGTACAATATTGTCTTGGTAATGAAAAACCCTGCACATAACAGACCGCATTGAATTAGCTCTAACCATAATGTATGCATAACAGTTAGAGCTTATGATGCTCTGTGGACTTTGAAATCAGATTAATGCCCTGTGGTAACGTCCTGTTACATAGTGGGTTCAGAATTCTAACAACATATTTTGGTCAGATTTTGTGCTGAGAGTGGCCATCAGCTGAATATGCAGGAGCTTTACATCTTTGATACATAGTGAAGTTTTTGCAAGAAGATTAAAGATTATAACCTTGAAACTGTAGCTACAATTGCACTGGACATAGAATTTCCCACGAACTGATGAGACTTATAGGTGGGTAAGAGATTTTCAGGATTCAGGTGATGTCGTAAATCACCGAGTGCAAGCATGAATTGGTTTATTGTAATATTAATCATGAATTAAGACTGGTAATTACCTGACACCCATGATTTAATTTTTACACGTAATCTGTGTAACTAGCATTGTTTTAAGTTAGGTCTGACCGATTTATTGTCTGGAGGGTAGGCATCATAAGGGAAATCAGCTGCCAGGATGGTCCATTCATTTGATCTGTGCCCAATTTTGGGTTCATTTGTGATGTAATCGCATAGATTACAGTAAATCTCTTTCCCCATGTTGCTCTTTCATCTCTTCCTAACTTTTTTATCTTTTTGGTTCTGCCTTTTTAAATGTCGTCTGCTTTCATTTGCTCTCTCTTTCTCTCCCCCTCCCCCCGCCCCGGGTCCATCCGTCCCCCCCCCTTCGTCCGTCCGTTCCCCCCTCTCTTCCCCATCCGTCGGTTCTCTTTCCCTCTTCCCCCTCCCCCTGCCCCGTCCATCCGTCCTTTCCTCCTCCCTCCGTCCTTCCCCTCTCTCTCCTCCCTCCGTCCGTCCTTCCCCCCCTCTCTCCTCCCTCCGTCCGTCCTTCCCCTCTCTCTCCTCCCTCCGTCCGTCCTTCCCCCCTCTCTCCTCCCTCCGTCCGTCCTTCCCCTCTCTCTCCTCCCTCCGTCCATCCTTCCCCTCTCTCTCCTCCCTCCGTCTGTCCTTCCCCTCTCTCTTCTCCCTTCGTCTGTCCTTCTCCTCTCTGTTCCCCCTCCATCCGTCCATCCTTCCCCTCTCTCTGTCTCTCTCTATCTCTGTGTTTGTCTCGGCCTCTCACAAGCACACTTTCTCTTTCCCTGTGCTCTCACATGCACGCTCTGTTGCATTTTTTCATGCTTTCTCTCACGTACACTTTCTTCCCCGTCACACCCTTCCCCCTTTCTCCCTTCCCTTTCCATCTTTTATAATGTTGAAACTTGGTACAGTGTAAATTCTAAAGTTTTTTGGGGCTGCAATTTTAAAGGAGCTCTAAAGCTGTAGTTACAGTACTATGTTTGGTGAAATCTGGAGAATCCATGTTTAATTTTTTTTCTTACAGTCGTGCCTTTTATAAAACCGGCTTTATTGACATGGCTTCTTCCTAAATAATGCCAGAACTGTCATTTTGGAGTCTGCCATATAAACATTTGGGTTTCCCAGCATACATTTTATACAGTAAGGTGCATTTTTATTTTAACACTTTTTTTCATGAAAAATGTTAAAGGTGAGCATTTCATTGGCATTTTTATTGTTGAAAGCCTTGAGCCAAAAGTAAAGAATAAAACTCCTTTTAAATACTGTATACGGTTAGCATTGTAGAAACTTTGTGTTTTATTAAATTATTGGACATTTTTAAATGCCTTGTTTCAAGTGAGAGGTGAAGATATTTACGGGGCGAGAGCTTGAAGCCTCTGATACCAGTGGTGGGACAAAGGACTGTCGGCGTTTGGGGGAGGGGGAAAGGAGAAAGAAATGCCCAGAAGGCAAGTGTTGGAAGGTTACATAAGGCAGGAGAAGGTTGCAGAGGTACACTGAGGTAACACAATAGAAGGATTTGAAGATGAGGACGAGGATTTTAAGCATATTGTAATGGGAGATGGGAACCAGGCTAAGTCTGCGATCGGAACTTGGTATGGAACAGGATATGGGAGGCTGAAGTTGGAACTTGTGTAGGATAGGAAACTGGCAAAAAGGACATTTGGAAATAGAGTCTAGAGATGACAGAGTGGAGGTAATCAGTTTTGGTCATGGGTAGCATGTGGGTTTTGAAGCTCAGCCGAGATTTTGCATGGCTTGGTTCAGCTTGAGTAAGTGGGATGGAGTCAGTGGTAAGGGAGTGGAGCTTACGGTTAAATGATTGCTTCCGTCACCCTCATCTTTAGTTGGAGGAAATTTTGACACATCCAGATCTTAATGTCAGACAGGCAGTCAAACAGCGTGCAGTGTGTCATGGGGTTGAGGGACGTGGTAGAGAGGTCAAGCTGGGTGTCATCAGCATACATATTGAAGTTGTCCCTGAGCCTGCAGATGATGTCACTGAGGGGCTGCATGTAAATAAGGAAGAGAAGGGGTGCAGGATAGATCCTTAGGGAATTCCAGATGCGACTGCAGAGGCAGGAAGAAAAGCCGTTGCTAGAGAGGCACCTTTCAAGGACAGTCCTACAGAGCCGATAACAAAGGCGAAGAGATGGAACAGGATGTTTTGATTGCCTACATCAGATGCCACAGAGACTGAGGAGACCGTGAGGATTAACGCACTGAAGTCATAGTTATTTGTGACTTTGGCAAGGCTCTTATTGGTGTGAGCAGGGCAGAAGCTAGACTGCAAAGAATTGAATAAGGAGTCTTGGGAGAGAGGGGCATAGAATTAGGTGGTGATAATGCATTCAAGTATCTTGGAGAGAAAAGGGAGGTTAGAGATTGGGCCATAATTGGAGACAACAGAAGAGTGAAGGGCACCTTTGAAAAGCAGAGGAAAGATGCCTGAGCAAGAGAACCATTAACAATTGATAAGCATGGGTGACAAGAAAGGCAATAGAGTAGGTAGGAGTTGGGTGGAAGGGGGTCAAGGAAGCACAAGGTGATTTTGTAGAAAAAGATGAGCTTTGAGATGGTGGTAGGGGAGATGGGAAAGTGACAGGGGATTGGGAGATGGCTGGTACTGGGGGCGGGGGGAGAGGCGGTGGTGGGTGAAGAGTAATAGGAGGTGGCAGCAGAGACCGCTTTATGGATGGTCTCTATTTTGGAGAGTTCTTTGCATTTGGAGCTGAGAGAAGAGATTGGAAAGTGCTTTGTCATGGAGAAAAGGAGCTGTTCGTTGCCCATGATAATCCTGGAATAATAGACTAAAGGTAGGTAGTGCTTAATATGGCCAAGCAGATTTTACAGTAAATGACTAGACCAGTTGTACATTAGGTGTGCTTGAAATTGCAGCCCTCCGATTTAAGAAAGCAAAAGAGAACTATACCAGGGGAACAGTGGTGAGTGAATGGACAGAAAATCGTGGTCTGGTGAGCACAGAAGCTGAAAACTCTGGTCTATCTCTTTAATAGCTTTGCAGCATTTAATTGAGGTATTGTTCATCCTTTTGTGTAAAAGTCTTCATTTTAATAATTCCTTAGGTTTCTTTTTGTCTTTGGCAGCATGCCTGTTGTCGCTGCACACGGGTAAAAGTTTTTTCTTTAGGTCCTTTTCCGTCAGTATTTTAAACTTTAAAATAAATTGGTTTAATTCGTTTTTTGCTGATAATGGCCCAGAAATTGGATTTCGATGGTTGCCGCGAGGGTAAGGATCCCCCGCGATATCGCACTCCGCGCCTACCTTTATGGTTTTGGCCCACACGAACTTCAGTTCCTGGGCCTCTCCCTGGTGCCGGCGCGCAGTGTGTGCGTGTCCCAGAGGCGCAGTTAGTTCGATGCTACCTCTGGGATCACGTGGGCCAGTTAGAGCCAATGGCAGCACACCATCTTTCATTCATAGTTTTGACAGGAAGAGCTGTCAAAACTATGAATACAACAAGCCCCCAAAAGAACAGCTAAACCTCAATTAAATTTAAAAAAAAAGCCATCACATTAATAAAATAACTATAGTTAAATAAATTTACCACTTTAAACAAAAATTTAAATTTTTGAAAAAATTTAAATTCTTTTTAAAAGTTATAAAAATAAACTTATCTTTCTTTAAAGTCTCTAAAAAAGATAAGCCTGTTGAAATTTTTTTTAAATAATACTTAATTAACTACTTACTTTGTTAAAAGGGGGTCTTACGCCTGCTTTCTTTATGTGTAAAATCTTCAACACTTACCTGCGCGTTCAAACCTGAAAAAAAAACTAAGTGCGCTGCGTGCGCACAACCTGTAGCGCGCACGCGGTTCACTTAGGAACCGCCCCCTTCGCAATACCCGAAGTGCCGGTTTCCCGCGCATGCACAGTGCATGCAGGAAACCGGCACTTCGGGACCTAATACGCGAGAGTACACAGTGCGTAATCTCCCGTATTAGGTCTAATTTTCGGGCCATTTGTGTAAAAGTTTTTGCAATTTTGTTGGTTTTTGAACATTTGATCTAATGCCATCAACTCCAACTGTAGCCAAGACATGTTACTTTTGCATTCTGAGTATTGGTTAGGCTGGTCTCTGGAGGCTATTCTCCAGCCTGATGACATTTGGCTTTAAGATCAATAGTGAATCACTCATCCCAGGTTGACATATTCTTGTGTATGTGTCTACTGATGTTGAATGCTTTCCAGTTGTGTAAAGCCTGTTCCAACTCAGCCAGATGGTTGGTCAGAACTCCCTAATTTGCCGGAAGATGATCCTTGCAGGCAAAAGTTGCCTACCTCAAATTCCTGTTCTCAAAATATGCCTGAACCTTCATTTCTGAAGAAGAAATTGGTTGAGACTGCCCTCAGCAACCAGTTAGCACCAGTCGTGCCATGTTCTGCGTGTGCTCAAAAGTTATGGAAGGGGAATGATATAAGAAGTTTTCCAGTTACAAAACTATTAGTGCCAGGACATAGTGCCACTCTGGTAAATGGTTGGCGTTTTCAGCAAGAAGGTGATAGAAATGTTGACCTCTGTGCAGCTATCATTCCATTCCAGTGGTTTCTTACTAATTGAGATTTCAGTTGTGACCAACTTGGGTCCTGATGTGGAGTTTGTGCAAGATTCCCATAGAGTATCAGTAGGAATTGGCTTTGACCACCAAATCCTCTCTTCTTTAATCAACAACTTGTGTTTATATAGTACTTCTAGCTACATCTCAAGGCACTTCACATAGGAGGGGACAGACACTGAACAATTATAGAAGTTGGAAGAGGGAACCGAATACGCAGTCGAAGAGGAGCTTTAAGGTTTTTAAAGGAGCAGATGGAAGTAGCTAGTTGAAAAGGTTTAGGGATGGAGCTTGTGAATAGGGCCCAGATGACTAAGGGCTCTGCCACCAAATGAGCGACAGGATGGGAATTGTACAGGAAACCAGAGTCAAAAGTCTGAAGGGCTGGAGGAGGCTGCAGAGGTAAGATGGGGCAAGATCATGGAGGGATTTGTAGTCAAGGAATGGAGGTCATTTAGGATAGGGGTGATGAACAAGCAGGGCTTAGTGTGGGATAGGATGCGCCTGGTGGAGTTTTGGACAAGTTGAAGTCTGTGTTGGATGACGCTTGGGAAGCCAGTGAAGAGGATATTGGGAAAAGTCAAGCCTTGAGGCAACAAACGTGTGGATAAACATCAACCAAAGACCTACATAGAGTTTTGAAACCATGCCCTTGGCCACTGAAGAATCTGAATATATGAGAGTTGGTACAGAATACTTTTGGACACAGGCTCTGGTGATAACTCTATTTTAGGGCATTAGTTTCATATCATCAAAGGCAAACTACTGACCTTTGAGTTAACTGAAGATGGCAGGATCAATCTCGATATTCCAGACTGCAATAAGTGCAAGAATATACCCTTAGGACGTATGCTGTACTATATGGGCTAGCATGCAGAGTTCACTCAATACTGAGTAATTAGCTGCTACTTGGAGTAAGTTGCTTACTTTTACTAAGCATTATTTATATTGATTGCCAACTTGGTCTCCATAGTGTAATACTGGTTAACTTCATGATAAATACATTTTGATATGCTTGCAGATTAATCAAATCTTTTTTTTTTACTGTTTTATCTGAATTCTAACCTGAAATGGTAGATGATGTTCCTTGAAGAAGCATATGCATCTGGTGGGATGTTGAGGGGAGAAATCCACATTTAGTTACCTTCAAATGTCCATGTACGGATGCTCCCCTCCCCATCCCCATTTGGCATAATATAAAGACCATTGCAGTTGGGGTAGTTTATCCTTGCAAATAGCCTGGGCTCATGACTGAGACTCGCTGCCTGCACCACTCAATCTCCAGAGAGTCCACAGCATGCAAGGAGCACTGGTAACATAGCAACTGTACCTGCTGCTAGAAAAATGAAGAAAATTAATTGAACCCTCTATTGATGGAGCAAAGGTTTATTTACATGCGTGATTCAAGTGTCCCCGGTCTCTAATTATGTAAAATTTATCCTGGTTTACTGAATTTAGGTCATCTCGTTCTCCTCTCTCATTCGTGCTATTTTGGTATAATTCACTTGTATGTGGAGATGGAACAAATGAACAAAAATAGATATTTGATCTCTCTCGGGCTTTGTAGTTGGGTCTCCACATTGCAAACCTTGTCTTTCTGACCCAGAATTTTGCCTACCTCGGCGGGTCCGGTGCGGGCGATGGCCATGGCGGGTTGCGACCCCGCTGCTGGCTCCATCCCGCTGCTAAAAATGATTTTCCCTTAATGGGCCTATTCGGCCCGCCCTGTGCGTTACCTTGCCCAATTAAATGGAGTGCGTCTGATGACGTCATTCATGATGCGTTTTCAGCCGGGATCTTTAAATGGACCATGGCCACATTGGAATTGACGTTTAATCCAACATAGTGCTAAAAGGTGTACGACAGCATTGGAGTGCTGCAAACAATGACTGTTCAGCGGCCAAAGGCTGCACCCAGGTTCTCTGATGACTTCCCTCCGTATGCTTATGGAGCCAGTCAGAGTACACAGGGCGGCCATCTTCCCTTCCGATGGGTGGAAGAGACCTCCCCAGGAGACCAAAACAGCCTGGTTGCAGATTGCAGAGGAGGTCACAAGCAGGGATGTATTCAGGAGGACCTGGGTGCAGTGCCGTAAACGTTTCAATGATCTCCTTAGATCAGGAAACGTTGGTATAAAGCCACACTCCACTTCATCCTGCTGTGCCTCTCCTCACATCCCCATCATTCTGTCTTTCCTACCCTACTGCACATTCTTACTCACACCAACATACCCTGCACCTCCACCCATCCCCCCCTCTGAGGGTTTTAAACTAATGAAGGGGGGGTGAGAGGATTCAGGAAAGAGTAAATTTAAAAGCAGCAAGAGAAATGTCAAGGCTCTAGAGCAGAGTAGAGTTTTGGGTAAAAATAAGCAGAGTGGGTCAGGAAGGGACAGAGAGTAACAAAGGTAATAAGGTGACATCAAGGAAAAATAGAAAAAGTCAAAGCTAAAAGCACTGTATCTGCGTGAAGCATTCACAACAAAATAGATGAATTAATAGCGCAGATAGAAATTAATAGGTTTGATCTAATAGTCATTACGGAGATGTGGTTGCAAAGTGGCCAAGGTTGGGAACTAAATATTCAAGGATACTTAACTTTTAGAAGAGATAGGCAAAATGGAAAAGGAGAGCGGGTAGCCCTGATAATAAAGGATGGGATAAAGACAGTAGAGAGAAAGGATCTTCGCTCCGAAAATCAAGAAGTAGAATCCGTTTAGGTGGAGTTAAGAAATAGCAAGGGGCAGAAAACATTGGTGTAAAAAGAAAGAGGTTAGTAAAAACAAACGTAGGTCCCCTGCAGTCGGAAACAGGGGAAGTCGTAATGGGGAACAAGGAAATGGCAGATCAATTGAACAAGTACTTTGGTTCGGTGTTTACTGTGGAGGACACACACAACCTGCCGGAAATAAAAGGGGTCAGAGGATCTGGTAAGAGGGAGGAGCTGAGGGAAATCCTTATTAGTCGGGAAAAGGTATTGGGGAAATTGATGGGACTGAAGGCTGAAAAATCCCCGGGGCCTGATGGTCTGCATCCCAGAGTACTTAAGGAGGTGGCCTTGGAAATAGTGGATGCATTGACGATCATTTTCCAACATTCCTTAGACTCTGGATCAGTTCCGATGGAGTGGAGGGTGGCCAATGTAACCCCTCTTTTTAAAAAAGGAGGGAGGGAGAAAGCAGGGAATTATAGACCGGTCAGCCTGACATCGGTCGTGGGTAAAATGATGGAAGCAATTATTAAAGATGTCATAACAGACCATTTGGAAAGTGGCGACATGATAGGTCCAAGTCAGCATGGATTTGTGAAAGGGAAATCATGCTTGACAAATCTTCTGGAATTTTTTGAGGATGTTTCCAATAGGGTGGACAGGGGGGAACCAGTAGATGTGGTGTATTTGGACTTTCAGAAGGCCTTCGACAAGGTCCCACACAAGAGATTGGTGAGCAAAGTTAAAGCACATGGGATTGGGGGTAATGTGTTGACGTGGATTGAGAACTGGTTGGCACACAGGAAACAAAGAGTAGGAGTAAATGGGTACTTTTCAGAATGGCAGGCAGTGACCAGCGGGGTACCGCAGGGTTCGGTGCTGGGACCCCAGCTGTTTACATTATATATTAATGATTTGGACGAAGGGATTAAATGTAATATCTCCAAATTTGCGGATGACTCTAAATTGGGAGGCAGTGTGAACAATGAGGAGGATGCTAGGAGGCTACAGAGTGACTTGGACAGGTTGGGTGAATGGGCAAATGTATGGCAGATGAAGTACAATGTGGATAAATGTGAGGTTATCCACTTTGGTGGTAAAAATAGAGAGGCGGACTATTACCTGAATGGTGGCAGATTAGGGAAAGGGGACGTGCAACGAGACCTGGGCGTCATGGTACATCAGTCACTGAAGGTGGGAATGCAAGTGCAGCAGGCAGTCAAGAAAGCAAACGGAATGATGGCCTTCATAGCAAGGGGATTTGAGTACAGGAGTAGGGAGGTGATGCTACAGTTGTACAGAGCCTTGGTGAGGCCACACCTGGAGTATTGTGCGCAGTTTTGGTCTCCTAACTTAAGGAAGGACATTCTTGCTATTGAGGGAGTGCAGCGAAGGTTCACTAGATTGATTCCTGGGATGGCCGGACTGACATATCAAGAAAGATTGGGTCAACTGAACTTGTATCCTCTGGAGTTCAGAAGAATGAGGGGGGATCTTATAGAGACATTTAAAATCCTGACTGGTTTAGACAAATTAGATGCGGGCAGAATGTTCCCAATGGTAGGGAAAACTAGAACCAGGGGTCACAGTCTAAGGATTAAGGGGAAGCCATTTAGGACTGAGCTGAGGAGGAACTTCTTCACCCAGAGAGTGGTGAATCTATGGAATTCTCTTCCACAGAAGGTTGTTGAGGCCAGTTCGCTAAATATATTCAAAAGGGAGTTAGATATAACACTCACAACTAAGGGGATCAAGGGGTATGGCGAGAAAGCAGGAATGGGGTACTGAGGTAGCATGTTCAGCCATGAACGCATTGAATGGCGGTGCAGGCTCGAAGGACCGAATGGTCTACTCCTGTACCTATTTTCTATGTTTCTATGTTTCTATGAGTTGTTTATAGGCCCCCAAACAGTAGTTGTAATGTAGGGCAGAGTATAAATCAGGAAATTAGAGGTGCATGTAACAAGGGTAATACAGTAATCATGGGGGAATTTAATCTACATATAGACTGGGCAAACCATATTTGTAGTGATAGTGTGGAGGATGAATTCATGGAATGTATACAAGATAGTTTTCCAGATCAGTATGTTGAGGAACCAACTAGGGAACAGGCTATTTTAGATCTAGTATTGTGCAATGAGAAAGGGTTAATTAATAACCTTGCAATAAAAGGGGCCTTTAGGGAAGAATGACCATAATAGAATAGAATTTTATATTTAGTTTGAAAGTGATTTAGTTAAATCCGAAACTAGGGTCTTAAATCTGAACAAAGCAAACTACATAGGTATGAGGGGTGAGTTGGCTAAGGTAGATTGGGAAACTAGATTAAAAGGTATGACGGTAGATGAGCAATGGCTAGCATTTAAAGAATTAATACATAATTTACAACAAATATACATTCCTTTAAGGCACAAAAACCCCACAGGAAAAGTGGTCCAATCGTGGCTAACAAGATAAGTTAAAGATAGTATTAGATCAAAGGAAGAGGCTTATAATATAGGCAAAAAGAGTAGTAAGCCTGAGGATTGGGAGGATTTTAGAATTCAGCAAAGGAGGACCAAGAAATTGATAAAGGGAAAATAGAATGAGAGTAAATAGCGAGAGACATAAAAACAGACTGTAAAAGCTTCTATAGGTATATAAAAAGGAAACTATTAGCGAAAGTAAATGTGGGTCCCTTACAGGCTGAGACAGGACAAATTATAATGGTGAATAAGGAAATGACAAATTATAATGGTGAATAAGGAAATGACAGAGAAAATAAATAAATACTTTGTGGCTGTCTTCACAGAAGAAGACGCAAAAAACTTCCCGGAAATAGTGGAGAAACAAGGATCTAGCGAGAATGAGGAACTGAAAGAAATAAGTATTAGTAAAAAAAAAAATAGTACTGGAGAAATTAATGGGACTGAAAGCAAATAAATCCCCAGGACCTGATGGCCTACATCCTAGGGTTTTGAAAGAGATGGCTATAGAGATAGTGGTGCATTGGTTGTCATCTTCCAAAATTCTGTAGATTCTAGAACGGTTCCTGTGGATTGGAAGGTAGCAAATGTAACCCAGACCAGTTAGCCTGATATCAGTAGGGAAAATGCTAGAATCTATCATTAAGAACGTGGTAACCGGGCACTTAGAAAATAATAGGATTGGGCAGAGTCAACACGGATTTATGAACGGGAAATCGTGTTTGACAAATCTATTGGAGTTTTTTGAGCCTGTAACTAGCAGAATAGATAAGGGGGAACCAGTGGATGTGGTGTATTTGGATTTTCAGAAGGCATTCGATAAGGTGCCACACAAGAGGTTATTAAACAATTAGGGCTCATGGGATTGGGGGTAATATACTAGCATGGATTGAGGATTGGTTAATGGACAGAAAACAGAGAGTAGGAATAAATGGGTCATTTTCGGGTTGGCAGGCTGTAACTAGTGGGGTACAGCAAGGATCAGTGCTTGGGCCTCAGCTATTCACAATCTATATCAATGATTTGGATGAGGGGACCAAATGTAATATATCCAAGTTTGCTGAGGTGGGAATGTAAGTTGTGAGGAGGATGCAAGGAGGCTTCATGGGGATGTAGACAGACTACGTGAGTGGGCAAGAACATGACAAATGGAATATAATGTGGAGAAATGTGAAGTTATCCACTTTGGTAGGAATAATAGAAAAGCAGAGTATTTTTTAAATGGTGAGAGATTGGGAAATGTTGGTGTTCAGAGGGACCTGGGTGTCCTTGTACACGAATCACTGAAAGTTAACATGCAGGTACAGCAAGCAATTAGGAAAGCAAATGGTATGTTGGCCTTTATTACAAGAGGATTTGAGTATAAGAGTAAAGACGTCTTACTACAATTATATAGGGCCCTGGTGAGACCACACCCTGGAGTATTGTGTACAGTTTTGGTCTCCTTACCTAAGGAAGGATATACTTGCCATAGAGGGAGTGCAACGAAGGTTCACCAGACTGATTCCTGGGATGGGGGGATTGTCCTATGAGGAGAGATTGAGTAGACTAGGCCTATAGTCTCTAGAATTTAAAAGAATGCAAGGTAATCTCATTGAAACATACAAAATTCTTACAGGGCTTGACCGGGTAGATGCAGGGAGGATGTTTCCCCTGGCTGGGGAGTCTAGAACCAGGGGTCACAGTCTCAGAATAAGGGATCGGCCATTTAGAACTGAGATGAGATTTCTTCACTCAGAAGGTGGTGAATCTTTGGAATTCTCTACCGCAGAGGGCTTTGGAGGCTGTCGTTGAATATATTCAACACAGAGATTAATAAATTTTTGGATATTAAGGAAATCCAGGGATATGGGGATAGTGCAGGAAAGTGGAGTTGAGGTAGAAGATCAGCCATGATATTGAATGGCCTACTCCTGCTCCTATTTCTTATGTTCTTATGTTCTCTCTATCTACATTATCACAACCCCATCTCACTAGCCACCCCTCACACTCCCCTCATCCTAGTGCAAGTATACCAACTAACAACACACAAGGGTGTTTTATCCAATGTTCATGTAAAGTTTCTGTTAATGTGGTGTCAAACATAAAAATCTTTATTTTCAACACTTTCCGGTCTTGGACAGCTATGTGTGCACCTTTGGAAGTGGCTTAGTGAGTTGCCGTGAATGGTGAGACGTAACGGTACCCCCTGCAATGGTGATGCGTGTGAAAGGAATGGCTTGGTCATTGTAGGGATGCTTTATGGTGTTGGTGTGTGGTGGTGCCAACCTGGCGCATCATGTGGCAGCCTTATGGGTGTACAGCATAAAGTTAATTAAATCTGACCATAGTGAGGCTATCCCTGGCCTCCCGGGCAGCAATGTGCTCGGGTGCTGATGCCCCCTTTGTCCTGTGCAGCATCAGGTGATTGCAGAGAAGGTTGGTGCTGCTGGTGTTGGGGCTCATTGTAGTTCGATTCTGAGGACCAAGGTGAGACAGTATAAATGGCGCCCATGTTGATGGAATAGATGGCAGGTGAAGTACGGATGACCGAAGCATTCTGTCAATGGTGAGAGTTCTTCCAGTGAGGTGAGACTGGATAGAGACTTTGCTGGAAAGACTTGCAGCCTGCAGAATCTGTGCTGGAAATGGACTGAGGAAAGTGATCACCTGTCAGGTGGGAGCTTTTACTGTACATTTGATGCTATCAAGTAATCAGCTGGAACAATGGCCACAGAACTCCCGCCTCAGGTTGACAGACGTGCTTCCCAAGCAGTGTGTTTCCCGTGGCCATGCAGTTAATTTAAAAAAGCCTGCTCAGGGTCTGACAACTAGCTGTTAATCATCTCAATTGGGTCACCCACTGCTACCGGTCGGGTCGGCTCCGCGACGACAGACATGCCTGGGGGAAAGGCGTGTGGGAGCGGGATGACAGTAGGTTCCCGACCCATTGTCTAAAATAACAACTTTCCCACCCGACCTGCTATCACCCTGGAAAATTCCAACCAGTGTGATTTGGAAGTTTTTCATTTGTACATTAAGGAGAACGGCGGCGGGGTGGGGGTTGTTGGTGAAGATGCAGAGCAGAGTGATCTCGCTATACTACTTTCCTTTGTGTCGTGGCTTTAAGGTAGAGAAACATCCCACGGTATTTCACAGAGGTATAAGGAAAATTGTGTAAGTGTTTTATGCTGGTATTCAGTGACAAAATGGGGAAAATACAGTTCCTCAGCAGTGACATCGCACAGCTTGATGCACACAAGAATTTAGGGGCATAAAATTGGCATTTTATTTAACTGCTTCCTTGTAATTGCCAAATACTAGCATTTGAAGGTTGAATCACACTTGGAATATGGTCTGTGTTTGGTATAGATGCAGAGAAGTTTGTGTGTTGTAGTTTCATTGGTGAAGGTTTCATGCAGATGCCAGCTATCTATGTGCTTTTAGAATTCGCAGTTCCACCTGCTCGCATTGATTTTAAGTCACCATGTGGAAGAATTGTTAGTGCATTATTTAGTTATGATATAGATAATTGTTTAATAACTAAGCTTTCTTTGTATTTTACAGGTTTAACTACCGTTCTACACATTATCTTGCATCCCATGGGTTCTATGATTTTCTAAACTGGTTTGATGAAAGAGCGTGGTATCCTCTAGGAAGAATAGTCGGAGGAACGGTAAGAATAGAGCATCACAGAAATAGATATTTAAATTCATGCCATGAGTTGATTAATTAAAATTTCTCATTATGACTGCTGTTACAATTTCATTCGACCCACAAATGTACCAGCAAATTAAGTACTGAATAAAGTAACCTTGTTGAGTAACATTTTAAACAATGGCACCAGGATGTGATAACCTAAATGTTCCCAGTGACTTGTCCCGGAATATTCTATAAGTATTTAGTGTTTCTTTTCATGATTATTGTACCAAATTTAGTGGGAGTGGGGGTGTCTTGGGGAGGGGAGGAGTAGCATCAGAAAATGTACTTTGAAGTAATTTTCATCAGCCAATGTATTTTAAGCCGAGAACTAGGAAATTGCCTGTGGCATTGCCGATGGTGCGTTGATTTTTTAAAAATGCATTTCTACTGGCACTTGACAGGCCTGTTGTGAAGGGTATCATAGCAGCAGCAGCTATTTTTGAAGGTAGGGCACAATTGGGAGCCGGACCAGAGGCCAGAAGTTAAAATGTTTTTTCTGAGGTGGCCAAGGCAGTGCAGGGCGGGTGGGCAACAGCCAAAGTGGGGTGTGCGGCAACAGCCTGAAGGCAAAGTTTAATTTTTTTTTGCAGGCGGCTGGATAGGAAAGATTAATGAAGATATGAAAGCACAAAAATTTTAAACAAAAGTTTAAAGATTTTTTTTTTAACTCCCCTGAATTTAGACTGAAAAGAAACAAAGAAAAACATGCATTCATAAAGTGCCTTTCACGGCCGTAGGATGTCCCACCAGGCTTTACAGCTAATTAAGTACTTTTGAAGTGTAGTCACTGTTGTAATGTAGGAAATATGGCAGCCAATTTGCACACAGCAAAGTCTCAAATGAGATAATGATCAGATAATCATTTTTTTGTGATGTTGGTTGAAGGATAAATATTGGCCAGGACACTGGGGAGAACTCTCATGCTCTTTTTCAAATAGTGGTATGGGATCTTTCATGTACACCTGAGAGGACAGTTTAACGTGTCATCTGAAATACCGCACCTCTGACAATGCAGCACTCCCTCCGTACTACAATGGAGTGTCAGCCTAGATTATGGGCTCAAGTCTTTGGAGTGGGACTTGAACACAAACCTACTGACTCAGGCGAGAGCGGTACCACTGAGCCACAGCTGACATAGCTGTGCTAGGGAACATGGAGGCTCTATAGTTCCATTTCCTGGCATGATAGCTACCTGTGATGCCTCATTGCTCAGTTTAGAATGGGAAATCCTATTAAAACAGCACCTACAGACATGATGGGGAATAGTGACAACTAACTGTTGACATTTTCACATTGGAGATGTTTACCTATCTAAAGTGTGCCATGCAACCTACAGACCGATTTAAAAAAAAAAAAAAAAAAAAAAATTTGATGTGCGATATTTACTTGTATCTTGACATAACACTGTAAATCCTTGCTATAATATGTGGGTGGGAGGGGAGAGAAACTGGAAACAGTGCCCAGGCGCAAGGCAGACGGTGGGTGGAGTGGAGATGGGCGGCCAAGGCCCAAGGTGATGGGGAAGTGAGAACAGGCAGATGGCTACTTCAGCGAGTGGGTTAGGTTTTTGGAGTGAGTGCATCGCACCACCTAGCTTAAGGAGGCTTGAAAAATATGACCTACTATGAATAGATATATAAACATGTTGCAACAATTGTCTATTAATTTAGCAACTGAAACTTTGATTTGTTCATAAAACTCTTAAGTCTAATGGATTCACAAGGATGAAGGTAGAAACCCTGACGATCCTCCCATTGTCAACTGCTAGTGTATTGAAATATCATAGTTACTGGTGAATAACTTTCTAATTGGAAAACCTGTGTAGACAGGGGAAAGTGCAGTGTTTGAAGTGAAAATTATTTACTTTTAGGCTCTCAATCCCCTCCTCACCATGTTTCATTAGTGTTAAGTTATCAAAAGTGTCAAACAACTGTTTAAATTAAGAATTAACAGAGTGAAAAGGTGAACTTGTACTTGGCGTCCACTTGGAAACATTTGAACTTCAATGTCTTTTGTGCTCTTTGCTTTTCAAATTAGTTCTGTTTGACCTGTGTATTTTACATTGCAAGTGTTTTGGCCATCACTACATTTCTTGTAGTTTTGGATTTCTATCAGTTCAGGACTTGGCTAAGAATGGGTTGCAGTCCCATTATTGCATGAACTGAACCAAAACACTCTGACTTGGAAATAACTCTTTTACAGATGTAGTCTGACATCAGGACCTGAGAATGCTGACACTATATTTGTTAGAATTGTTTTATAAACCTCGAATGAAGACTGAGGGGTGGAATAATGGGCAATAGAATAGAAAGATCATTTTTTATGGATATGATTGTCTCCTAATTTTGGCATGCTGGTGTATAATGAACAAAAACTCTGAAGTGTGAATGGAAATCCCGATGAGAAGTGAGCTGGATTGTTGATTCCTTTCCAAAGAATGTAAGGAAGCACTGAATGGGAAAACGAGCCTATTGAGCTAATTGCTTCCACTTGGCCTATAGAGCCTGTTCTTAGTGCTGCAATGTCCCACTAATATGGTGGATTAGGAAAAGGCAAAGATATTAAGTGGCCCTAAGGTTTTAAGAGGCGGCTGCAGAGATAGTGGATGCATTGATTTTGACCTTTCAGAATTCCCTTGATTCTAGAACGGTCCCCGTAGATTGGAAGGTAGTAAATGTAACCCCGCTGTTCAAGAAAGGAGGGAGAGAGAAAACGGGGAACTATAGGCTAGTTAGTCTTACATCAGTAGTAGAGAAAATGCTCAATTTTGAACACCTCTATTAAATCTCCTCTTAACCGTCTCTGCTCAAAGGAGAACAATCCCAGCTTCTTTAATCTCTCCAGATAACTGAAGTCCCTCATCCCTGGTAAAATTCTAGTAAATTCATTTGCGCAGTGAATACAAACAATGAATGATCTGAATTTTCTGTTGCTGCTGTTGTTGGGTAGGTCGTCGTCGTCGTCGACGACTGCCCATGGACAAAAAATGTTGTGCTCAGAGGAGTTTGTCGCCCACCCAGTACAAATAAAAATTAGAGGGAACGTTGGTGCTGACTACTCCTTATGGTCTCCGTGCTGTTAATATGAACATTGATTATACCCTGTGACATGCTTTTGAGCTTTCCCTTCACTACCAATGTTGACCTAACTGGTCTATAATTCCCAGTTCATGTCTCAGTTTTCTTTTTCAATATCCAGGTCACAGTTTTAGAACTCCTAAGAACGTTATCTTGAATGTTGTCTTGTTTCCTCCCTCAGTTCTTTGAGGATTCTAGCTAAATGTCATTTGGGCCCAGTGCCTTTATAAATATTTAATTCCTTGGGTTTTTGTATAATTCATTCTTTATTGACCACGGTCTATGTTAGATTACTGAACTAAACTGACTGGATCTGGAATTTGTCTACATTATTTATTTGTAAAGACATCCACCATATTAGTGGCTCAGTGCTCAACCAAGTATAGCACTAAGTTATATAGACCAGTGAGTCCCAGGCTTGAATCCTATGCTGAGTTAGCTGATGTTTACTGGAGCAACATTTGGAGGCTACATTGGCCTCGGCCCCTATGAGTTAAGGAGGTGGAAAATTCAGCACGATTTTTTCCACCCTGATTCCTATCCCTCCTGGCAAGTGTGCATGTATAAGTTCTGATTGTTCACTCAATTCAAGCTACAAATCTGTTCTGTAGACTTATATTAAATCTATTTTAGTGTTCTGCTTCATATGCTGAAGCAGTACTGATTACCTTAATGAAATAACTTGTATTTTTCACTCCTCCTTGGTTGTTCCTGCTCTGTCCACTTTGTTTCTGGGATCTTGAGTCCCCCCACCCACAATGATATCTCTTTGCCATGTGTCCCAGCACACACTCCACCCCCTGACTCTGGCTTACTGACCCCCGTTCCCTTTGTTCTACCATCCTTCATTCACTATGCCTTGTCTTCTGGAACCAATGTCCTTGCAAAGAGGATTAATTGGATTGTAGAAGGAGGGGGTGAGGATTTAAACTTGAGATGGAGGAAGGGATAGGCAAGGCAGACCCAAAACTAAAAGTTGATGAGCGTTGAGACTCCCAAGGTGATACTTATAGATAACGGAATGATTAGCAAAGGGGAAGGTAACACTGGAGAGGTTGGGAGAAAGGGATAGTCAGATTTGAGGCACGACCTATGTTGTGTAGAGAAAAACCTATGTGAGACGGGTGAGACTAGAACTAGGGGACATAGTCTTAGAATAAGGGGCTGCTCTTTCAAAACTGAGATGAGGAGGAACTACTTCACTCAGAGGGTGGTAGGTCCATGGAATATGCTGCCACAAAAAGCTGTAGAAGCTACAACATTAATTAAATTTAAAACAGAAATAGACAGTTTCCTAGAAGTAAAGGGCATTAAGGGTTACGGGGAGCGGGCAGGAATTTGGACATGAGTCTAGGTTCGGATCGGTCATGGCCCTGTGGGTAGTGGAGCGGGCCCAGGGACCGTGTAGCCTGATTCTGCTCCTATTTCGTGTGTGCAATTCTGTTAGATGCAGGAGATGGTTCTGTGATAGATAGTAGATTGGCGGTTAGCATCAGATCAGCCATGATCTTATTGAATGGCGGAGCAGGCTCGAGGGGCCGATTGGCCTACTCCTGCTCCTATTTCTTATGTTCTTATGTACAGCTATGTGTGCACATGATAAGACTGTACGTTAATTTTGGTTTGGTTTTTGTCAGTACTTTGACATTTTGCAAGTCGCACATAAAGGCGATAGAGCTGAATGAAATTCGAATTAAAATGTGGGAGATTCCATTAAGTTCACAGTTTATACACCAAATCATATCAAGATATTTTGTGGACTGCTCTTGAAAGTTCCATCAAATACGATTTGAAGCTATAATTACAAAGCTATTACAAAAACAAAATACAGCGGATGCTGGAAATCTGAAATAAAAACAGAAAATGCTGGAAATACTCAGGTCAGGCAGCATCTGTGGAGAGAGAAACAGAGTTAACGTTTCAGGTCGATGACCCTTCGTCAGAACTGGAAAAAGCTGGAGATGGAACAGGTTTTTAAGCAAGTGTAGGGGCAGGGAAAAAGGGGGAGGGTAGGAAAGAACAAAAGGGAAGGTCTGTGATGGGATGGAAGGCAGGAGAGATTAAGAGACAAAAGGGATGATGGTGCAAGGCAAAAGGAGATGGTAATGGGACAAGTTAAGAAACAAAAGATGGCTCTAGATGAAGTGTAAATGGCGATGGCAGAAGGAAAGACAGCTGCCACGTGAGAGAGAGAAAAAAAATGGGAAAAAAAGATAAGGGCAGAGGTTACGGTCTGAAATTGTTGAACTTGATGTTGAGTCCAGAAGGCTGTAAAGTGCCTAATGGAAAGATGAGGTGCTGTTCCTCGAGCTTACGTTGAGCGTCATTGGAACAGTGTAAGAGGCTGAGGGCGCTGAGGTCTGAGTGGGAGTGGAGCGGAGAATTAAAGTGACAGGCGACCGGAAGCTCGGGGTCACCCTTACGGACTGAACGGAGGTGTTCCGCAAAGCGGTCACCAAATTTTCGTTTGGTCTCCCCAATGTAGAGGAGACCGCATCGTGAGCAACGAATACAGTATACTAAATTGCAAGAAGTACAAGTAAATCCTCTCGCACCCAACACCCCTTTCCCTTCGCCCGGCACCTTCCCGTGCAAGCGCAGGAGATGCAACACATGCCCTTTTACCTCCTCTCTTCCCACTGTCCAGGGCCCCAAACACTCCTTCCAGGTGAAATAGTGATTTACTTGGAGTTGGGGAACAAAAATGAAAATTGCAAATTGTGAACTCATACCAATTGGAACTGGATTCAAACTGCCCATATTCAACTTAACAGCCTTGTGGCCAACAGAAAGAAGGGTGACATTCCTCCCAATTGTGGATTGGATTTGAACCCCGATGTGAAAGGACAATGTAATATGCCATTCAGTGCCCTAACATTTAAAAGTTTCGAATATTAATCTAGTTTTGGATTTGGCCTCCTCATAGGAAATGCAAATACCGTGGCTTGAATTATTGCATATTCTACTGAGTAAAAGTTTTCAGTTATATGTATTACATAGGATATACAGCACAGAAACAGGCCATTCTGCCCAACCAGTATATGCCGGTGTTTATGCTCCATTCGAGTCTCCTCCCGTCTTTCCTCATCTAACCCTATCGGCCTAACCCTCTATTCCCATCTCCCTCATATGCTTATCTAACCGCCCCTTAAATGCATCTATACTATTCGCTTCAACCACTCCCTGTGGTAGTGAGTTCCACATTCTCCCCACTCTCTGGGTAAAGAAGTTTCTTCTGAATTCCCTATTTGATTTTTTTGGTGACTATCTTATATTGATGGCTTCTAGTTATGCTCTTTCCCACAAGTGGAAACACTCTCTATCTACTCTATCAAAACCTTTCATGATTTTAAAGACCTCTATTAGGTCACCCCTCAGCCTTCTCTTTTCAAGAGAAGAGACCAAGCCTGTTCATCCTTTCCTGATGGGTATACCCTCGCATTTCTGTTATCATCCTTTTATTCTTCTCTGCACCCTCTCCAGTGCCTCCACATCCTTTTTATAATATGGAGACCAGAATTGCACACAGTACTCCAGGAGTGGTCTAACCAGGGTTCGATACAAGTTTAGCATAACTTCTCTACTTTTCAATTTTATCCATCTAGAAATAAACCCTAGTGTTTGGTTTGCTTTTTTATGGCCTTGTTAACCTGTCAATACTTTGTGATTTGTGTATTTGTACTCCTAGATCCCTTTGCTCCTCTACCCCATTTAGATTCTTATTTTCCAAGTAATATGTGACTCCCCCCCCACCCCCCCACTATTTTTCTTACCGAAGTGTAATACCTCACATTTATCCATGTTGAATTTCATTTGCCAATTATATGTCCATTCTGCAAGTTTATTAATGTCGTCTTGTAATTTGTTGCAGTCCTCCTCAGTATTGGCTTTCCCCTCCAATCTGGTGTCGTCTGCAAATTTAGAAATTGTATTTTTGATTCCAAATTCTAAATCATTATTATAAATTGTGAACAACAGTGGTCCCAGCACTGATCCTTGTGGAACACTACTTCCCACCTTCTGCCACTCTGAATAGCTACCCTTTACCCCTACTCTCTGTTATCTGTCTTGAAACCAGCTAGCTATCCATTCTGCTACTTGTCCCCTGACTTCGCATTCTCTGACCTTATTCATTAGTCTATTATGTGGTATCTTATCGAAGGCCTTTCGAAAATCTAGATAAATTACATCTACTGCATTACCCTTGTCTACTCTCTCTGTTACCTCTTCAAAAAATTCACTTGGGTTGGTCAAGCAAAACTTTCCCTTTTGCAACCCATGCGGTCTATTACCATATTTTTTGTTTCTAGGGATTCTATTATTTTTCCTACCACCGATGTTAAGTCGACTAACCTATAGTTCCCTGGACATGTTCTAACTCCCTTCGTATTATGTTAGCTATCCGCCAGTCCTCTGGCACTACACCGTTTTCTAACGAATTACTAAATATGTATAGTAATGCCTCTGCTATTTCTTCCCTCGATTCTTTTAAAATGCGCGGATGTAATCCGACCGGACATGGGGTTTTATCCTCTGAGTTTCATTAGTTTATTTAGTATATCTCCTCGTTTTATTTTAAATGCAGATAACTCATTACTAATCTCATCATCCAATGTCATCTCCACCTGTTCTATCTCCCTGGTAAATACTGAAGCAAAGTAATTATTTAATATCTCTGCCATCTCTCTATTGCTGCCTGTGGTATTATCCTCTCCATCCCTTAGTGGCCTTATTCCATCCCGACCTTTTTTTTAATCGATGTGCCTGTAAAATATATTACTATTTTGTTTTATGTTCCTTGATGATTTAATTTCATAGTTCCTCTTTGCTTTCCTAATTGTTTTTTAGACTTCTCTCCTAATCTCTTCATATTCTCCCTCCTTCATGCTCTCCTCTGCTATCCATGTACTTAATGTATGCCTCTTTCCTTACCCTCAATTTTTCCCTTATGGCTTTATTCATCCACGGTGTCTCATTAGTGTTTAGCTTGTTCTTGTTTATTAGCGGAATATATTTTTGCTGGACTCCGTTGAGCAGCGTTTTAAATGTTTCCCATTGCTGTTCTATATCACTGTTTGCCAATACTGTTGTCCATTTTATTTTCCCAAGTTCTATTCTCAGCCCCTCAAAATCAACTTTTCTCCAATCTATTACCCTGGTCTTTGTCATACCTATGCCCTTCTCAATTATTATCTTATAAAGTGTATTATATTATGGTCACTATTGCCTAGATGTTCCCCTACTTTTACTTCTCTTACCTGCTCTGGTTCATTCCCCATTACTCGATCCAATAGCGAATCCTCCCTTGTTGGGCTTTTTACATATTGGGTTAGAAAGGAGTCCTGTACACATTGTAGGAACTCCATTCCCTTATCCCCTTTACCTACCTCTTCTGTCCAATTATTATCTGGGTAGTTGAAACCCCCCATGATTATTATTCTATGTTTTTTACTAATTTCTCTAATTTGTCTGTATATTTCTTCCCCCCACTTCCCTTCCGCTATTAGGTGGTCTGTAGACTACCCCAATTAGTGTGATTAATCCTTTATTATCTTTTATCTCTATCCACATGGATTCTATTTCTGTCTTGCTGATAGCTTCACTTTTTTCTACTGCCATTGTTATCCCTAATAAGTACAGCTACTCCACCTCCACTTTTCCCCCTCCATCTTTTCTAAATATGTTATACCCTGCAATGTTTAATTCCCAGCCATGATTTTTCTGTAGCCATGTCTGTCTGGTTCCTCGATTGCCTCCAGCTCCCCTGTTTTACTACGGACACTGTGCATTGCTGTACAGACAGATTAACTCATTTTTAATAGCAGTTCCTCTCTTTATTTTTAACCATCTTTTTAAACTCCTGTTCGAAAACACTATTTATTCCCTGGTCATCAATGTCCTCCCTTACTTTACTCTTTACTATGCTCTCCTTTCCTGTTTTGTTTATATTTAGTCTGGTTTCATTTCTTGTAGATCCCTCCCCCTGTCTTACTAGATTAAAGCCATTGCCACCTCCCTATTTTCCCTTTCCGCTAGGACACTGGTCCCATCGGTATAGCTCCTTTCTGTCCCAGTACTGGTGCCAGTGTCCCATGAAAAGGAGCCCCTCTTTCCCACACCAGCCCTTTAGCCACGTGTTAATTCTCCTGATCTGACTGTTTCTATGCCAATTTGCATATGGCTCAGGCAATAATCCAGAGATTATTATCCTCGAGGTCCTGCTTTTTAATTTCGCTCCTCACTCCTGATACTACTTCAGCAGGACCTCCTCCCTGTTTCCACCTAAGTCGTTTGTTCTGACATGGACTACGACAACTGGATTTACCCCTTCCCTTTCCAAATTCCTCTCCAACCGCCTCGAGATACCCCTTACCCTAGCACCGGGTAGGCAACACACTCTTCGGGATTCTCATTCTTGGCTGCAGAGGAGGCTATCTATCCCCCTAATTATAGAATCCCCTATTACTACACATTTCTATTCTGCTCTGTTTCTCTCTCTTCTCCCCACCCCCCCCCACAGACAGCCTTTCTACTTTTCCTCACATAGAAACATAGAAGATAGGAGCAGGAGTAAGCCATTCGATGAGATTATGGCTGATCATCTAATCTCAGTACCCTGTACCTGCCTTCTCCCCATATCCCTTGATACCTTTAGCTTTAAGAAATATATCTAACTCAACCTTGAATATATTTAATGACTTCGCCTCAACTTCCTTCTGTGGTAGAGAATTCCACAGGTTCACCACTCTCTGGGTGAAGAAATTCTTCCTCATTTCTGTCCTAAATGGTTTACCCGTTATCCGTAGATTATGACCCCTGGTTCTGGACTCTCCGACCATCGGGAACGTTCTTCCTGCATCTAGTTTGTCCAGACCTGTCAGAATTTTATATGTTTCGATGAGATCCCCTCTCATTCTTCTATACTCCAGTGAGTATAAGCCCAATCGACCCAATCTCTCCTCATATGTCATTCCTGCCATCCCAGGTATCAGCCTTGTGAATCTTCGCTGAACTCCTTCCATGGCAAGAACATCCTTCCTCAGATAAGGCGACCAAAACTGCACACAGTACTCAAGGTGTGGTCTCACCAAGGCCCTGTACAACTGCAGCAGGACATCCCTGTTCTTATACTCAAACCCTTTCGCTATGAAGGCCAACATACCATTTGCCTTCTTCACCGCCTGCTGCACCTGCATGCTTACTTTCAGCGACTGGTGCACAAGGACACCCAGGTCTCGTTGCACTTCCCCTTCTCCCAATCTATTGCCATTCAGATAATAGTCTGCCTTTCTGTTTTTGACACCAAAGTGGATAACCTCGCACTTATCTATGTTATATTGCATCTGCCACGCTTCTGCCCACTCACCCAACCTGTCCAGATCATCCTGGAGTTTCTCGGTATCCTCCTCGCAGCACACACTCCCACCCAGCTTTGTGCCATCTGCAAACTTGGAGATATTACATTTAATTCCCTTATCTAGATCATTAATGTATATTGTGAATAGCTGGGGTCCAAGGACAGATCCCTGCGGTACCCCACTAGTCACTGCTTGCCACTCGGAAAAAGACTCATTAATTCCTACTCTCTGCTTTCTGTCCGCCAACCAGTTCTCTATCCAAGTCAATACCTTGCCCCCAATCCCATGTGCCTTAACTTTACCCGCTAATCTCTTATGCGGGACCTTATCGAAAGCCTTTTGAAAGTCCAAATACACCACATCTACTGGTTCTCCCTTATCTATTTTCCCAGTTACATCCTCAAAAAAATTCCAGTAGATTAGTCAAGCACGATTTACCTTTTGTAAATCCATGTTGACTTTGTCCGATCCTGTCACTGTTTTTCAAATGCTCAGCTATTACATCCTTTATAATGGACTCTAGCATTTTCCCCACTACCGATGTCAGGCTTACCGGTCTGTAATTCCCCGCTTTCTCTCTACCACCCTTTTTGAATAGTGGGGTAACATTAGCTACTCTCCAATCCATGGGTACAGTTCTAGATTCCATCGAATGTTGGAAGATGATCAGCAATGCATCTACTATTTCTAGGGCCACTTCCTTAAGTACCCTAGGATGTAGATTATCAGGCCCTGGGGATTTATCGGCCTTTAATACCGTCAATTTCCCTAACACCATTTCCCTGCAAATACTGATTTCTTTCAGTTCCTCCCTTTCATCAGACCGTATGTTCTCCAACATCTCTGGGAGCTTATTTGTGTCCTCCTTTGTGAAGACAGAACCAAAATATGCATTTAATTGGACTGCCATTTCTTTGTTCCCCATTATAACTTCCCCCACTTCTGACTGCAAGGGACCTACACTTGATTTCACTAATCTTTTTCTCTTCACATATCTATAAAAGCTCTTACAGTCAGTTTTTATGTTCCCAGCAAGCTTACTTTCATATTCTATTTTCCCCTTCTTAATTAATCCCTTTGTCCTCCTTTGTTGAATCCTAAACTGCTCCCAATCCTCAGAGCTACCGCTTTTTCTGGCCAATTTATATGCCCTCTCCTTGGATCTTATGCTATCCCTAATTTCCCTTGTTAGCCACGGTTGAGTCACCCTTTTTGTTTTATTCTTATGCCACACTGGGATGTACAAATTTTGTAGTTCATCCATGCAGTCTTTGAATGTTTGCCATTGCCTATCCACAGTCAACCCCTTGAGTGACATTCCCCAATCAATCCTACCCAATTCGCGCCTCATACCATCGTAGTTTCCTTTATTTAAATTCAGGACCCTAGTCTCTGATTCAACTACTTCACTCTCCATCCTAATGAAGAATTCTATCATATTATGATCACTCTGACCCAAGGGGCCTCGTACAACAAGATTGCTAATTAATCCTTTCTCGTTACATAATACCCAGTCTAAGATGGCCTGATCTCTGGTTGGTTCCTCGACATAATGGCCCAGAAATTGATCTCGCTCTGTTCCCGCGGGGGTAAGCCTTTCCCACGATGTCTCACCTCGCTTATGCTTTTTCTGATCCAGCTCGCACGAAATTGATGTTCTGGACAGCTGCTGTGCTGGGCTTGCGTATCCCAGCGGCGTAGTTAATTCGTGCGAGCTGTGGGATCACGTGACTCAGTTAGAGCCAATGGCAGCACACCATCTTCCATTCATAAGTCTCACAGCATGGCTGAGAGACTTATGAATCTTACACCCCCCCAAAATAACAGCTAAACCTCAATTAAATTTTAAAAAAAACCCATCACATTAATAAAATAAGTATAGTTAATTAAATTAACCATTTTAAATAAAAAATTAAATTTTTGAAAAAATTTAAAATCTTTTAAAAAGTTATAAAAATAAACTTACCTGTCTTTAAAGTCTATAAAAAAGATATACCTGTAAAAAAAAATTCAAAAAAATACTTAATTCACTACTTACCTTCTTAAAAGCGGGTCTTACTCCTCCTTTTTACATTTCCAAAATCTTCAGTACTTACCTGCGCGTCCAAAGCATGAAGTGCACAGCGTGCGCGCAGCCTGTAGCGCGCACGCGATGCACTCCGGCCCCGCCCCCTTTTCGGAAGAGCAATTGCCGGTTTTCAGCGCATGCGCAGGGCATGCAGAAAACCGGCAATTGGAGTGGGAATACGCGAGAGTACGCAGTGCGTACTCTCGCGTCCCGGGATCAATTTTCGGCCCATTGTTCCAGAAAACCATCTCGTAAACATTCTAGGAATTCCTCCTTCACAGTATTTTTACTAATTTGGTTAGCCCAATCTATATGTAAATTAAAGTCACCCATGATGACTGCTGTGCCCTGACTGCATGCTTCTCTAATTTCCCTTTTAATGCCGTCCTCAACCTCCGTATTACTGTTTGGAGGTCTATATACCACTCCCACTAACGTTTTCTGCCCCTTGTTATTTCTCAGTTCTACCCATACAGATTCCGCATCATCAGAGCTAATATCCTTCCTTTCAATTGTGTTAATCCCCTCTTTAACCAGCAATGCTACCCCACCTCCCTTTCTTTTTTGCCTATCTTTCCTAAATATTGAATAACCCTGGATGTTGAGTTCCCAGCCTTGGCCACCCTGGAGCCATGTTTCTGTAATCCCAATCAAATTGTATTCATTTACCTCTATTTGCGCAGCTAATTCATCCACCTTGTTCCGAATGCTCCTTACATTAAGACACAAAGCCTTCAGGCTTGTTTTTTTAACGCTTTCAGACCTATATGAATTATTATTTACTATGACCATGTTTGATTTAAACCGTTGAGTTCTTTGCCTTCTACTTTTGTTTTTCTCCTTCCTGTCTTTAGCTTTTATCCTTATTTCCCTTTCCTCTGTCTCCCTGCTCAGGTTCCCAACCCCCTGCCACTTTAGTTTAAACCCTCCCCAACAGCACTAGCAAACACTCTGCCTAGGACATCGGTCCCGGCCCTGCCCAGGTGCAGACCGTCCCGTTTGTACTGGTCCCACCTCCCCCAGAACCGGTAGCGAGTACATCGTACCTGTTGGACAGGACCAGTGTCTGCGGGACTTCCTTCTCAACCTCTCCTAAGTCCCCGCTACCCGTCTCCCTAGCAGTCACTCCTTCCCCTTCCTGAATCTGTGCTTTCCTCTGGGATATGACTGCATTCTAGGTAAAACTATCCAGAAAAACCTCCCCCTCCCTTATGTTTCGGAGTGTCTCTAACGCGCACTCCAGCTCAATGACTGAGCCGGAGTGACTGAAGGCAGAGACATTTCCTGCAGATGTGGGAATCCGGGACGGTCTCGCTGTCCACAAACTCCCACATACTACAGTCCCAACATAGCCTGCCCTGCCATCTCTAGACTTTATTTATTTGCTTATTTAGTTAAAGTTTTTAATCAAATGATTATTCATAGATATATTAATTATTTAGTTTTTCTAGTTAAGTTAATATTTAATAATGTAATATTTATAGTTCCCCGGCTCTTTAAGGACAAAAACAGCTGTACTACTTACCCACCAATCACCTACCTGCTGTCCTGTGATGTCATGCCTTGATTTTTTTTTGCTCCCTCTCCTCCGCTCCTGCTCCTTTTATCCCCGCCGCTCTCGCTGTGCTCTTTGGCCTCGGGTCGCCGCTCCTTTTATCCCCGCCGCTCTCGCTGTGCTCTTTGGCCTCAGGTCACCGCTCCTTTTATCCCCGCCGCTCTCGCTGTGCTCTTTGGCCTCGGGTCGCCGCTCCTTTTATCCCTGCCGCTCTCGCGGTACTGTGTTACATATTAGAATAAAAACTGGTGAGACTTGCAACTCTGACAAACTGAGGATTTGGTCAGCACTGTGCGCAGCTTGCCAAACATCACTTGAGCAATTACACATACAGGAGAATGGCTCAGTTGGTACCACTCATATCTCTGGGTCAGAGGGTTGTGGGTTCAAGCTCCATACCAGTATTGAGGGAGTGCTGCATTGTCAGTAGCGCCGTCTTTGGAGTTAAATGTTAAAAACAGGTCCTGTCTACCTGTTGAAGCGAAGGAGAGCAGGGAGTTCTCCTGGTGTCCTAGCCTTTCTCAACAATGGTCACTTATTTCTCACTTATCATTGTTCTTATTGTGTGTGAAATAACTGCCAGGTTTGCTTATGCAGCCAGTCTTTGTACTCTAAAGTAAATATATGTGAAGTGCTTTGAGAGGTAGTGTGGTGGTTATGTTACTGGAAGTAATCCAGAAAACATGATTTCAAATCACACCATGGCAGTTTGAGATTTTGTATTTGGTTTCAAAAAAAATCTGGAAATAAAAAGATAAAGCTGGTATCAGTAAAAGTGACCATGAAGCTGTTCGGTTGTTGTAAAAACTCAACCAATTCATCGATACCCTTGAGGGAAGGAAACCTGCTGTCCTTGCCCAGTCTGGCCTAATTGTAACTCCAGTCCCACACTGATGTGATTGACTCTTAATACTCTCTGAATCAGGACAGTTGGGGTTGAGTATATAATATATATATAGGGTTCAAGAATTGAAACTAAAGTGTGCAACGCTGGAGAGTGAGCAGTTGAAATTGCAGATGGTGGAAGACTGAGCAGAATTGAATAAAGCAGTAGTTCAGCACAAGTAGGACAATTAATGCTTTAAAAAAATGGCAGGTGTGTGAATTCTTGAGGATGTATGCGAGGGATGGATAGAAAAGTGGAGATTTGTAGAGCACAGAAGAGATTGAGGTTTTTTTTTTAAAAGAGATACTTACCCAAGTAAGTGAGCAGGCAACCAGAAATTCAGAAAATATGGAAGGAGCAGTAAATGGTTTTGGAGAAAGGAGCTGGGAGATTTATTTCCATTTCAGAAACAAAGGAAGGTTGAAATTCACAAAGGGTCTAACAGAAATAGTAAATCTATAGACACAGGTGTGTCAGTGAGAACACAGGAAAATAAATTGTTATAAAAATAACACACTAGAACAAGAGCACACTGAACCACAGAGGTCAAAAATATTGCTCATAGCTTTCCCAGATTCACCTTTGTCCTCTGTTGATAATTAGCAGAATGTACATGTTCACCATTATGGAGCAATGCAACTCCGTTGTAAACTGCACTTCTGTCCCCAGTTATCAGCATGAAAGTAATGTGAAGTAGGTAACTGAATTTGAAATTTCAAATAAATGCCAACAACTGTCAGTCTGTTTCCGGTGAAGCAGAGACAGTTCTGAGTGGAAATGCCTGTTCAGTGCTGAGACTTTAATCCAAGTATCCCAGTCTATGGTGCAGTGCAGGGACCATTATTTTTAACTGACACATCTAGATGAAAGGCCATAGTACAGGGTATCCCTGAAGTTGAAAAATGAAAAGAATAAGGTAGATCTGGAAGTAATGATTTGCGCATCTTGAGGTTTAAATTTCTAAACAGTAGATGTAATTTATCTAGATTTTCAAAAGGCCTTCGATAAGGTACCACATAATAGACTAATGAATAAGGTCAGAGAATGCGGAGTCAGGGGATAAGTAGCAGAATGGATAGCTAGCTGGCTTCAAGACAGAAAGCAAAGTAGGGGTAAAGGGTAGCTTTTCAGGGTAGCAGAAGGTGGGAAGTTGTGTTCTACAAGGATCAGTGCTAGGACCACTGTTGTTCACAATTTATATTAACTAGACTTTGGAATCAAAACACAATTTCTAAATGGACGCGACTGCTGCCAACGAAGTTGAAGTAGTTGCGCATGTGCAGTTTGAGTTTTTCGGTTGTTCGTTAACTGAGAAGAAAATATTGTCAGCATTACAAACAAAACACTTCCAGAGAGAAAGGGGGGGAGGAGGTGGTGATAAGAGATTGCTACTGCCTGAACAGAGCCGCATCACGAAAAGAAAATTTTGCGCCAGCAAAACACAGTAAAAGTCAATTTTTATTAAATTTCTTCTCCTTTCTCCTTTCCCTTCACACAGAGCTTGTGCTCCATACAAATAAATCTCCGTAGCCCTCCACCACCACCCCCCCCCACCACGCGAAAATACCATACATTAATACTTATACCAACCCGCGCTATTATTATACATTATTAAACCAACTCACAGCTCCATAGATTTTAGGCATGCGATATGACTATTATACATAAACCACCACAGATTTATGCGCCGAATGCTTCTGTGTAGCTTCCGGTTCGTTGGCAGCTGTTACTCTTGCAGATGACACCAAATTGGGGGGGATAGTCAATACTGAGGAGGACTGCAACAAATTACAGGAAGACATTAATAAACTTGCAGAATGAGCATATAATTGACAAATGATTTCAACACCAATAAATGTGAGGTATTACATTTTGGTAGGAAGAATAGGGAGGTCACTTATTACTTGGTGGGTGCGAGTCTGGGTGGGGCAAAGGGATCTCTGAGTACAAATACACAAATCACTAAAAGTTGCGCCACAGGTTAACAAGGCCATAAAAAAGCAAACCAAGCACTAGGGTTTATTTCTAAAGAGATAGAATTGAAAAGTAGTGAAGTTATGCTAAACTTGTATCGAACCTTGGTTGGACCACACTGCGTACAATTCTGGTCTCCATATTTAAAAAAAGATACACAGGCACTGGAGAGGGTGCAGAGAAGATTTACAAGAATGATGACAGAAATGCGATGGTATACCTATCAGGAAAGGATGAACAGGCTGGGTCTCTTTTCTCTTGAAAAGGGAAGGCTAAGGGGTGACCTAATAGAGGTCTTTTAAAATTATGAAAGGTTTTGACAGAGTAGATGCAGAGAGAGTGTGTTTCCACTTGTGGGCATAACTAGAGGCCATTAATATAAGTTAGTCACCAAGAAATCAAACAGGAAATTCAGAAGAAACTTTTTGACCCAGAGAGTGGTGAGAATGTGGAACTCGCTACCACAGGGAGTGGTTGAAGCGAATAGTATAGATGCATTTAAGGGGAGGTTAGATAAACATATGAGGGAGAAAGGAATAGAGGGTTATGCTGCTAGAGTTAAATGAGGAAAGACGGGAGGAGGCTCGAGTGGAGCATAAACGCCGGCATGGACTGGTTGGGCTGAATGGCCTGTTTCTGTGCTGTATATCCTATGTAAATTTTAGGAGGAAGCAAAGGCCCTGGGATTTTATGCCACTTGCCTGCCTTAAACTGCCCTCTCTCACTCCTTGTTCACATTGCTTAGAGGAACAAGTTGTAATTGATCTTAACAGACTAATTTTGTTCAAAGTACTTTGACTTTTTGTAGAAGAAAATTATAGTTTTACCAGAAATTCCATAAACATCCATTTTCTTGTTGACCTGAAGGCCCTTGGGCCATGTCTCCTTCCCTTCTAAATCACTGGTGAAATGAATTATGAGGAGTGTCCTGGAGCACTTCCTGGCAAACGGGGCAAGCCTTCAAACTGGCCAGAAAGCTGCTCTGGAGGTCACTGATCCCAGGAAACCAAAATAACATGCTTGGAATACAATTTTCCCAGTCTGTAGCATGGTTTCCTGAAGTCACGTGGCTTTAGAGTCACTCACTGGTAGGTGTTCTAAAGTCTCAGCTGTGCCATTTACAATGGGTTCACTAATTGAGGGAACCATAGTATCTGAGCAGCAAAGGAGACCTGACTTGATGGTCACCCAGTGGGAAAATTGTTCTTTATTAAAGAAAAAGGTGAAAACAATTTCTTGTAAGGGGGAATACTTTGCAGAAAAACTGCTCCCCTAAGACTTTCCTTCATCTTCAAGCGGTCTGACAATTTTAAGTCCTAGTGAAGAGGTTTCATTGTGCCATTAGGTGTTGGCATTGTGTTTTCCCGTTCTACACTTGAGGGTTACTATTACCCATTTACTTTACAAGGTTGCTTCTGAAAACAAGAGTGTCATTGGAGGCAGTCCTGTAAATTGAGGTAGAGCAGTGCTGTTGGATGCACCAAAACTTCTACCTGGTGCTTCCAATCTCACTCACTCATACCATTTTAGGTCTGGCCACAGACCGATGCTGAAAGTTGGTGTAAAGGTGCACATGTACGGACCTGCCCGCAACACTGGTAAACATTCCAACCAGCCTCCCAAAAGTTGCAAATGTGACTTCCTTAGCTTCTAATTAACTTGCAGAATGGGCATATAAATTTCAACACAGATAAGTGTGAGGTATTACATTTTGGTAAGAAGGATAGGGAGGTCACTTATTACTTGGAGGATGCGAGTCTGGGTGGGTTAGAGGAGCAAAGGGATCTGAGTACAAATATACAAATCACTAAAAGTAGCGATGCAGAATAAGAAATAGGAGCAAGAGTAGGCCATTCAGCCCTTCAAGCCTGCCCTGCCATTCGATAAGATCATGGTTGATCTACCTCAACTCCACTTTCCCACACTATCCCTATACCCCTTGATTCCCTTAGTATCCAAAAATCTATCGATCTCTGTTTTGCATATACTAAATGACTGAGCATCCACGTTCCTCTGGAGTAGAGAATTTCAAAGATTCACAACCCTCTGAAGAAATGTCTCCTCATCTCAGTCCTATATGGCCGACCCCTTATCCTGAGACTATGACCCCTAGTTCTAGACTCCCCAGCCAGGGGAAATATCCTCCCAGCATCTACCCTGTCAAGCCCCTTAAGAATTTTAATGAAATCACCTCTAATTCTTCTAAACTCTATGGAATATAGGCCTAGTCTGCACAGTCTCTATCCTCTTGGGACAATTTCCTCATCCTAGGAATCAGTCTAGTGAACCTTCGTTGCACTCCCTCTAAGGCAAGTATGGCCTTCCTTGGGTAACGAGACTGAAACTGTACACAATACTACAAATGCGGTCTCATCAAAGCCCTATATAATTGCAGTAAGACTTCTTTACTCTTCTACCCCAATCCTTTTGTAATAGAGGCTAATATACCATTTGCTTTCCTCGTTGCTTGTTGTACCTGCACGTTAACTTTGTGATTCGTGTTCAAGGACACCTAGGTCCCTCTGAATACCAACATTTCCCAGTCTCTCAAAAAAAAAATTCTGCTTTTGTATTTTTCCTGCCAGAGTGGATAACTTCACATTATATTCCATCTGCCACATTCTTGCCCACTCACTAACTTGTCTATATCCCTTTGCATCCTCCTCGCAGCTTACTTTCCTATCTAGCTTTGTATCGTCAACAAACTTGGATACATTACACTTGATCCCCTCATCTAAGTCATTGATATAGATTGTAACTAGATGATGCCAATGTTCCTGTTGGACAGCGCCCTGGAGGTCTCGCGCACTGGCTTTTTTGGAGAAAAAACGGGCATAAGCGAACATTTAAAAAGGCTGTGCAGCCCATTAAAAGGCCTGTGCACCGAAAAAAAGAGGGAACATTGGCTGAGGCCCAAGCACTGATCCTTGCAGCACCCCACAAGTTACAGCCTGCCAACCTGAAAAGGACCCGTTTATTCCTGCTGTCTGTTTTCTGTCGGTTAACCAATCCTCAGTCCATACATATATATTACCCCCAATCCCGTGTGCCCTAATTTTGTGTAATAACCTCGTCTGTGGCACCTTATCGAATGCTTTTAAAAAATCCAAATATACTACATACACTGATTTCCCCCTTATCTACCCTGCTCATTACAACCTCAAACAGATTTGTCAAACAAGATTTCCCTTTCATAAATCCACGTTGACTCTGCCCAGGCAGTCATATGATTTTCTAAGTGGCCTGATATCACATCCCTAATAATAGATTCTAGCATTTTCCCTACTACTGATGTCAGGCTAACTGGTCTATAGTTCCCTGTTTCTCTCCCTCTTTTGAACAGCGGGGTTACGATTGCTACCTTCCAATCTGCAGGCCCATTCTAAAATCTAGGGAATTCTGGAATTCTTGCATTCTCGCTAAGCTGCGTGGCCGCGCAGCTGTCTGGAGGTACCGCGCAGGCCGATCACCGGTTTTTAGCGCATGTGCAAAATTTTGAATGGGCTGTATAGTCTGTTAAAGGGACCATGCACCCCCAAAAAATTAGGGGGAGCGCTGCTCTGTAGCCACCTCTTTTAAAACCCTAGGAGGTTAATTTTGCAGCTTAATAAGGCCATAAAAAGCAAACCAAGCACTAGGGTTTATTTCTAGAGGGATAGAATTGAAAAGTAAAGAAGTTTTGCTAAACTTGTATCGAACCATGGTAAGACCACACTTGGAGTACTGTGTACCGTTCTGGTCACCATATTATAAAATGACAGAGGCACTGAGAGGATGCGAAAAAGATGTACAAGGATGTTACCTGAACTGCGAGGTTATACCCATCAGGAAAAGATGAACAAGCTGGGTCTCTTTTCTCTTGCAAAGAGAAGGCTGAGGGGTGACCTAATAGAGGTCTTTAAAATTATGAAAGGTTTTGATAGCATAGACACAGAGAGAGTGTTTCCACTTGTGGAGAAGAGCAAAACTAGAGACCATCAATGGAAGATAGTCACAAGAAATCTCTCCGGGAATTCAGAAGCCATTTCTTTACCCAGAAAGTGGTGAGAATGTGGAACTTGCTACCACAGGGAGTGGTTGAGGCAAATAATATAGATGCATTTAAGAGGAGGCTAGATAAGCTTATGAGGGAGAAGGGAAATAGAGGGTTATGCTGATAGTTAGATGAGCAAGGATGGGAGGAAGCTCGAGTGGAACATAAATGCCGGCATGGACTAGTTGGGCCGAATGTGCTGTATGTTCTATGTAACTCTGTGAATCCCCATTTGCTTTAAAGTAGAGTTTGGGATCAAGGAACAACTGCAGAGGCACAAATCGTGCACATACAGCTATCATTTGTTACCAAATCAGCCTGTATTGCAAGTATTGGCAGCAACGGTGTCTGATAGTTCTGTGATGTAAATTGGGCAAGAATTATCATGCACACTTTATCAAATCACTTTCTTATGAATAAGGAGCTTGATGTTGGCACATGCTGTCTATTGGAGTTGTAAGTATATTCAGACATACTACTATAATTAGTAGTAGAAAATTAAACTGTTATGTGGTTTATTGAATCTTGAACTTTGTTCATACCCACCAGTCATTTTTAAAAAAGATCAGTGCAGGTCAGGAAGCCATGGCAACGTTGAGGTGTGTTAGGTTCGGGACAGTGGAAGGGGTCCTGCACGCTGGTGGTCATGTTGGTTGGGGTTGGTACCCCTTGTGGGTGGCTGTTGGGCTGAGAGGGTAGTTTGTGCTAAGTAGGTGTCTAAGAATGGGCCCCAGATTGGCTGATGTGCTGATACATTCTTCCCAGAGGCACAGTACAGTCAGGATGCAGAGTGGCTTCATAAACTATGTATAGGTATATGACATTGTACACCCAAATATACAACGGGAGTATAAATTTCTGTATGAATGTATCCCTAATTATACAATGGCCTCCTTAAACATATGTGTACATACACATGTATGAATGACCACCTATGCATAATAGCTTCATAAATGCAAATAATGTAAGTTTTGAGAACCCAATAAATGAGTTTAAGTAAATACATTGTTTCTCCATTCATGAAATGCCTGAACGATAAAGCAACTTGCTCCCAGGCCTCTGCTGCTGCTCTGAAGCTGACTGCTAAGATGTGAATCTAGATAGCCCAGTGTGAATCTAGATAGCCCAGTGTGAATCTCCCTTCAGTGTTTCGGTTCCCTCCAGTGGGATGTCACCTGGCTTCGATTCACCATTTCGCTACTGTGACCCAGTCAAAATGTGTAACCGTGCAGAGGATAGTGAGCTCAACTCTGTGTCCTGCTGTTGTGGTGCAGTGTGCTGGGCCTACCTCGTGTACCCCTGCATCTGTTACTTAGAAAAACTGTTTTTTCAAAATGGCAATCAGGAACTTACCACGTTCAGAAAGTCTTGCCATTTTGTAACTTGCATTCAAATGTTTGGTTGTGCTGTGACTGCTAAATTGGAAGTTAAACAGCCTAAATTTGCATTTGCACATTCTCATCACTAGTTAGTGTTTACTGTATTATGATATATGCAAATTACAGGGCAATGTTGAAAGCAGTCGTCATTGTTTTTTAAAAAGTAACTTATGTAGCCTTCATATTTAATTTTGCTTTTTGAAGTGTTGAAGGTCTGTCTTGATGGTGTTTAACCATTTGTTAGAGATTTTTATATCTTTCAAATCTCTTCTTTCACGAGATATAAAAAAAACTGTACATTTTTAAGAAGTGTTCCAAAATGGGATTAAAATGTATACAGAAGGAATGTATTTCTGTGTAAAAGGGTGAGAGAGAGAATTTTCTCTGGTATGTGCAAGAATAAATGTGTTTGGCCAGGGTAAAGTCTGTAGAAGGCTGACAGGGTGAGCCTGGTAAATATTTGCAAGATTTTGTCAATTCCAGATCTGGCAGCAGCTTTGTCAGCTTGTTCTGACTGCTAGTCATACTGGAGCACAGTGATGTGCTTCCTGTATGTGGAGCAGTTGGAGTTGAACTGTATACAGGAACTGTACATAGGCTTTGGAATTGACGTAACCTCATGAGAAGGACAGGGAATCTTGTTTAAAATTTAAGAGGTGGGGTAGTTACAGAGAGATTGCATTTATTTCTTGATGGCATAAAGATATCTGTGTGTGTGCATACATGGAGGGAGGAGATAAGAGGTTTGCGCACAGTTTGTACCACGTTATTACAACTAGGTCAGTGCCATTGTCAACGATGGCAATGCCTTGGCTCAAATTGTGTTGGGTATCTCAAAGTGGGCAATTTAAACTGTCTGATTCAAGTAACCACAAAATAAGTCATTCCATTAAATTACTGGCCTCTTGTGCATACCCAATTTCCTTCGCCCCCCCACCATTGCCGACTGTTTCTTCAACTGCCTAGGGCCCAAGCTCTGGAATTCCTTCCTCTGCCTCACTACCCCTCTCCTTTTTAAACGCTCCTTAAAACCTACCTCTTTGGCCAAGCTTTTGGTCACATGTCCTAATATCCCGTGTCTCAATGTCAAATTTTGTCTGATAATGCCCATTGGGACGTTTTACTACGTTTGTAAACTGAATCCATAAGGATACGATGTCTTCAGTTGTGCTGTAATTAAAAAATACATTCTGGCTTACTCTTGCATGTTTGAATACAGTTTAAAAAAAAAATCAAATGCATAGGTAAGAGATGTCCAGTTAACTTAAAATATCTCCATATAATTAATGCATTTATCTTGTTTCCCATGCAGGTGTATCCTGGTTTGATGGTCACAGCAGGCTGTATACACTGGATTTTGAATACGCTTCACATAACAGTCCACATTCGGGATGTCTGTGTCTTTCTAGCGCCTGTGTTCAGTGGTCTTACATCAATATCAACCTTTCTCCTCACCAAGGAGCTGTGGAACCAGGGTGCAGGACTACTTGCTGCCTGCTTCATCGCCATAGTGCCTGGCTATATATCGCGATCAGTAGCAGGCTCGTTTGACAATGAAGGAATAGCTATTTTTGCATTGCAGTTTACATATTACCTGTGGGTAAGTCATCCATATAAATATAACTTCGAAATCTAGAGAGTCATTTTTTGTTAGGCAAAATCCACAAGTAAGTTTTCTTTTTTTTTGGGGCGGGGGACTGGCTGGAGTTGAAATTGAACCAGCCATCTAAAAGTTGGGACTTTTATTTAAATAACATTTTCCTAGTTGGCACCAAAATTGCATTGTAAAGTATTGTGAAAAGCACTTGTATTTTCAAAGTTGCAACTGGAACACTACTTGCGGGCTCAGATTAATTCAATATGATTAGTTTTTATTACGCTAATGTGTACAAGCCTACCATGGTAATTCCGTTTTAATTTAAAATTTGAATATCTTGCTGTATTTTTACATTCAAGAACTGTGCAACTGTTTTGGTGGTTGGAAAATTGTATTGCTCAGATCAGTTTTGACTTTTGTAGCTGGGAATGATAAAGATGATTAAGATCATTTTTGATTCCTGAAGATGCAAACCCTCGAGAGAAGGGTGCTTGATAACGCCTGGATGAACTGTACAGGATACCTCACGGGAATGGCCAACACTTCAGAGTCATCTGTACACCAATTTTTGTTTTTTGCCGTACACGTATTGTCCAAGATTTAAGGGCTATTTTTTTTGGAATCCTGCTAAAGTGGAGCCAAGAATGGCTAGCTGCTACAGCAAAGCTGGCCAGAAGCTAACTGCTCACAATTTCCAGAGTCAGTCCATTTAAATAATTAGCATGAGCTCCTAGCCCATCTTTGACCTTGCATCACAAGCTAACCTGATGTGGAAAATCTGGCTATTGGTCTAAGTTTCCAAGGGTGTGCCTACTTAAAGGTACTGCCAAATAGTTAAAAGTACCTGGCTGCATATGGGGGACTTTTAAGGCTCTAAAAAGCATTTTATACATTTGTAAGGCCTCACCAATGGTGAGGGGTGAAAGAAGTGCCAGGCAAAAAGGCACAAAGTGGAGTCTGTGCGCAAGTAATCGAGCAGAGCAACATCCAGACCCAGATTTTGGCGGCTACTGAAGTGAATGTGCTGCTACATGAGGTGGGTGCAAAGAGGGTTGCCCGATTCACACTTCAGGGAACCCTCCAGAGAGGACAGTAGTGTATCATGTACGTCAAGAATTGGTGGGCAGGGTCACTGGTAGTTATAGCACCTGCAGAACCTGAGAACAGTAGAAGATGCTACATTTTAAGGAATAAGGCAAGGTAAGACTATTTAAAGGTATTGCCTGTCAAATTGTTCCACATTTCCAGGGGTTGACGAAGGTGGCTCACCACCAACTTCTCAAGGGCAATTGGGGATGGGCAGTAAATGCTGGCCTTGCCAGTGATGCCCACATCCCAGGAATGAATTTTTTTTTTACTGCTTGCCCATATACACAACCCTCCATCTTAAAAAAATAAAAATAAAAAATAAATAAATATATAAATATATATATATATATTAATATGGGATGTGGACGATGCTGGCAAGGCCAGCATTTATCACTGATCCTTACCTACCCTGAGGGCATTAAGACTTAGTGTGTGGACTGGAGCTTTGTGTAGCCCAGACTGAGTGGCAATTTTCCTTCACTGAAGTTACATTAATGAACTATTTGGGCTTTTATGACAATTTAGCAGCTGTCAAGGTCATTTTGTCTGGTGCCAGCACAAAAATTACCGGATTTATTGAATTCAATTTCACAATTTACTACGGTGGGACTTAAATGCATGATCTATGGGATGCTAGTCCAGTAGCATAGCCCCTTCCATTGCATCTCTCATATAACCATACTTCAGGGCACAAGTTTTATATGGACAAGCTGTATTATGGCAGAGGAAGCCTCAAAAAAAATCTAAAATGTGCAGTGGGACCCATCTGAATAGAATTCAACGGTTTAATGAGACTCGAGCTGTTCGGCAGTACAGCCTACAAAAACCATGAACATTTCTTAGCCATTAAATGCAGAGCACAGTGGTTGAAATGTATATTAAAATGAGACATTAAAAGCTTGACCCCTGAATTCCTTTACTTAAAGGCTTTTAAAGACAAATGTTCACCCAGCATCATCAGAACAAAACTTGGATATTCTCTCTTACCCCTCTTTTTAAAAAAAAAAATTAAGTAAACTCGACAGCTGCTTGCTTTTTGGATTATTTCTGAGCAGTGACTGATTGTCACAGTCGTACTGATGAATTTCTGTTTGTGAAAAACCTGCATGAGCAATAAACCCTTGTGCCACTGTTTTCCAGGGCTAGGCAATGTGCTGTTCAGCAGCCCGTGGGAAATGTTGAATGGGCAGTAATGTGATCTAGTTTTAACACTGCAGCATGCAACACTGCTGAAATGGATTCAGTCCCTCCGATGTTCTCCGAAATGCAGTGCCACAGAATCACATTATGAATGAATCAATCCACCTTTTGGAGCATTAAAAAATTAGAAGATACTTACAAAAATGCAACTGTCAAGGAGAATGATATTTATTTAAATTTAATTTTTTTTAAAGTACCAATATGCTGGGTGTCCTCTAGCTTGTGTAGCGCCATCTGTAGGCATTTTAGATGCATTTTCCCTGGCACCTGAAATGGAAATTTGGAAAATTGTTAATTTGAAACTGCCCAAATAGACTGAAGAGTTCTCTCCCTCAAAGGACCAGGAAAACAAGGTACTAGCCCAAACAATAGCACAACTGATCAAATAATAATGAACCCCAGCTGTACTGTGCTGAGTTTCTGTATCAGCCATGCCAGTGTCAATTTAGTGAAGGCATGTAGCAGTGCTTAAAGGATACGAAAGTGACTGACTGTGATCATTTCAAAAGTTGAGTAAAACCAAAATTCCCCCCTCTCTTTTCCTTCTCTCGTTCTTTCTTTCTCTTCCGCTCGCTTTCTCTCTCTCGCTCGCTTCTCGCTCGCACTCGCTTTCTCTCTGGTTCGCTCGTCTTCTCTCAATGCAAGAGATGGGAGAGCAGGGGAACCTTTTTTACACAAAGGGTTGTGAGGCTGTGGAATGCTGTAGGAATTAGTAATTGAAGCAGTCACCATGTCGACATTTAAAAATAGATTACATAGGTGGTTGTGGAATCGGGGTGGGTGGTGGTAGAGGTAGAGCTTGGGTGTCTTCTACATACAAAATGGAACTGACCCCATGTCTGTTGCTGATGTTTTCAATGATAAACATGTGAACAATGAAAAGGAGGGGGGAAACAAAGGAACCCCTACCTCTTTCTGTTTCAAAATGTTTGCTATGCTTATCAGCCTTGTCAGTTTTGGCACAGTGGGAGCACTCGTGCCTCTGAGTCAGGTCATGGGTTCCAACACCATTCCAGAGAATTAAGCACATAATTTAACCTGACACTTCAGTGCAGCACTGAGGGAATGCTGTATTTTAGGAGGTCCTGTCTTTTGGATGAGATGTTAGACCAAAGCCCCATCAACCATGTCTCAGGTGCATATAAAAGATCCCATGACACTATTCGAAGAGGAGCAAGCAAGGTGCTCTGGCCAACATTTCTCTCAATCAACATCACTCAAAACAGATTAACAGATTATTTATCTCTTTGCTGTGTGTGAGACCTTGCTGTATATAAATTGGCTGCCACGTTTTCCTACATTACAAGTGACCACAACCAAAGTACTTTTGAATTGTAAAGTGCTTTGGGTCATCCTGAAGTCGTGAAAGCACTATATAAATGCAAGTCTTTCTTTTGTTTCTCATTACTGGAATGACTGAAATATTTTTCTCTCCGAGTAATTGAGACAAATCACTGAGTTGCCTAGATAATAAGATTTTTGAGTACAGTACAACATGTCCTTTTTTCCAAAATGTTACATTTTTATCAATCCTACTATCATGCAGTGAGGCAGCAGCTACATTTTACAGGCAGTTGATTAATGGGTCAAGTAATCAGCTTTCAGCCAGAGGAATGATCGAAAAGTCAGTAATTTACAAGTGCTGATTGGTCCTGCTGCCAGAAAGACCAAGTAAAAAAAAGTATTAGGAAATTACTTGAAATACTTGTTTACCGTGTGAAGTTACAACATTTAAAATGGTGTTAATTCCACACCAGGTACAAAGTATAAGTTACACAAAAGGTTCCATCCTGGAAGCATAAACAACAGGAGTAGTGAATACAAAAGCAAGATATTGCAGATGCTGGAAATCTGAAATAAAAATAGAAAATGCTGGAAATACTTAGCAGGTCAGAGAGAAACTGTGGAGGAGTAGTGAATACTGTGCTTATGAGTAAATGTGCAATATTTTGGCATATTTATTTTTGAAGATTTCTACATTTGAAAGAGCCATGCCGCAGGTCATTTGAAGCACGGAAGACTACTTTATGTAGGCACACTGCTGTTTGCAGTCACCACGTAGACAATCACATTGATTCCAGTTCAAAGCTCAATTTTTTGCGCTCACTTATACATTCACTTAATCCTTTTGTCTCTTTGCTTTAAATAAATGTGGTTATTGCAGCAGTGATTTGAGTTTTCAGTGAAGACCTGGTTGGATCTGTGTTATGCATTTTAATGCATGATGACTTTGCTGCCAAACCGTACAATAATGGCACAATCCTTAATCCTTTAGGGTCCTGTCACTTTGCTTTAATGACATGAGGCATGTTTGTAGTTGTCATTTGTGCTGAGTGTGGCTTTTGACACAGAAACAAACCAACAGCAATAACTTGTATTTATATAGTATTTTTAATGTAAAAAAAAATCCTAAAGGTGCTTAAAACCAAAATCTGAATAAAAGTATGCCATAAAGTTTTCTGTATCTAAATACTGACTGTTACTTCCAGGTAATGATCATTTTCAACAGCAGTGAAAAAATAAAGTTGTAATTTCAAGTCAGTAATCCTTCAGTTTAAAAAAAAAACCCTGTAAATTCTGGGAAACTGAAACAATACAGAAACAAAGCAGTCTGTCCGCATCTGGAAAGATAGGCCTTCATCTGAAATGTTAAGACCTGTGTATATCCAGCATTTCTGTCTTGTATTTCAGTCGTCCAGTTAATTCTTCCACGGCGATGGCAGAGTCGGCACTGCCTTCCACATCATTGTTGGTGTGGGGGGGGGGGGGGGGCGGGGAAATGGAATAAAAGAAATTTCCTATGAACTTTGTGGGTATAAACCACAAAAATAATGCCAGAGAATGGGAGCTACAGCCGCCGTATTGCCAGGACGGAGGGGGAAGAAATTGCACTGTGCCAATACTGTTTAGTGTTCCAATGCACTTGGGTGCTACTCTTAATTCGCCAACTCGATTTGCTTTCATCACCACCACCAACACCAGTGACAGACCCTGCAGGACTTCACCCAGTATTATATGGCTTGCATAGGACAAAATCAAAGACTTTTGCAAAATTTTTGTACAATGCCCACTAAAACTGAAAAATACTTGTATTACACTTTTTTCTGAAATACTATTGTTAAGACTAATACATATTTCTGATCTCCGAGTTCTTCAGATGACTGTTATAAACTGCCTGAACTCCAATCTTTATGGTGTCATCTGACCTTTGTGATGAGATTAATTACTGTCTTGTCGCCACCAGCCTTCAGTTCTGTAATTCACACAAACTGAAGTAATTGTCTGGTTTTCACATCGGGTAAACTCCATCAGTGAAGCATTATACACGTGCAAGATTTCATCTTTCATCCACGGTCATGCACACAATGCAGTGATATGTTACTATGTCTGGGGCGGGGGGGTCATTTTGGTTTAGTTGATTTATAGATTTGTGTTAGCATATCGGTTGAAGATATTCAAATATATTTCAACCCTCTAAGATGAGACAAATAGAGCTCCTGATTTTCAATTTTAATGGATTATGACTGGTATTTAAGGAGGTGGCAAAATGTCTTAAATCAAAATTACATCAGTCTTATGATTAGATCATATTTCCAGTCACCACTCAAACTTTGAAAGCCACTATTGCTATCCTTTACCCTCTACTAGTTTTGTACCTTGTGACATGCAAAATGCCCTGACTTGATAGGTCATAAGCTGGTTCCCAGGCCTCCTGCTGTGTATCCAAGCTGGTAGCATCTGTGCAAAAGTTTCATGCATATTCAACTCTTTTTTTCAATCCAAAAGACCTAAAGGTTTTCTATCCATTCAGTGCATGAAATCTAGTAACATGCGATGTTCTACTGATCTGAAAAAAGACTGCTTTAACATTTTTTTTAAAGAAAAACAGCAAAGATGCATAACAGGAAATTTGAATGCATTAAGGCAAGAAAAATGAGCCTCATTTAGTAATAGATTGTACAATTTGTTTTTGAACAGAATTTAAAGACGGTTACTTGGAGGAATAAAATGTTCTTTCCCAAACCTCATAGTGACTGTATTTTAGAGAAATTAAATGCTTCTCTTATTCAGTATCCTCCACAGTGTTAGCCAGTCCATGTACATTTGTTCCATTGTAAACCAGGCTATCCTCATTCACAATCTCTCAGCTTAAATAAATCTGTTGACATTCAGCACTTGACTGAAAATTGGCTCACAGATGGTGATTTATTCCCTCCTCACCAAAGTTGCTCCATCTGACTATACAGTCCATGCTCAAACTGTCACCAGTGGGCTTTCCTTGCTAGGTCCGTTTTGGCATGTCCTCTTACTGGTACTTTTTCTTTTTGAGTACCTTGCCCCCTTCCATCACTCCCACCTATCATTAAAAGACTCCAATGTCTATCAATGTTCACTGTAATTTTCTTGTCGGAATCTCCTCCCTATTATTATCCTATGGCTTTTGCACTGAGCTGTGACATATATTTTCACTTGCCCAAATTCTCTTTGCCTCCTCTCCTCTGTCTTCTCTTCTGTGCCCTGCTGTATTCACTCAACCTCATCTTGCAGGTTAACTCTCAACAGCACACAGTTACCCCTATGACTTTTTCTGTCACGAAAAAGCCCCTCAACCTCTGAAGGTTTGATGATTGATGGCCCCATCTCTGATTATTTCATTGTGTGTCTCACTTTCTACAAGTTCTTCCCACCTCCAACTGAACTGCCCTCCTATTCCACCCAGGAATAAAGTGCCCTCGCCTCTCTTTCGTCTGTCGCCCCACCCCCACCGCCACTCTCTCACTAACGACGACGTTTCCTCGTGTTGACCCATTCGACAGCTCACTTAGTTCTTCCTTTGATGCCTTCATTCTCACCAAGTCATTCAGTCTCCCAGCTGCGCCATTCCCCATGTACATTGCCACTCCCACACCCTCCAGTCTAAATGCTGCAGACTTGGGCACACATAGAAAATTATTGCTCTAGTTGTCTACTGTGAAATCTAATTTGACCATCAATAATGCATCTCCTTCTCCATGGCCAATCACATGGATGGGAACATTAATTCCAGACTCTCCTTCTCAACAAACAGCTGTGATCTCTCATCCCTTTCTTCTGGCCCATACCTTGTTGAATCCAATGCCAAGAGCTCAAAAGATAGCGACTACCCATATAGCTGCTTCCTTGCTCCAGTCGCAGGCTATCTTTCCTCTGCCTCCCAAGCCCTAGCCAGCCTCGTGTCCTTGGAGATGCACCTCCCTGCTTTCTTAATTCCCTCCATGCCCAACTCTGGACCACACAGCTGTCTTTCCTTATATTGTCCATGGTTTCTATGTTTGCAGGAGGGCCCAAATTATGTGCAGTGGCCAATGATGCCCAACTAATGTGCAATAATCCAAAGTGACCTGCACAGGCTAGCCCAAGGGGCAAACATGGTGGAAGATGGATAAGGACCTTTTTAAAGTTACTTTTTTATTACTGATTTTAAAAACACCGATTTTTATTTTGGAATTGGGTGGGTTCTGTTTTTGTTTATAGTAACAAAAACTAGGAGAAATGTGAGGTGGAAATGAGAGCCTAAAAGAATAGGTAAAGTTATAGAAAATCAGTTTATATTCTGTACAACATTAAACATCAAAAAAGCAAGAGACTAATGAGGCACAGTTACAGGTAAATGACACCCACAATTATCTATTCAGTTCACAGACACCACTTAATGGACCTCGAGCGCAGTTCCAGAAGTAATGTAATTTTGAAGGATCACAAAATGCTGTCATGCTATTTTAGCAGTAAAATACGCCCATACTATTTGTGATTCAAAATGTTGGTGCTAAATTGTATGTTTAAAGTAGAAATCATAGCAAAATGAAGCAAAAATATTTTGAGTTTGACAAATATGAAATAGTGGATACTGAAATTAAATTTTGCAGTTTGTGCAATGAACAGTATATTGCAATCCTTGTATACTTGGGTCCATTTTGTTAATAACATTGTTATCAAGCCTCTTCAACGTATGTCCTAACATTACAGATGCAATGTGCACATTATCTCCAAATTTAGTTTTTTGGTAAGAATTGCATACATAGACTTGCACAGAAAAAAGGCCATTTGGCCTACCTAGTATAGTTTACACTCCGCACTCTGATTAATTACCGCTCCTGTCCCCGTAACTCTCTTCCCTTCTCCCTCGTGTCTGCATCGAGCCTACTCTTGGATGCATCAGTGCTTCAATCACTCCATGTGGCAGTGCACCACTCTGTAGAGAGCACAATGGGAAATTTCATGGGGTGGGGAGGACCTCGCATTTAGGAGAAAATCAGTTTTTAATCTAGTTGCCAAAAAATTCAGGAATTTTATTGGTGGAAATCAGTGAAAATTGATTTTTAACGGTTCCTACAGATGGAATTCAATAAAAATCTGAGTAAAGTCATGCATTTAAAGTAGGAGAGGTGAGAATGTTGTGCACACCTTAAATGATCATGGTATAACCGAGCAGGAAAGGGGTCCGTGGGTTTTGGTAGACAGGTCATTAGAACAGTTCAGTGTTTGCAGGCGGTCATGGAAGCAAATACAATGTTGGACCGATATCAGGCCTGGGTGAAGCTGCATCTGGAGTATTGTTTGGCTTTGACCTCCACATGACAGAAAAGGTACAGAGTTATAGTCCAGAAGAGGCAATGGAGTTGATTCCTGAATTTAAAGGGCTCTTATGAGGAAGGATTATCTATCCTGGAACTTCACTGGCTGGGGTTAATAGAGATCTTTAAGATCTCCTTGAGTATGGAGGAACATTCTTTACTAGGTCAGGGATTCAAAGACTAAAGTTTAGAGTTAAGGGTGTAGAGGAAAACAGGAAATTTAGTTTTCTTAGTTACTGTTCTATTATCCGGTTACTTAAAAAAAAAGTCAAATGTCCTGTTTTCCTCATCACCATTATCTCTAAACCTTAATCCCCAACTAAAGAACTTTCCTGGATTGACATTCTCTATACCCATGAAGAGGTAGTTTCCATAAGAAAAACAAATTTTCTATGAACCAAATTTTCTCCTTTTTATAAAGTGCCTTGGGACATTCTTCTGTGTTACCTTTGGGGTCCCCCAAGGATCTATCCTGGGCCCCCTCCTATTTCTCATCTACATGTTGCCCCTTGGCGACTTCATCCGAAAAAACAGCGTCAGTTTCCACATGTACGCTGACGACACCCAGCTCTACCTCAGCACCACTTCTCTCGACCTCTCCACAGTCTCTAAATTGTCAGACTGCTTGTCTGACATCCAGTACTGAATGAGCAGCAATTTTCTCCAATTAAATATTGGGAAGACCGAAGCCATTGTCTTCGTGCCCCGCCACAAACTCCGTTCCCTAGCCACCAACTCCATCCCTCTCCCTAGCATATGTCTAAGGCTGAACCAGACCGTTCGCAACCGTGGCGTCATATTTGACCCTGAAATGAGCTTCCGACCACACATCCGTAGCATAACTAAGACCGCCTATTTCCACCTCCGTAACATTCTCCGTCTCCGCCCCTGCCTCAGCTTATCTGCTGAAACCCTCATCCATGCCTTTGTTACCTCTAGACTTGGCTATTCCAACGCACTCCTGGCTGGCCTCCCACATTCTACCCTACGTAAACTTGAGCTCATCCAAAACTTGGCTGTCCGAGTCCTAACTCGCAACTAGTCCCGTTCACCCATCACCCCTGTGCTTGCTGACCTACATTGGCTCCCGGTTGTCTTATAACACTCCTGTGAAGCGCCTTGGGATGTTTTACTACGTTAAAGGCGCTATATAAATACAAGTTGTTGTATTTATATTTCTTTTTGACATGACATAAGTTATTTTTGATCGTAATGATCTCTTAATCTGGTATTTACCACCTTTTGGAGAAGACTGGAGAATGTGGTGGTCATCCCACATAATTCCCAGTGTATTGTATATCAAAATTCAAGGATAACTGTTGGTTCCATGGCATACTATTCCACTCACACTATGTTAAAAAAAAAAGCACAGATTTTGGTTCATAACATAAGAAATAGGAGCAGGAGTAGGCCACTTGGCCCCTCGAGCCTGCTCCGCCATTCAATAAGATCATGGCTGATCTTGGGCTCAAAGCCACTTCCCCGCCCGCTCCCCATAACCCTTCACTCCCTTATCTTGCAAAAGTCTGTCTATCTCCACCTTAAATGTATTTAATGACCCAGCCTCCACAGCTCTCTGGGGCAGAGAATTCCACAGATTTACAACCCTCAGAAGAAATTCCTCCTCATCTCAGTTCTAACAAGGGCGACCCTTTTATTCTAAAACTGTGCCCCCAAGTTCTAGATTTCCCCACGAGGGGAAACATCCTCTCTGCATCTACCTTGTCCAGCCCCCTCAGTATCTTATGTTTCAATAAGATCACCTCTCATTCTTCTAAATTCCAAAGAGTATAGGCCCAGCCTGCTCAACCTTTCCTCATAAATCAACCCCCTCATCTCTGGAATTAACCTAGTGAATCGTCTCTGAACTGCCTCCAATGCAAGTACTGTATATCCTTCCTTAAATATGGAGACCAAAACTATACACAGTACTCAAGGTGTGGTCTCACCAATACCCTGTACAGTTGTAGCAGGACTTCCCTGTTTTTATACTCCAACCCCCTTGAAATAAAGACCAACATTCCATTTGCCTTTTCAATTACTTGCTGTACCTGCATGCTAACTTTTTGTGTTTCATGCACAAGGACCCCCAGGTCCCTCTGAACTGTAGCATTTTGTAATCTCTCTCCATTTAAATAATAATTTGCTTTTTTATTTTTCCCGCCAAAGTGTATAACCTCGCATTTTCCCACATTACACTCCATCTGCCAAATGTTTGGCCACTCACTTAGCCTGTCTATATCCCTTTGCAGATTCTTTGAGTCCTCTGCACAACCTGCTTTCCCACCCATCTTTGTATCATCCGCAAACTTGGCTACATTACATTCGGTCCCTTCATCCAAGTTATTAATGTAGATTGTAAATAGTTGAGGCCCCAGCACCGATCCCTGTGGCACCCCACTAGTTACCGTTTGCCAACTGGAAAATGACCCATTTATCCCGACTCTCTGCTTTCTGTTAGTTAGCCAATTCTCTATCCATGCTAATATATTACCCCCAATTCCATGAGCTCTTATTTTATGCAGTAACCTTTTATGTGGCACCTTATCGAATGCCTTCTAGAAATCCAAATACACCACATCTACTGGTTCACCTTTGTCCACCCTGCTCATTACAGCCTCAAAGAACTCCAGCAAATTTGCTAAACATGATTTCCCTTTCATAAAACCATGCTGACTCTGCTTGACTGCATTATGATTTTCCAAATGCCCTGCTACTGCTTCCTTAATGAAGGACTCCAGCATTTTCCCAATGACATGTTAGGCTAACTGATCTATAGTTTCCTGCTTTCTGTCTTCCTCCTTTTCTTAAATAGGGGTGTTACATTTGCGGTTTTCCAGTCCGCTGGGACCTCCAGAGTCCAGGGAATTTTGGTATATTGCAACCAATGCATCCACTATCTCTGCAGCCACTTTTTTAAGACCCTGGGATGCAGGCCATCTGGTCCAGGGGACTTGTCGTCTTTTAGTCCCATTATTTTACCAAGTACTATTTCCCTAGTGATAGTCTTTAGTTCCCCCCTTCCTGTGGCCCCTTGATTATCCATTTTTGGGATGTTGTTAGTGTCTTCTACCGTGAAGACAGATATAAAATATTTGTTCAGAGTCTCTGCCATTTTCCCCGTTCTCCATTATTAATTCCCCAGTCTCATCCTCTAAGGGACCAACGTTTACTTTAGCTACCCTCTTCCTTTTTATATACCTGTAGAAGCTCTTAATGTTTCTTGCCAGTTTTCTCTCACAATTCATCTTCTCTCTTTATTTTTTTAGTCATCCTTTGCTGGTTTTTAAAAATTTCCCAATCCTCTGGTCTCCCACCAATCTTGGCAACATTGTATGCCTTCGTTTTCAATTTGATACCATCCTTTATTTCCTTAGTTAGCCACGGATGGTGCTCCCTTCTCTTAAATATATTCCAGTGAGAAAGATTTTTTGTTGAGAGTTATGAAATATCTCCTTAAATGTCCGCCACTGCATTTCAACTGTCTTACCCTAGAATTTATTTTTCCAGTCCACTTTAGCCAGTTCTGCTCTCATGCCATTGTAATTGCCTTTGTTTAAGATCAGGACACTGGTTTGAGATACAGCTTTCTGACCCTCCAACTGAATTTGAAATTCAACCATGCTATGATCACTCTTTCCTAGAGGATCCTTTACTATGAAATCATTTATTAATTCTGTCTCCTTACACAGTACCAGATCCAAGATAGCCTGCTCCCTGGTTGGTTCCATTACATACTGTTCTAGGAAACCATCCCGGATGTACTCTATGAACTCCTCCTCAAGACTACCATGTCCAATTTGATTTGTCCAATCAATATGGAAATTAAAATCACCCATGATTATTACCGTACCTTTTTTACAGGCCTCCATTATTTGTTGATTTATACTCTGTCCAACAGTATTGCTACTGTTCGGGGGCCTGTAGACTACACCCACCAGAGACTTTTTCCCTTTATTATTTTTTATCTCCACCCAAACCGATTCTACATCTTGATCTTCTGATCCAATATCACTTCTCACCACTGCACGGATCCCATCCTTTACCAACAAAGCCACCCCACCTCCCTTTCCTTTCTGTCTATCCTTCCGAATTGTCAGATACCCTGGAATATTCAGTTCCCAGCCCTGATCACCTTGCAACCACGTCTCTGTAATGTCGACCAGATCATACCCATTTGTATCTATTTGTGCTGTCAACTCATCTATCTTGTTACGAATGCTGCGTGCATTCAGATATAGAGCTTTTAACTTTTTACCATTTCTCCTTGTTTTGGCCCCATTTTCTGTTGTACTCTTATTTTTAAACATTCTGTCCCTTCCTGTCACACTCTGGTTATTATTTCCCCCATCTCTATCCTGCTCTATTGTTTTCTCATTTCTCATTGACTTTTTAAATTCCCGCTCACCTGGATCCTCCCCCCCCCCCCCCCCCCACTATTTAGTTTAAAGCCCTCTCTACAGCCCTAGTTATTTGATTCGCCAGGACTCTAGCCCCAGCATGGTTCAAGTGAAGCCCGTCCAAACGGAACAGCTCCCTTTTATCCCAGTACTGGTGCCAGTGCCCCACAAATCGAAACCCATTTCTCCCACACCAGTCTTTGAGCCACTCGTTCATTTCTCTGATCTTATTTACCCTATGCAAATTCGCTCGTGGCTCAGGTAGTAATCCAGAGATTATTACCTTTGTGGTTCAGCTTTTTAATTTAGCCCCTAGCTGCTCATACTCTCTCAGCAGAACCTCTTTCTTTGTCCTACCTATGTCATTGGTGCCTACGTGGACCATGACAACTGGATCCTCCCCCTCCCGCTCCAAGTTCCTCTTCAGCCCAGAGATGTCCTTAACCCTGGCACCGGGCAGGCAACACAGCCTTCGGGACTCACGCTCTCGGCTGCAGAGAACAGTATCTATCCCCCTAACTATACTGTCCCCTATCACTACAACATTTCTTTTTATTCCCCCCACTTGACTGGCTCCCTGTACCACGGTGCTGTGGTCAGATTGCTCATCATCCCTGCAGTCCCTGCCCTCGTCCACACAGGGAGCAAGAATCTCGTAGCTGTTTGACAAGGCCAAGGGCTGAGGCTCCTCCACCACTACCTCCTGGATCCCAATACCTGCCTCGCTTGTAGTCACACCCTCCTGTCCCTGACCATGGGCCATATTGGAAGTAATTACTCTAGTGGGTGTGACTGCCTCCTGGAACTTAGCGTCCAGGTAACGCTCCCCCTCCCTAATGTGTCGCAGTGTCCGAAGCTTGGACTCCAGCTCATCAACTCTGAGCCGAAGTTCCTCGAGCAGCCAACATTTGCTGCAGATGTAGCCGCCTTGGACCTCAATGGTGTCCACCAGCTCCCACATGCAGCAACAACAACAACACATTGTCTGGTCTCCCATCTCAATTAATTAATTCGTTTTAAAATTTGGAACACGTATATCTTTTAATCTACACCAAGGCACTTAAATTTAGACTCCTAAGTTTGGAGAAAAAGCGAGAAATATAGAAATACTCACCAACCAATCACGTACCTGCTTTCTGGTGATGTCACACTTTGATTACTTTTTACTTCTTTACACTCACCGGTCTGTTGTGCCCGCTCTCCTGAGCTCCCGCCGAACTCTCGCTACCAAACAGTCACACTGATGTTTGAAATCTTTTCCCACAGACAAACATTTCTCCTTCTACATTCAAAGGTCGATGATATTCAGGTCCTGATGAATCGAGTGACTCTGTCAGATCTCGATGTGATGTTTGGTTTGAGTATCCCGTCTGCAAATCCTCCCCTTCTAATACCTGCCTCCCGGAACCGTCTCTTCCGCTTCAGACCATCGCCACCACTTGCACTGCGCATGCTTAGAGCACAGCACAGTTCATAGCAAACTTGTTTATGGAAACTACCTCTTCCATGAGAACACGACAAAAGTTGTGAGAAAGCCCTAGCCATAAGATCCAAGTATACAGTGAGTGAATAAAATTAGCATAAGACGATTTTGAAAGAGATGCGCCCTTAACTCTAAAGCTTTAGTCCTTGAATCCCTGGGGGAGATTCAGCTGCTTGGGGTGGCAGGAGCAGGTGGTGGTATTTTTTTCCTTACTGACTGACTGATGGGGGGGAAAAAAAACTGTTTCATGATCCAGCAGGAAAATTGACATTTGGATTTGTTTGCAAAGTCAGATGAGTCTGAGCACATTTTTATACTACATGATTTGTAGGAAACGCTGAATACCAACTGATGTTGACATTCACTTTTATCACATTTCTCATGTTCAATTTCTAGGTAATGCAGTAATATATCACCAGAACAGTGGAATGCTAGTTTCAGTGGTTATGCTCTGACTTCATAATATTGGTTCAGACGCAATGAGATCCTTCTCCTGATGAGGGCTAAATTAAGATGCATACATGCAGGCTTATACATACAAGCTGAGGCAGAAGTGGAAGTGAGCTGAGTTTTAATATCCAATACCGTGATGTATGCTCTGATTGCACTGATGGTGCTGATCGCGACTAACAGTATGAGATTATTTGCCATTTGATGCCATCATTTAGGTCCTGTCACCTCACTAGTTTCTTTACTCCAGAACCGGTCATGGTAGATGCTGCCACCTTCTCCATAGATGGAAGATCAAAGCGTCCCCATCATGTGACTGTGGAGCTCCTAATCAGACCCTGGAGCACATCATTGAGCACTGCCCTCAGGAAATTCACAGGCAGCCTACAAGATATCCACGCTGTTACACAGGAAGCTTTGGCCTGGATATCTGACTTGGATATTGACATTTGATTTGCTTTGCTACTTCCATACAAAAGAAGACGACGACTAAGAGGAAGACTCCCCCAAGCCATTATATCAGGAATGCAAAACTGCTTAGCCCTCCAGATAGCACCTTGCCTCATCAGTCTGCACGTTGCAGCAGTAATATCAGTCTTTCCTTCAAGAGAGTAAATCTGAACAGCTTAGTTTATTACCTATTTGAAATGTGTTTTTCAAACCCCTTAGTTTTTACCTTTTATTTCCTGAGGCTTTACACTAGTGCAATGCCAGATATTCCTCCTCAGTTTGTTTTTACTTAAGTTACCCAGGGTTATGGAAGCCCTTGAAAAGGCAGACTGAGGAGATTCAACTGCTTAGGGTGGCAGGAGCAGTTGGTGTTTTTTTTCCTTACTGGCTAATTAATAGGGGGGGGGAAACTGTTTCATGATCTCGCAGGAAAATTGACATTTGGATTTGTTTGCAAAGTCAGATGAGTCTGAGCACATTTTTATACTACATGACTTGTAGGAAACACTGAATTCCAACTGATGCTGACATTGGAAAATAGTTTGGTCTGAACCTGATTATCTGAGAGAGAGGCTGGCCAGTATTGGGCAGCTGCACCCCATTATGGGAGTTTTGTTGCTTTAAAACAAAAGCAGGCAAATCTGATAGCCTGAACACAGCACTTGGATAGTGACTGCATTTTTATTAAGTTGAGTCCGTGTTGGCATTCAATAAGGAAGATTTTTTTTTAAAAAAAAGGAATGTTGGTAATTGTGCTCAAGATGTCCTAGCACACTGCTGTCTATCTCATTTCACTGTCCTTAACTAATTAAATAAATGTATTCCAGGATAAGCTTACACAGTGACCTTAAGGTTAAAATTTTAAAACTGGCTAGTTAACTTCCCATCCTCGTATTCCTGACAATATCGCCGATCCTTCATCGTCGCTGGGTCATAATCCTGGAACTCCCTACCTAACAGCACTGTTAGGAGTACCATCACCGCACTGACTGCAGCGGTTCAAGAAGGCGGCTCACCACCACCTCCTCGAGGGCAGTTAGGGATGGGCAATAAATGCTGGCCTTGCCAGCGACGTCCACATCCCATAAACAAATAAAAAATAAAAAAAATAGCTGCAGGAGCAGAGGATGCCACTCTCCAGCCTCTGTCCTCTGCACCTCCAAAGGTTTAAATTTGCAGGTAACTTCCTCCCCCCCACCCCCCCCCCTCCCCTTCACACCCCACTCCCCCACCACCCACTGCACCAAATAGATGTGCTGCATTCTTCACACACATACGCAAGGATAAAGCTGTTGTAGCACCTTGTAACAGGGTAGCCTATATTTTGCATAATAGCCGTATGTTGTTTTAGGGACTAGTTTAATTTTTTTCAGTGATGCACATCTATACAGATTCTGCGTGTTTTTTAAATGCTGCACTAACTGGTTTGTCATAATAATTATATTTGTCTTTGGACAAGAGGCTTTAATCCTTCAAGGACTGTAGCAGTTTTAAACCAAAAATAAAAATGTATCTAGTTAATGGGTTTGCTGCCTTCTAATGTTGAAAAGTACAGCATAATTCTACTGCAAGTATAAAAATCTGTGATGTATTTATAGTTGACGCTGCTTTTTAAAAATTACAGCTTAATCTGTGCATTGTTCATTTCAGGTCAAATCTGTGAAAACTGGCTCTGTTTTCTGGACGATATGTTGCTGCTTGTCCTACTTTTACATGGTAAGGCAGATTTGATCCTGTTCCATTTATTCCATAGCGTTCAGTCAACACTAAAAATAATTTGATGGATTGTGCTTCTCCTATTGCTTGTATGGATGAAGCCTTACTAGTATTCAGTGTACATCCTGCTTTGCCCTCTTCCCTGAACACCTTTTCCCTTTTTTGTTGCAAAAAATGACACTGTAGAGATTCAAGGATGACACAGCAAAATGATTGTATAGCTATATCTCCAGTCTCTGTCGAGCCCTAATCCCAAACTTGACTCACATTCACCATCTAGCTTCTGGCAGGTTGTCAGTATGCCAGTAATGGCCAAATTACAGTGGATGTACAGTTGGTGCACTACTCTTAAGTGTGTTGATTTTATAGTTATGCCTGATCCAACCCAGTGATTACACCTGTAAGATGAATTTCAAAATTAAGTTGCAGCCTGGTGACCTCAAAGTAGGCTTATTACAGTTCTGGTGTGCAGATGTACCCACTTTCTGTTATAGTCCAGGAAGCACTTTGCTTTCTCTCTATACTGACGGATAGCATTGACCTGGAGAACTACTTCAGTCACTTGTATCACACGCACATGGCTGAACAAAATTTCATAGATGAGAAGAACTGAGTAATGCAGCTAATGATGCGTACCATCTCCTTTTTAGCATTATACTTGTGAAGACATTTGTAAGCATTTATTGATGTTTTTTAATCTTTTGCAAAATTGCTTTGCTGATTTAAAAACACAAGTTTTCTTAAGGCCAAAATTATGCTTTAGATTTTAACCAAGAAAGTACGAGTTTGCTTATAGCTGATTTCACCTGGGTGGTCTTGTGTGGCTCCAGGAAAAAAAGAATTTCAAAATTCAGAAGGCCCATTCATTAATCAATCTCCCCTGCAAGCTAGGTCCACCAGGGAATGGCATTGATCAGTAACTCACCAGGTCATTCATCTAATGATAGTTGAGTGCCTCCCTGCTTCTGATTTGAGTAATAAACGTGGTAACGCCACATCGTCCCAACTTAAAATTTAAATGCCCAGTTACAAATGTATTGTTTACACAACCCACCTCCCTAGACATTCACATCACTCACTGGTGGACTGTCAATTCTTTACCCAAATCCAAGAACCTTTGCTAAACTTAAGGGCTTCACCTACCAGCCAGTTTGAGAGATGACAAAACAAATCCCCAACCCTGCAAGATGAATTCAAGTGACAAGCCAGTGCTGAAACCATTAAATGACCAGGCACAGCCATGTATTATACCTGGTTAATCTGCTGTGAAGTATTTATGGCTTCAATACTGGTCGTGAGTTATGGGAATTGGCTTTTTTCATGCAATATAGCTTTACTTGTATTTCACGTCCACTTTTAGTTTGATTTATTTTTGCACATTGATTTCAGGTATCCGCATGGGGTGGCTACGTATTCATCATCAACCTTATCCCACTACACGTGTTTGTATTGCTACTGATGCAGAGATTCAGCAAAAGGGTCTATATAGGTCAGTAAACTCTCTACAGATTAAGTTATTCCTTTCCAAAACAGTTTCACACATACGTGCACCTCGGGTTAAGTCTTGGTGCAGTCGGATTAGACGTATACATAATCACACTTTATTGGCACCAGTTGATCTCTTGTGGCGATACTCATGGTAGTCTGGGGTCTGAAGCACAGTTGTGATATTTAGCATGGTGATCCCATTCCAAGCTGGGGACTAAGCTAATCGGGTACAGTAGTTTAAAGTTAAAACTGCTAGACCTCAAAATTAACAACAACAACTTGTATTCATATAGCCCCTTTAATGTAGAAAAACGTCCCAAGGCACTTCACAGGAGCATTATGAAACAAAATTTGACCAAAAGCTTTGTCAAAGAGGTAGGTTTTAAGGAGCGTCTTAAGGAGGAAAGAGGCGGAAAGAAAGACAGACTTGCAATTTTATAGCGCCTTTCACGACCACCGGACGTCTCAAAGCACTTTGCAGCCAATGAAGTACTCTTGAAGTGTAGTCACTGTTATAATGTAGGAAACACGGCAGCCAATATGCGCACAGGAAGCTCCCACAGACAGCAATGTGATAATGACCAGATAATCTGTTTTAGTGATGTTGATTGAGGGATAAATATTGGTCAGGACACCGTGGATAACTCCCCTACTCCTCTTCGAAATAGTGCCATGGGATCTTTTATGTCCACCTGAGAGAGCAGACGGGACCTCTGTTTAATGTCTCATCCGAAAGACAGCACCTGAGACAGTGCAGCACTCCCTCAGTGCTGCATTGGAGTGCCAGCCAAGATTTTTGTGCTCCAATCTCTGGAGTGGGACTTGAACCCACAACCTTCTGACTCGGGCGAGGGTGTTACCAACTGAGCCACAGCTGACACTCTGAGGTTTAGGGCCTTGGCAGCTGAAGGTACTGCCACCAATGGTTGAGCGATTAAAATCGGTGATGCTCAAGAGGCCAGAATTTGAGGAGCACAGATATCTCAGGGCGGGGTGGTGTTGTGGGTCTGGCAGAGATTACAGAGATAGGGAGGGGCGAAGGCATGAAGGGATTTGGAACCAAGGATGAGAATTTTAAAATTGAGGCGTTGCTTAACCGGAGCCAATGTAGGTCAGCGAGCACAAGGGTGATGGGTGAACGGGACTTGGTGCAAGTTCGGTTACGGGCAGCAGAGTTTTGGATGACCTCAAGTTTACGGAACTTGGAGCTGTTGTAGTTTGCCTTCAAGTACCTATTAACTTTTAAACAAATTTGGCTAACTTATTTAGTTTATTCAATGCAGTTCCATGCAATCTCTGTTACTGCCCAGATTACATCAAGAGCACCCAAGCAGAACCTATGTTACTAGAGTAACTACTGCCTATTAGCAGGCTAAACATGCCTACTAATCCACTTTACATAGGGCTTCCATGTTCAATAGTGCTGGGGCACAGTAAATTGGGATGGCAGTGGTTTTGAGAAATATTTCTCTGATTTATGATTCCCAATCAGAAAGCTATATTGTGCAGACAAATTTTTTGCTTGTCAAATCAGAAAATCCAGATGCATCTTTACAGCACCAGAATTTTTTTAATGATTATTGGAAGTCTTGGCGTGCTCTGTAAATAGCAATTCTTGGCTGTTTGAAATTCCCCTCCCCTCAGTTTGAGTGGAAGGTGGAAGCTGCATTCTGGGTGTTGTAGTCCACCAGAGTGATGTGCAGAGAGTGACTCTTACATTCTGGGAGTTGTAGTCCATGCAGAGCTAAATCTTTAAAGGCAACAATGTAAGCTCCAGTCAGTCAGCGGAGTAGAGGGAGATTTCAAAATACATCTCTGTGGGCATGTTATATTATCTATTATATTTGAAATGCTGTTTTTCACTACTGTATAAGGTTGCTGAAAAACTAAGATGGCAGCTGAAAACACTTAAATGTTCTGAGCACTTCCCCTTCTGCTATTTATTGGTGGCTTTTTGTGCTGTTTACTAGTGGCTTATTTGCTGATTCTTCATTGGTGCATTTTCTACTGGTTTTGTAGAATTTGAGCCAATTAATGTCATTCAGTTGACTGCTTTGTTGCTGTTTTGTGAATATGGTATTTGGCCCAATTAAGTGTGAGTTTAACAGATATTTTGCATGTGTGATATTTTGAACTGTGATGGACATTATCTCATGCTGTATGGATGTGTATTACAAGCAAAACTTTCAACTATATAGATAGATGGTTGAATGGGCAGTGTTCATATGGGGGAACTAAACAACTTAATGTCTGTTGTTTTAGTAGTACAAAGAGAATGTACTTTTGCCTTTCAGTAAATATTTTATTCATAATTTTGCCAATGGATAGTTATATACTAAAAATATATTCTGTTTTCTGCTAAAAACTGTAAGTATCTATTCTCTCTGCCACCCCACCCCAAAATGCGGTTTTGGTTTTATTATTTGGCATTGACATGTCATTATTGTTTTTTTCCTGGTTTTTGATGTCCTCAAATAATTGAGTGACATGGGAAAGGAGCCAATCCCTTCAGAAAATAATCTGGATAAGACTAGTAAAATAATCTCCTCCCACACCAGCCCATTTGCCTGTGAATGATCATTTGGGATCTGCAGGCTGAGCAACATCATTCTATAAATCCAGTTAATGCCCATAAGCTGGTGAGTTTCTAAATGTCTCTCTAGCAACCCTGCTGCATCACTAGTCGACATTTTAACTCTTATTTCTAGGAGAAATTGCTGTCAGTCTGATTTGCCAGAAGATGGCATTGCAAACTAGTGTGTGTGCATGACATTCAGATGATGCATTAGATACAAATGTTCACTTTTTTTATATAAGGAATCTTTCATTAATCTTCAAATTCCCATGTAGCAGTGAGTTCAAAGTATGTCCAAACATAAATGTAGTGCAAAATTAATGAATTCACTGGATAGCCTTTCAAAAACCATTTACCTTTGAGATGGGATGTAATGAATATTTTAATCTGAAATTAAGTAAACACATCTGCTATTGGAAAAATTGCATCAGTAGATGAGTAGAAGGGAGTTGCAGACAATAATACCATTGAGGGGATGACCTAAATCCTGTGCAGCTTGAGCAATGTACACTTTTTTATTCATTGGATGTGGGAGTTGCTGGCAAGGCCAGCATTTATTGCTCAATCCTAATTGCCCTTGAGAAGGTGGTGCAGCTTGCTAGGGCAGTTTGCTATCGTAAGAGTAAATCACATTGCTGTGGGTCTGGAGTCATATATAGGCCAGACCAGGTAAGGACGGCAGACATTAGTGAGGGTTTTTATGACAATCTGGTAGTGTCATTTATATTAACTGAATTTAAATTTAGTGTCATAGTGTATTAACTGAATTTAAATTCCCCACCAGCTGTGGTGGGATTTGAACGCATGCCTCCGGATTACTCTTCTTAGGCAGTCCCTCGGAACCGAGGATGACTTGCTTCCACATTAAAAATGAGTTTGCAGGTGACTGATGAGTCCAATGCGGGACCTACAGTCTCTGTCACAGGTGGGGCAGATGGTGGTTGAAGGGGCGGGAGGGTGGGGTGCTTGGGTTGACGTGCGCTGCCTGCGCTTCACCTCCGCTTGCTCCCGGTGAAGAGACTCGAGGTGTTCGGCGCCTTCCCGGATGCTTCTCCTCCACTTTGTGCGGTCTTGGGCCAGGGATTCCCAGGTGTCGGTGGGGATGTTACACTTTTTCAAGGAGGCTTTGAGGGTGTCCTTGAAGCGTTTCCTCTGCCCACCTGGGGCTCTCTTGCCGTGCCGGAGCTCCGAGTAGAGCGCTTGTTTTGGGAGTCTCGTATCGGGCATGCGGACGATGTGACCCGTCCATCGGAGCTGATACAGCGTGGTCAAAGCTTCGATGCTGGGGATGTTGGCCTGAGCGAGAACACTGACGTTGGTGCGCCTATCCTGCCAATGGATTTGCAGGATCTTGCGGCGGCAGCGTTGGTGGTACCTCTCCAGTGCTTTGAGGTGCCTGCTGTACATGGTCCATGTCTCTGAGGCATACAGCAGGGCGGGCTTACTAGTCTGGATTGCTAGTCCAGTAATATAACCACTATGCTACCGTACCACTGTATATGGTAGATAAGATATACGCCACACAGCAACTACTTTGAATGTAAATACGCAACATTTCCAAATATGGTTAAAATCTGGTGTACTAGATGTATCCTTTCCTTAGCAAAATTGGGCATTGTTATCTTATGAGAAATGTGTGCAATAAATTTTTTATGGCGATTGAAATATTAACCTCTTAATTTCATATTATCATCGTTAGGCAAAATATTAATGGCAGAAAATGGAGCTTTATGAAGGCGGAGTTGGAACTCCAGATTTTACAGTACTTGCCTACAGTTTCTCAAATTACCTCCTCTGAATGTATTGGTTGATATAACCGTGTAATTGTATACACACAGGATGTGCTATTTCTCTCCCACTTGCTTTGAACCAAAACCTGATATCACTTCAGTTCAAACCGCAATGCAATTTTTCTTAACAATTGGATACCACCACCGACAAGGAAACAAACTTGCCGAATAAAATGCCCACACCCCCCACTACCATCACCGCTACAAACTCTAGCAGTGTAGAATAACTAAAGGCTGGAGCGCGTTGTGGCTCACAGTGGCAGTAAACTGCCCAACTTTGCTCTGACACTTTGGCCACCCCCCCCCCCCCCCCCCTTGATATTACTGTCTAGTAGCACACTCTGGCCTGTATGTGATCTTTCAACATATGTTCTGAATCTCTTAATAGGTGATATATCATTTTAAAGCAATGAATGGTCTTTTACATAAAATATATTCTGGAGCATTTTTTTCTTGAAAGATTTTATACCTGACTTCAGGAGAAGGTTGAAGGATAAATATTTTGGATTTTTTTCTGTTTAAGTATATTTTCTTCTCCGTCCTCATGGATCTTTCTTGCTCCTCCCTTTTGGCCAACGACTAGGAGTTGTTTAAGAATAACTGGATGGTTCCGTTATTCAGTTCTCCTGTCCACTGCTTGATGGCTTCTAGCAGGGCGCAGCTGAGGTTAGGAACTCAAAGGCATGTAGCATTTAACATGCATGCTGCCATCCTGTGGTATATCACAATAGTGCTGAAATGAGCACACTATGCTGCTGGTATGTTTTGGGTGTTCCAGGTGTGAGCCGTCAAGACTTTTTCTTCCCCTCTGCCTATACATTTACATCCTGTTGGGTCTTGCACTTTTGTTGCTAACAAAATGCGCAATCTGCTTCCCGACCTCTGCCAATATCCTTGTTGGCCTGTGTATGATTAGCCGTAATAATGTCAGCACCATCTGGTATTTATTTTTCCCCACTGGAGTTGCTGCTGGTTCCATCAGGCACCTTCTTCTCGGGGTAACATAGATCAGGAAATGAGCAGAGTGGAGGGAATTGAATCTCTATCTTCCTGCTCCATGGAACGGTGTCATGTTTTCATTGTGCAATGCCAACGTTACCATCCCACGGCTCTTTCTAAAGAATTGTGTGGAACAAAGTGAATATCAGACCATCAATACCGTTTGAAATCACTTTCACTCTTTGCATAAAATCAAAACCAATACTGGACATTACAGTTTTGAGAAGAAGGGCCTGTGGAAATCATCCGGAGTACGGGCAAAGCACAGAAAGCTTGTTTAGCGAACCGTGTGGCACAATTCTTGTGCTGTGCTATATTTCAAGTAAGGGAATTATTTTCTTTACTAGCTGGAGGAAAGGGACTAATTAACATGTAAGACTTGTTTCACGAGTTCCCTGAAGGAGACCACAGTTGCCCTCAAAAGAGCCTGTTTAACCCAGCAACAGCAAATTTAGCTTGTTGGATGGTACTGGAAATTATATGTGAAACAAGAATCCAATATCTGGAAGTCTGCCAGTGTAATCTTTCAGAATACTTTTTTCAATAAAACCTGCCCGATTCTTCAGTGCATTAATCCAGTGTAATTGGGGAAATCAGTGAAACTGACAAACTTCGGCTTTTCCGCAGTAATATCACTGTTAGATATCCCATTAAAAGTTAGACCTTGTTGGATTAGGTGTAACTGGGGTTCTAACAGCGTTTTGAACAAATGTTGTGGCCCTGAAAAACTAATTTTAACTTTGTGGAGTGTCAAATTTCTCCATTTTAATAAATGACAATTTTTAAGATACTTTAAAAAATATATATATTTTTTTACACAAGTTTGTTCATATTTATTTCAGGTTTACCGTTTCCCCATGTGAGAGCCCCAATCTTTGTTTTGCTCTCTAACATTTTTAAAAAGAGCTTTTTACTTCCTGCTTCCCTGTCTAAGAATTCTGCATTGTGATTGGCTGCTTAGACAGCTTGTTGACGTCACAGCAGCTCGCACTATGGAATTTCCACTAAACTGCACTGATCGCAACTGAACATCGGAAAAGCTGAACTTCTCGCCGCAGAGATCGCAAGATCTTTGTGGGAAACTTTCTTTGGGGCCAGCGGCGAACGCTTTTGCTTCGCTGCTGACCGCAAACTACGCACCAGTATGTCCTGAGATGTCCTCAGTATATGGGACACAACTTTGTGCTTGTGATTTCTCTCATGCTGAGCTCTGAGGGCTAGAACTACTTGGCTTTATGTGATTACGTTATGTAGAAAACCCAAGTCATAGAATATATATATATAATATATTAAATATAGTCAAATGCCATTAAGCACTTGCAACCATAAATAACACTTGAACTAAACATACCTTGTCTACACAAACTTCATGATTTAACACTTCACCCCAATATTGTTAGCTACAATAACGAAGGACGCTTGATAGTAAGCTGTTGAATATGGAACTTGTTCTATAACTGAGTTATTTAGGTTTCATTCTTGGGAGAGATGCATTCTATATCCACTACATTATAACCAAATATTCGGCTTACGCAAGTGTTTGGGTTAAGGCTTCTTCCCAGTTTTCTCATGTTCCCAACTGGATGGTTTCAATAAAGAGACCAAGGGGGAAAAATTCAGTTGGTTGCGCCTCCCGTTAGCGCCTTAAGAGGGCGCTAATGGGGCGCAAAGCAGCTAGCGCCCGGGCGCGGCGAAGTTTGCGCCGCTCGTGAAATTAACTAGACATTTTGTGGCAGCGCTAAACACTACCGCCACGATCTTCTGCGCCGGCAGATCGTGACGTCAGTCGAGTGCGCAACGCCCCGGTATCACCCCGGAGCGGATATTGAGTGGCGCCCCCTGCCTTACCGCCTGACGCTAACAACGATAGGTTGAGGGAAGCGTTCTGCAGTCATGAAGGGAAAGGGGGAGCGCTATTTAAAGGTGACCGCTTCCTGGCTTTTATTGTTGGTGCCATTTTTGAACTACGCATTCTGAGAGAGAGAGAGACTTCTGGAGAGATTCAACGTTGTGTGAAGGAGTTTTGGGTACTGAGCAGCACTTTGCAGGTTCATTTTGATTTGCCATTCCTTGTATCGATTTAGAAGAGACTGTGGGGGCTGCACTCTGAGCTCTTTGCCTGGTACTCTCCATTGTTCTTTCCAGCAGATTTGATGTGCAGGTCTCTCCAGGCCGAGATTCAAGGCTGCAATGAGCAGGATGTGGATGGAAAGCAAGATTAACCATCCCCTTTAAGAACTGGCCCGTGCCATTGTGTGTGTGTTCCATTGCCGACTGACATTACATGAGCTTCGCCAGCGCTCTGAGGTAGCGCCTCGCTCCTCGGCCTTTGCGCCTTAAGACAGGTGTGAAGCGCCTGATTTAGCGCTCTAATCACCTCCAGGGGCGATAAAAGTCAAGTTTGCAGTCGGTGGCGATAATTAGCGCCAGGCGCTAATCTTTGCGCCCGGCCGATAATTGCGCCCCAAATGGGGCGATAATGAATTTCTCCCCCTAAGTCTCATGAACCAAAACTACATACTTATTCTCTGCCAAGTACGGGCATATCTCTGGTTTTCCAATTAACCCTGAGTCACAGTAAATTGCTCCCTGGAGACTTTGAGGGGTGCCCACATTTTCCTGCAACCTCAAGGGAGCATAATAATGTTGCTAGACCACTGTGTATATCTAAATTACTTGATCAGATTTATTTACAGATAAAATCATATATTAAAAAGACATCACGATGTACAATAACTTGCAGAGTAGAACTGGAAGCAGTCTTGAAGGGTTAGTCTCTTTTCAGCAGGTTCTATAGACTCTGATGATGAATGACACGAGGTGATTCCTCACTGAGCCCCTATTGGTTCATAGCATGTATTAGTGGCAAAGTGAATAGAGAACTAGATTGCATGAGCGAGCTCCTGAATTATAAGGCTGTTCTTTCTTGTAAAGCACAACTGTTGTGCACGATCCATTTTCATTAAATTAGTTGTCAAAGTAAATGGCATTTTACAGTGTAATATTGAAAAAGAATGAACTTGCATTTATATCTCGCCTTTCACATCCACAGGATGTGTCAGTGTTTTACAGTCAATGTAGTACTTCTGAAGTGTATTCACTGTTACAGGCAAACACCAGCTAATTTGCATACAGCATGGTCCAACAAACAGCAAGGAGGTAAATGACCAGATAATATTTGGGTGGTACAATAGCAAAATACTGCAGATGCTGGAAATCTGAAATAACGAGAAAATCCTGGAAACACTCAGCAGGTCAGGCAGCATCCGTGGAGAGAGAAACAGAGTTAGCGTTTTGGGTCTGTGACCCTTCGTCAGAACTGGAAAAAGTTAAGAGATGTAACAGGTTTTAAGCAGGTGCAGAGGCAGGGAAAGGGGGAGGGGAGGAAAGAACAAAAGGGACAGCACCTCCCAAATCCGCAAACTCTTATCACCTAGAAGGACTAGGGCAGCAGCTGCATGGGAGGACTACCACCTCCAAATTCACCTCCAAGTCTCACACCATCCTGACTTGGAAATATATCGCCGTTCCTTCATCGTCGCTGGGTCAAAATTCTGGAACTCTCGTGCACTGCAGCAGTTCAAGAATGATGGTTAAAAAAAGATGGGGCCTCGGTTTAATGTCTTCTCTGAAAGTCTTCAACCCCAAATTGCATTCAACAGTTGATTTTCAACATTTTAGCAATCTGGAAAACCAAAGCTTTCTGCTTCTATCAGATTATCCCGCTCTGTCAATCTGTACACATTAACACATTTAAACTGTATGTGTTCGCCTGCCAACTGAGTCTGCGTTCAATTTTCTTTTAACTTAATGAAGGTGGGTAGGCTCCCTAGCTATTTCAAAAGAATAGAACAAAGTAAAAACAGAAATTGCCTATTTTTCAACAGTATGGTAGATAGGATGGTATCAGAAGAAAATTAAGTTTATCTTGGTATTTGTTATTGGAAAGAGATATCCAATATCTATGTGGGAGGGGTTTTTACATTTGTCCCAAAGGTTTTTGTCTGCCATCTCGGGAAACCCATTTACTGGTATTATGTTTAGAAATGCAGATGGTTATAGTCCCAACAACCATATATCTCAACACTCGTTTTGAACAAAGTTTATATTTCTAACTCCATGACACCTTGATACTTCAAATTTACTTTAAAAAGTTGTCTGTGAAGCTAAATATATGTCTCATAACCTTTATCAAAACTGATTTTCATTTGGTTGTGACAATGTTTGTGTTCCAGGGATTAAAGAGGGGATTTCTTGGCATTTGAATGTTTTTGAATAAGTGAACTTGTTCATAGAATGTATCCCATTGCATGACATGTTTGTGTAGAGTTGTATTTGGAGCAATGTGATAACATTTGTACATGTTTCCTTTAAAATGTTATTTTTTACAGCTTACAGCACCTTCTACATTGTGGGCTTAATATTATCAATGCAAGTGCCATTTGTGGGGTTTCAACCAATCCGAACCAGTGAACACATGGCAGCAGCAGGTGAGTGGCTTCATTTTTAAATACAGAGCAATTTAACTCTGAATTCTGCTATCCTGAGCTGTGAACTGTACAATCCAACAGATGAATCTCATAAATTTCAGTCGGAGACCATTTCCCCAGGCTCGCTTGCTCTTTCCTCCTTTCACATGTTAATTTTTGTTTCTATTTGGAAAAGCATTTGGCATAATAAAGGAAAGCTGAATACCCAGAAGGTACAGCTCAAAATTCAGATACATTACTTAGTAGAGATGCTCCATCTGTAGGATGAGACTGTTTATCAGCATCATAAATGTTGTGCTTTCAAGATGGACTCGCTACCAAGCGGTGAGACGATAGGTCACGTAACACCTATAGTTCTGATATAATAGAGAACCTTGCAAGCAGCCAGATATGATTTTGAGACTGTCAACTACTGGTCTATATTATACAAACTGTGCTAAATTGTCCAAATATTGCTGTAACCTGTAGTTATTCAGTGCTCCTCCCCGTTTGTACATAATCGGTACACCAACTCAAAACCTGAGTAGATCTGAGGGCCACGAGGTTTCAATCTAAAAAGTGCAATTTACAAACAATTTCAGGCCTGATAATTCTGTACTTTCAGCTGCACTTATAAATGTGGTTAAGAGAATTTTGTTGCAGCAAATAACCTTGAATGTACCCATTTTAAGGGCTACCACTTGCATTAAACTTTTCTTTCCCCCTTAAAAGCAACTGTGAACTAGTATATGTTTTAATGGCTGTTTGAGCCTAAAGCTTCCCCATTCAACTCTCTTCATGCCCATCGGAAATGAGCAGTAGATATTCAGTATATATAAACCGGTTTACCACCATATCTTGAAATTTATTGATAAATTTTCTGACCGCTTTTAATAAAATTAACAAGTTATCTACCAAAGAAATTCAATTGCCATATAACTCTTAATTTTCCACGAACAGGATATGGGGTGATTGTCCAGTGCCCACTATGAAACCTTGTACCCTGGTAACTTTATGAACGTCAAGAGTGCTGTGTTGCTGCCTCGACTGGCCAAGCACTTTTTTTTTAAAGAAATGTTTTTGATCGGATTTAATTAACAGTCATTATAAAATATGTCCAGATTGGGCTAGCTAAACAATTTTCTTGAATTTTGTACATAGCTGTACTTGTTAATTAGGGGAATGCAGATCATTTCAAATTCTCTTCCTCTTGTAATCAGGTGTATTTGCCCTGCTGCAGGCTTATGCCTTCTTGCAGTATTTGAGAGACAGGCTGACGAAGCAGGAGTTCCAGACGCTGTTTTTCTTGGGGGTGTCTCTTGCTGCTGGAGTGGTGTTTCTGAGTGTTATTTACTTAACTTATACGGGTGAGTCTACACACACAGTATTATATCACCTATGCTTTTTCCCCCCCTCAAATTCTGGTTGCCTGACCAGATGCAAAAGTAGGAAGACTTGATTTTCATAACGAGAAACCAAATTGCAGTACTTGCTTAATTCTCTGGTGCAGCAAGGCATTCCTTAGACATGCTCACATTGTCTAACCAGAGGCTGTCAAAATAAGATGCTGTACATATGTGTTCTTTGTGAAATGCAACATTTTCGCCCCATTTTTTCCTCTTGCCCTCATTTCCTGAATGTGCTGGATCCAGTTCTATGGTTCAACTTTAAAGACACACAGAGGTGGAATTGTAATTGAGAGGATGGTGTACTAACTACAAGACTTTTAAAGAGTTTCAGAGAAAAGGAGAGAATGTGGCTTTAGGGAATAGCTGGTTAAAGAGGTTTACTTTTATACCTTGTGATTATTACATTTCTGACCATTTGAAAAAAGCATAGTTACAGTTTAAATAGTGAAATCTGTGGGGGCAATGGGGAGAATATTGCAGTAAACAGATTGAACTTGCATTAGTATTAGGATGTGGCTTCAATACATCAAACAGTAAGGGGTATCCTAAAAGAAAATAAATGGAATTATAATCATCATAATCAGCTTTCTCTGGCTAACCACCTTATTCCCACAGAGAGACAGATAGGATAAGGTCACTACAATTTCAGAGAAAAAATGTAGTTACGCCGGCTGGTTAAAATAATTTTTCAACTTTTACCCTTGGTCTTTGCTGAGCTACCTCCCTCCTGGCTAATGTAGAAACTAGTGAAAATTCATGGCCCTTCACTGGTGCTAAACTCCCTGAGCATGTTACTCTTCCATACAAACGTGGATCACAGATCTCAAAAAGGAATTTTTGATGTTGATTCGGAGACCTGGGTCTCCCAAGTTATGAGGAAGAGCCCATAGAGTTGAGCGTCTTCTCAATGCGAAAAAGATTGAGTGAGCATAATCCAAGTCTTTAAAATATTGAGAGGTGTAGATGTCAACAGGCTATTTGACATAGTGGGTACGAGAGGGCACAAACTTAAAATTAACTCGCCTCAAGTGAGCAATTTTACCTCTAGAGTCGTGGATATGTGGAATATAAATCTTGATGCTGAATTGATTTTTGAATAAAAGCTGGGTAAATATCTGGAAATTAGATGGAAAGATTAGAAATGGATAATTACATTCTTCACCAAGACCTACTGGGAGATGGTTCCATTCATGCTGTGGGCAGGGGAACTTGTATGTGAAGGGTTGAATAGCAGAGGTGGAGGCATATTGTGCAGTTTCAGAAAATTACTTGTGGATCAGGAAGTAGTTATGCCAAACTTTCCCTGGGGTGGATTAGAGTCTGTGATCAGTTAAATTGTACACGTGTGGAAGGAGTAGGCATTTCTCGTTCTGTGCTTGCTTAGGCTCTTGAGTGAAGATGTACTGCTAGGAAACTCTTGTACTACCACTTGCATCCCTTTCTCTGGTGATGGTAAATGGTTGGAGTTCCAGATTCCTTTATGTGGTCTGTGTTGTATTCCAGAACAAAAAGTCCATTCTGTAAAGGTGTCTCAATATTTCCTTTAAAATTTATAATGAATTTGCATCAGCCTGATCACACAGGTGTTTTCAGTTTAAATTTAAAGTGCTGATGTATCAAATGGAGAAACATTGCAAATGTTGCCGCTTCTTTCTCTTTTGTTCTAGGCTATATTGCCCCATGGAGTGGGAGATTTTATTCACTCTGGGATACAGGGTAAGGATGTCCAAGACCTATGTATGTTTCTGATTTTTTTTGGGGGTGGGGGGGGGTTGCAAGGTAAAGAGAGATTATTGTATAAGTTTGCATTAACAAGCTATTCTGTTTCAGTCCAAGATGTTCTCCATCAAAACTGACTCTGAAACTACTCCAGTTCAATAGTCAACAATACAAGATACCAAATTATCTGGTTGTTTTCTAAACCACTGTGTCAGGTTCTTGAAGTTGAGGTTTAATGTTTGTAATCATAATTCCTGCACTTGCATTGCAGGTAGGGAGGACTGATTTAATTAGAGCAGTCTAGTTTTGGTGCCTGAATAGATACAGTTACAACCTACATGCACTTGAAGGATGAATTGCCTTTACGTACTGTTCCAATAGCCACAGACCAAACTCCTTGTTGCCTGTATTGGTAGCATTGATGTTGAGTTTATAGCACTAAAAATGTATTTTGTTCAGCACCATAAAATATTTTAGCTCCACTCGGTAACCTTTATTAAAATCTGAGGGTAAACCTCCATCTTTTTGTCTCCCTGGAATATTCATTTAGATAGTTGTTCCAGTAGAGTCCAGCTATATGGGAGGTGTGCACCTCCTTCTTTGTGGGGGCACTTAGCCAGTGGTTGAAAGTGTTATCTTTGGGAAGTGGGTGCTCATTCTTTTTTTCTTTTCAGTAGAGGGACTGGCAGTGTCATCACTAAAACAGTTTTGATCCAGATGACTTTGTTTTGTTTTAATACTGTAGCAGTGAAGAGTGAACTGGATGGACCTACACAACCAGGGCTCGAATTCTCGGTCTGCCATTCTCCTTGAATGGTAGACAGAGGATTGGAAACCTAGTCTTGGGTTCATCCTGTCCCCTATTCAGCCTTACAGGAGCATACGAAAATATAACACTTTATGCTGGGAGACTGATAGTGAGCGAGACGGGCATCTCCAAAAGAAAAATGCTCAACCTAATGAAAATGCAGTTGAGGGGATACAGGTAGTTTTAAGAGTAAGAAATCCACGCTATATTGTTCAACAGTGTTGACAAAGTGCAGTAACTCTAGGACTGAGGAGAGGAGTTGAGAGTACGAGCATCAGACATGACACAAGTCTGCAGCTCAGATTACCCCACCCTCACAGCTGAAGGAGTTGGTGTGGTATGCAATTGGATCTGAACAGATTCTGGAAACTGCTATAACAGAACACAAACTACTAATATACCCTACTGATCTCTCTTTGTGAGTGTGTGTGTGTTGACTTTGTATAATCCTGCTCAATGTATCCATACAGATGAGATGTAACCTGTACAAACTGATCTTCATGATTTGTTCTGTAGATACGCAAAAATCCATATTCCCATCATTGCCTCGGTGTCTGAGCATCAACCTACAACATGGGTTTCCTTCTTTTTTGATCTTCACATACTGGTCTGCACTTTCCCAGCTGGCCTTTGGTTCTGCATCAAAAACATCAATGATGAAAGAGTATTTGGTAAGGAAACATGCCTGTACTCAGATTGGTTTTAAATTGAATGTTGAAATTTCCACAGTTTAAAAGAAAAATTCTTTAGAAAATGCCACAAGGTAGAACTTGAATTTAAAGCCTAATGCCTTGCATGGTTAATTACTTTGTAATAGTGGAGTTTACAACAAATTTAAATTTAAAAATAATTGTTTTGTAAAATAGACCTGTTTTTGAGGGTGCGGAAATGAAGAATTAAGCAGAGAAAGCTTTGTCACATCAGTAACTTTAATTTTACATGCACTACATTGGACATGAGAGGCAACCTGCTGTTGCTGTTTCTTGTGTAGTCACTAGGAAAGTTGTGGGAGCAGCCTGGGCAATTTTTGTGGAAAGAGTACGGGTTCAAACATCTATACTGATTTTCTGAATTCAGTTACAGCTCGTTGTGGAAGCACTGGCTGATTGCAGGGGAGGGCTGGGAGTGGAAGGAACATTGGACATCTTGCACACCTAGTGGTAGCCAAGCAAGGATCATGTTGGCAGTGCCTTTGGGTGCAGGTTATCCTCTTGACCTCAGGTGATACATAGTCAAAGAGCAGGTAATAAAAGAGGGTACTATGAATACAGTCACCAAAAAAAATGTTGAGCACTTGTATCTGATTTTATTTATTTTCAATTTTTAATTTCTGTATCTGAGCTGATTCACGCAGACCACTGAACAGTGTGCGATGATGTCGCTGTCTGTAACATTGCCCATTTCATGACATGCTGTGTGGGCAGTGATATTTTGGAGCAGAAAGTCTAATCTTGTGGGACATTTTTTATTTAAATGGAACTGTCTCTGATCTCAATGTGAATCCACATGTGCCAGCTCCAGCTGTGTTAGCATCTGCAGTGTGTGTGAAATAAACCTGCGTCAAAGCTTAGCGAGCAACATCACCATTTCTGTAAATTTAATGTTTCCTTTTAGTGTGCCCAAATATTTTCCCCATTAGTGAATGACAATAAAATGGGATCTAAGAATTTGGAATAGATCAATTACTCAAGCTCCTGCAAATTGAGAATTCGAATTGCTGTATTACCGAGTTGAACTCAGAAATTATCGTTTGATGAGCAGAATTGTGCCCCGTACGTGCATAAGTGAGGAAGATTCATTTATAGAAGGAGTTATTTTTCGGCAACCGTTTAAATTTGATTTAAAATGGGCCATTAAATGGAGGAAAAGGTCAACTGGCCGCTCTGGAAATGTTAATGTGCTTTTAAAATTGTTAGATAACTGAAAATGTAATATTTTACTGATCAGATTTGGATTGCGTGCTGTCAAAGGATGGTCTGATTAGGATGTACTGTTTTCTGGTTAGATAAAGGGGCTGTGTTTGTCTGAAAACGGGAGGAAAAATATGTAGAAGCAAAGAGCATCTGATTAAATGGATTCCTAGAATCCACCTAAGTACCTCATTCATATCTTGATGTTTAAAAAAAAAAATACTGATATAACTGTGCCAGGAAGTTTATCCAATGAGATGATGTTGCCATCAAGGAACATATGCTTTCCGAATCACAATATGATTGGATGCAGAATGATAATTAAGGATACTATATTATGAATTAAATTTGTGAAGCTCTTTTGAGTTCTGATTTGTTAAAATTAGTTAGAAATGTTATTGGATGTTCTGGGTATAAATGTCTGCATTTGGAAAATGGCAAAAGTATACCGAGTACGGACGGATATTCATTGCAAACTGACAGAATTAATCCAAATCATATTGTATCTATTACAGTTTAAAACGCTATGGTGCTTGTACATACCATGCTGGTTGCCTGGAATGGTTGGTTTTTAGAACATTGACTTTGGGGGAAAAAAAGACTTCTTATTTCTGCTGTAAAGTTACCTCTGAGCATAAGCTGACACTGATGATCTAAACTCTCCACAGTTGCCCTTTATGCAATCAGCGCTGTTTACTTTGCCGGAGTCATGGTGCGTCTGATGCTGACTCTCACCCCAGTTGTCTGCATGCTATCTGCCATTGCTTTCTCCAATGTCTTTGAACACTATCTGGGCGATGACACGCAAAGGGAAAGTCCGCCTGTCGAGGATAGCAGTGATGAGGATGACAAGAGGAATTCTGGCAATCTCTATGACAAGGTAAAGGATAGGGAAGCATTTGAACACAGCACCAGTGAGTTTGACCGCCACAGAAAGATGAGCGTCAAGAACTGTTATTGCATTGCTGCTGGGCATAAGTTTCTGCTTACTAATCAAAAAATGTTGGGAGTTCCTGATTTTTGCCCCATCATTGTGGATGCAGCAGTCAGAAACTTCATGCTCACCCCCTGCCCCCCAACCCCAAAAAGGGGATAGAAGGAAACTCTGATGGCATCACCCCAAGACATTCCTGTGACCCAGAGGCCAATTGCAGAAGAGCACTGATTGAGGGCTAGTGCGTATTACTTGAAGAGAAGGGACCACAAGTAGCGGGTATCTTCTGATGTGCAATAAAGCCTCCCTTTCCTGAAGCTTGAAGTTTTCAGAAGTAACATTTTTGTTCCATTTTTATTTGAAGTTGAGTCATTTTATGCAGAATCAAGGTTTTACGCTTGGTATTTTATGTAAATGCATCAGGAATTTTTGCTAGAGTAGTTCTTCACCTCTTCCCTTTTAAAATAATTAATGGACTCTGCTTTAACACTGGCTTGTGATGGAGAATTCCACATTCTAACCACCCTCGGTGTAAAGAAAAATTTTCTCTCCTCCCCTTTAATTATTTTTGCGATCATCGTAAATTGGTGCCACCTTGTTACTTTGTTACTGACCAGTGGAAGCAATCTATCACTATTTACTTTATCACAGCTCTTCATAATGTTGAAGACTTCTATCAAGTCACCCCTTAATCTTTTCTTCTCTAGTGGGGAAAAAAGCCCTATCAAGTCCTTCTTAACTGTAACCCTCATCACTGGTAACATCCTACTGAATCTACACCTTTTTCCATTGCTTTCATATCCTTCCTAAAATGGAGCACCCAAAATTGTACACAATGTTCCACTTGTGGCTTAATTAAGATCTTGTACAAGTTCAACATTACCTCCTTGCTGTTGTATCTTATATTTCTAGGTACAATTTTCAAGGATTTTGTTTGCCTTTTTAATGGCCTTATCCTAGTCCCGTTTAATCTTTTATATTTGTACATCTCCTCTACTCCATTTAAAGCCTTTTATTTAAGATGTATTCAATAACTTTGAGCTTGAGCAAGTCCACCTAGAGACACTCCTTATACCTGTGGTTCTCCTGGTCACTCATAGTTTCCAGAAACTACTGCATCAATCATGCATGTTCTGCACAGCATAGGTTTTCACTATCCTTCCATAATAAATGGACTCAAAGAACTTTAACCCAAATAACTGAAAGTAGTTTCAAGCCAACTGAACTTCAGTTCAGGTCAAACTTATCCACCTGCCTCTTACTCTGCTGGTTTCTCACAACTTGATTTCCTCTCACTTCGACAGTCTACTTAAAAACCTCTCTCAAACAATTATCATGCATACACTTATCCCCCTGGTCTTGCAGATTCAGGCCTACTTTGCCTCCATAATAAATTTGTTTTGTTTCCTTCCAACAAAGTCTCACTCTGTTGGCCTCTCATTTATATATTCTGCGCACTTTTTTTCTTTTATACTCAAGTTTTACAGTTTGTACAATAACTGCTGTGTTGGCTATTTACTGCTAATAAATCTTGCCTAAAGCTTTATGGTTCTTTCCCTTGGTCTCTAAAATAACTTTTAGGATGAAATGGTCACTGCAAAATGAGAGCTGTTTTGCCTTCCATCATAGGAAGTGGAAATGTGGTGTAGGGTATAACTAGAATCTTACTCCTATGTTTGTTAAAAATCCATGAAGTGTTTGAAAGAAAAGATTTTGACAGTCTGTCTCACTGATTCCCATAGGCGGGCAAGGTGAGAAAGCACGTGTCTGAACAGGAAAAGACTGAAGAGGGACTCGGTCCGAATATCAAGAGTATTGTTACCATGCTGATGCTGATGTTACTGATGATGTTTGCTGTACACTGTACCTGGGTGACGAGCAATGCATACTCCAGTCCTAGTGTGGTCCTGGCATCTTACAATCATGATGGGTAGGAAATTTGTATATCTCTTTTTTCATTTATCTTTTGTTGTTGGTGTAATGTAATTTTACTGTGATTATTTTTTTGGTGACATTTTCAATATTTCATTTGTCCTCTTCAACTTGTACCACTGAGAAATATGTATTTTTGTACACACAATATTGGTGAACTGTTTGTGGTTTTCTTGAAATCATCACTGAATCTTTTTGGGTCTTCTACTTTCCCAAAAGTAAAATGGAGATTTGGCGTACAGTTCAACGTATGCTGGTGTTTGCTGGCTTAAAAATGTGCATTGATGTTTAATCACTTCGTGGCATCACTGGTGTTGACACATTTGGCACTATTTACCATCTCCTTGGAATAAAACACTGTTTATGAACCATCTATTCACTCTCTGGCACCTTTTGGAATTAGCTCTATCCCAGCGGGCACTTCAAATCCATGGAACCCGAAGGGTGAGGAGTCTCCCAAGGCAAGGTTTCATGATTATGAATATCTCAGTGAATGATACTATCTGCAAGTAAGTGCTCTTCTCTTGATGGTGCAAAACGTTCAGATACTGTAGAGCCCACATTCCATTCTACATGAGGACATATGGCTTCTTACTGGATTTGAAATTTAACATTCAAAAATATTATGGCCCAGAATCTGAATATCTAAGTCTCATAGGGGACTGAGCCAGGTGTTGAGTCCCTGCTGAGGGTTTCCTAAAAAATCAACATCAGTGACACCCATGGGAATCACCCTTCCAGCATTCTTGTTGGCTTCTCAGGTATGATGTTTGGTAATACATAGGTCAGTAGCTACCTGTGGCAGTCAAGGTAGTCAGACTTGACTGGGTTCATCGTATCAATTTGGAACCATTCTGTGTATCCCAGGTAGCTGGCTCCATAGTCTATTGGGCTTCCCTGGCAGAAGGGAATTGCAACTATATTTTACCAATGTTTCTATTCAAATACTTTTTTCTTAACTTTCCTTCTTGGCCCACATGCAAGCTGACAGTGTAAATGGTTCCCTCTCCTGTCTCTCTCCCTTTCCGAACCACTCTCATCACCCTCTCCTTATTAAAAAAAAAAACACCCTCGATTCCTCTGTCCTTGCAAACTGCCACGGATTCTATCCCCTTTTCTGGCCACTTTCTCGGGTTGAATTAGACTGTTCACAACCTCGATATCCTATTCAACCCTGAGCTGAGATTCCAACCCCATATCCTCTCCTTCACAAAGACCACTTACTTCTACCTCTAACATTGCCAGTCTATACCTCTGGCTCATAGAAACATAGAATCTAGGAGCAGGAGTAGGCCATTCGGCCCGTCGAGCCTGCTCCACCATTCAATACGATCATGGCTGATCATCCAAATCCAGTACCCTGTCCCCTGCTTTAATCCCCACAGTACACATATCCCACCCTACCCCCGTAACCCCACGTATTTAATTCCCCCTAACATATCCCATCCTATCCCCATAACCCCACATATTTAATCCCCCCCTAACACTAAGGCTCATCCCATCTGCTGCTGAAACTCTCATTTATGCCTTTGAAGCCTCCAGATTTGACTCCCATTCTCTACAGTCTGTAAATTTCAGCTCGTCCAAAACTCAGCTGCCCATATCCTATCCCGCACCAAGTCGTACTTGCCCATCACACCTGTTCTTGCAGACCTACATTGGCTCCCGGTCCCTCAATATCTACACTGTAATATCCTCATCCTTGTGTTTAAATCTCTTTATGGCTTTGCCCCTCCCTACCTCCTCCAGCCCTACAACTCTGTAACCTCCTCTAGCCTACAACTCTTGCCTCTTGTGAATCTCCTTGCCTTCACCCCACCATTGGCAGTTGCAGCTGTGCCTTCAGCCATCTCTGCCCACTTTCTGGAATTCCTTCCCTAAACCCCTCCGTCTCTCCATCTTTAATACCTTCCTGGAAACCCACCTTTTTAATCAGGCTTTTAGTCGCCCCTTCTAATGTATCCCTCCTAATGTCTCCTTCTTTAGCTTGGCATCTACTTTTGTCTGATTATACCTCTGTGAACTGGATAGGAATTTTTTTTTAACTTCAAGGTGCTATATGAATGCAAGTTGTTGGTTTTGAGATCATTGGCTAAAGACTGGTCAAGAATTAACTCTTAGTTTATGAGAACCCGATGGACCGAACAGAGCACACACAAACCAAATTGACTAAACAGAGCAGTACTGTGGGTTAAAGTGACCATTTTCATCCCCTTTTCCCAATCTCATTTAAGCAACTGATTTTATTCTACTGCAAATGCTAATTATAATTCATTTATGTATTTCAATGTTACTGTTTCTTTAGATCTTAATTTAAAAGAAACTACCATAAATGAGTGAATTTGTCGTGCTTCTGTCAACATCTATTCAGACTGATCACCGTGTCCTAGGAATCTTTTGTTGTTTTTCTTAAAAGTGGGCATATTTCCAATAATGTGGTCTCCTGGGAGACGGAGCAGCTTTAACAGATAAATGCTGTTCAGCCACTGGAGTTCTACCTGCAATTTCAGTTCACGTAACAGTGAACTTCCCCTCTCTGCTGCCTTCTACTACAACGCCATGGTTGCCAATTATTGCTGTCTCCAGTGCTCTGAAGCTTTGACTAATGGCTGAATGCATTTATAGTGTCAATCCAGTCCCTCATGGGCATGAATCTACACAAAACGGGCAATCATTTAGCACTACCTACTATTAGATTATGAATTTCAGAGGCTGTAAGGGTAGCTATTATAAGAAGCAGCAAATTCCTACTGGGGCAGTAGGGGTACTGCTGTGGATTAAGGTGAGCTATTGATGTAGTAGAGGGAGGCTGTCTTTGCTTCTGGTCTGTACTATACCTGATCTCTCAGTGCTTGATCCTGGCAGTGACACCCCTTGCTTTGATGAGCAGGCTAATTGATCTGAAACTATTAATAAAACAGCTTTGATCTGCCATGACATTTTCATATCAGCCGTACTTTCCTTGCCTAATTTTGAGCAGAACTTTGAATGATTTACAAAGCCTATTAACTTGAAAGATAGGGAAGTGTGGTAAGTGGCGCCTTTCAGTTCACACACTTTTGTAATGAAAGTACTTTGTAACTGGAACATAGGATTTACTAGATGAAGAAAGACCACGGTTCATCTAATTCGCCTTCTACCATCCTGGTAGTCGTATGATACAATCATAATGGAGTTGTTGACTAATCAATCATCTACAACAGACCTAGAACTGAATTTTTGTTTAGTCCTGAAATCAACTTGTGTAAAAAAAAAAAAAGTTAAACTCCTTTTTCATTTTGAAGTTTTGCCCAGAAAGATACATTAACAGATATCCAAATGTGCAATTGTGCAAACTAATAATCTGCAGTAAAAACAGAAAATGCTGGAAACACTCAGCAGATCAGGCAACATCTGTGGAGAGAGAAACAGAATTAACGTTTCCGGTCGATGCCCTTTCATCAGAACAAATAATCTGCAGTGATGTTTTGCAACTAAGTTCAAAGTAAAGCCAGAACATTTAAAATTTCAGTCATTCACTAATTCCTGTTCTCCTGTGTGTTATCCTAAAATGTATTTCCTGGTTTGATGTTGCATTGTGTTCAGTCCTCTTGCTGAACTGTTAGCCAGCATGGTGTGGAATAACTGCAGAAAAAGTTGAAAGATGTAGGATACTCAATGGACTTGACTATTTTGATATTTAGATGTCCTGTATATAGACTTCTACTCTAAAATACAATTTGATATTAACAATTTTAACTTTTTTAAAAGCACACGCAATATTCTTGATGACTTCCGCGAGGCTTACTATTGGTTGCGACAAAATACAGATGAACACGTTCGAGTGATGTCTTGGTGGGATTATGGGTATCAGATTGCAGGAATGGCTAATCGGACGACTCTGGTAGATAACAATACGTGGAACAACAGCCACATTGCACTGGTAAGCAGCCTGAACAGCAACAGTTTAATTCTGTGTTCTAATTTAAAAATAGAAATAAATCTCTTGTTCATCAGCCAGTAACCAATTTTACAAAGCAGACCAGAGACTGTCTTTTGTCTCCGAGCCCCTTGGGCCTGTCTTTTGTTATCTTGTGTGGGTGGTGTTGTACTTACAGCTTTGAGCCGGTAGCTGGATGAGAATTGTCGGGAATCACTGGCTCCGAGAACCTCCTAACACGTCACATACAGTTTGGTGTCAGCACTTCCACTTTTAGATTGGTCCAAAACTGTTCTGTTTTTGGATCAGAATACATTCGGGGGTAGGGGAGAAATATCCAAAGGGTGAGCATTCTTTAGCAATGGTTATCCAAATGTTTTAAAGTCACAAATGTGTCTTTCATTTTTGACTGCCACACCTTAATGTAAGAAGAAAGCTGCCTCTTCTCATCTCCCAACCTCCTCCCTCCAGTAGAAATGATGGCAGTCTGAGCATTTTACATGCCTACAGAGGTGCTTAAGTGGCTCTCTCTACCTCCTGAGGCAGTTATGCTGCCTTATTTACCTTGCAATGCTGCTTGTTGGAGTCACAACTGCTGCCATCAGCAGGGCTGGAAGGTAAATGAACCGTCAGATAGCACAAAAGTGTATGGGATAGGCATGTGTGCGTCAAAATTAGTGTTTACATTGTTTTAGATTTGTTGGGGCCTTAAGACATTGGCTGTAAATCCCTGAATAAATGTCAGCACAGGCTACCTGAACTGTTCAGGTGCTAGAATATGTCATTTCTGATGGTGACGCAAAGTTAAAAATTCAGACTACAGTACAAACCTTGTGTGTTCTTTTTGTTGAAATGCTATTTAATATTTGCACTATAATGCTGAGAGTTGACAAGTACATCTCTAACCTTGATTCAGTTAATTAGGAGTAGTTACTGAAAAACCTTGATTGTTGTCTGTGCATTTGACAATTGCTGGTGCCATGGAACCCAAAACACTCTGCTATGCAGTACTGAAACATTGGTATGGCCCAAGTTCCCAGCTTCCTAGATTACAACAGTGACTACACTTCAAAAGTACTTCATTGGCTATAAAGTGTTTTGGGATGTCCTAAGGTCATGAAAGGCGCTATATAAATGCAAGTTCATAGAATCATACAGCACAGAAGGAGGCCATTTGGCCCATCGTGCCTGTGCTGGCTCTTTGAAAGAGCTATCAAATTCGTCCGACTCCCCTGTATTTTCCCCCATAGCCCTGCACATTTTTCCCCTTCAAGTATATATCCAATTCCCTTTTGAAAGTTACAGTAAACTCTCGTTTAAACGGCACCTAATTATCTGGAATTCTCTAATAACCGGCAAAATTCAGGAGTAGGTTCAGGAACCCAAAGGTTAGTTTTACTGTATATTTGTGGCTGTGTAACCGGGGTTCTTGTACCTTTTGCCATGTAACCATGGCTCCTGTACCTGTGGCCGTGTAACCGGGTCCCCTGTACCTGTGGCCGTGTAACCGGGTCCCCTGTACCTGTGGCCGTGTAACCGGGTCCCCTGTACCTGTGGCCGTGTAACCGGGTCCCCTGTACCTGTGGCCGTGTAACCGGGTCCCCTGTACCTGTGGCCGTGTAACCGGGTCCCCTGTACCTGTGGCCGTGTAACCGGGTCCCCTGTACCTGTAACCGGGTCCCCTGCACCTGTGGCCGTGTAACCGGGTCCCCTGCACCTGTGGCCGTGTAACCGGGTCCCCTGCACCTGTGGCCGTGTAACCGGGTCCCCTGTACCTGTGGCCGTGTAACCGGGTCCCCTGTACCTGTGGCTGTGTAACGGGGCTCTCGTTCCTTGGGCCATTGTCACTCCATGTCCCTTCTTCTGGTCTGAGGTCGGCCGATATATAAATTGCCTCGGTAGGTATACCTCTCCATTATCCGGAATTTTTAATCAACTGGCACCATCCCAGTGCCGGATGCGAAAGAGTTTACTGTACTATTGAATCTGCTTCCACCACCCTTTCAGGCAGTGCATTCCAGATCATCCTTACTCGCTGCATTAAAAAAAATCTCATCTCCCCTCTGTTTCTTTTGCAATTATCTTAAAGATATGCCCTCTGGTACTGACACTTCTGCCACCGAAAGAGTTTCTATTTATTTACTCTATCAAAACCCTTCATGATTTTGAACACCTCCATCAAATCTCCTCTTAACCTACTCTGCTCTAAGGAGAGCAATCCTAGCTTATCTAGTCTCTACACATAAATTAAGTCCAGCATCCCTGGTACTGTTCTAGTAAACCTTCTCTGCACCCTCTCTGCACCATCTTGACATCCTTCATAAAGTGTGGTGCCCAGAATTGGCCACACTACTCCAGCTGGGGCCTAACCAGTGTTTTATAAAGGCTTAGCATAACTTCCTTGCTTTTGTAGTCCATGCCTCTATTTATAAAGCCAAATATCCAGTATGCCTTTTTAACAGCCTTCTCAACTTTGTCTAGCCACCTTCAAAGATTTGTGTATGTATATCCACAGATCTCTCTGTTGCTGGACTACTTTTAAAATTGTACCATTTAGTTTATATTGACTCTTCATTCTTCCTACCAAAATGAATCACTTCACACTTCACTGCATTACAGTTCATCTGCCATATATCTGCCCATTTCACCAGTCTGTCTATGTTCTCCTCCCTGTTTACTACATTTCTGAGTTTTGTGTCATTTGCAAATGTTGAAATTATGCCCTGTATACCCAAGTCCAGGTCATTAATACATATCAAATAGAGCAGTGGTCCTGATACCAGCCCCTGGGGGACACCACAGTATACTTTCCTCCAGTCTGAAAAACAACTGTTCACCACGACTCACTGTCCCTTAGCCAACTTCGTATCCACGCAGCCGCTGCCCCCTTAATCCCAAGGGCTTCAACTTTGCTAACAAGTTTATTATGTGGTACTTTATCAGATGCCTTTTGAAAGTCCATATACACAACATCAAGCACACTACCCTCATCAACCCTCTCCATTACTTCATCAAAGAACTCAAATCAAGTTAGTCAAACATGAAATAAAAACAGGAAATGCCAGAAATACTCAGCAGGTCAGGCAGCATCTGTGGAGAGAGAAACAGAGTTAACGTTTCAGGTTGATGACCTTTCGTCAGAACTTTCAATTAATTTTATCCCGGATTATTGTGTCTCAACATTTCCCCACCACCGCTGTCAGGCTGACTGGCCTGTAGTTACCAGGAATATCCCTCTCCCCTTTTTTTGAACAGGGGTGTAACTTTTGCAATCCTCCAGTCCTCTGGCACTGCCTCCATATCTAAGCAGGATTGGAAGATTGTTCTTTAGTGAGCTCTGGTTTTAGTTATGTCGCTAGTGGAAGCCAGATGTGTCCACACAGAGAGCGGGCATCACTCTGGGCTGCTTCTCTCTCACTATCTAGCAATGAATTGCAGACTAGTATAGGTAGAGGCGGAGTAGATCACTGGCCTGCCCTCTGAGCAGTGGTGTCACTCAGAATGTAGAGATGAGATGTAAGTGACAGGCCCTAAAAATATTAGTAAAGCATTGATTTTTGGTTTGTTTGTTTGCTGTTCAGTCATTCAATGCTTTTACAAGGGGGCTCCGTAACATTGGCTGCATTTATCTTTCAGGTTGGAAAAGCGATGTCGTCCAATGAGAGTGCAGCCTACCAGATAATGCGGAGTCTAGACGTGGACTATGTGCTCATTATCTTCGGTGGAGTGATTGGCTACTCTGGTGATGACATCAATAAGTTTCTTTGGATGGTCAGGATAGCAGAAGGAGAGCATCCAAAGGACATCCGGGTAAAGTGATGCCTTTTGGTTAAAGGCTTGTCAGACATTTGTTAACGTATTTGAAACCCATCTTTGTGCTGCAAGTGCTAATTAGCAATTGTATTATATAACTCTTAGGAAAGTGACTACTTCACACCCCAGGGAGAGTTCCGTGTGGACAAGGCTGGCTCACCAACTTTATTGAACTGTCTCATGTACAAGATGTCCTACTACAGATTTGGAGAGATGCAGGTAAGTGGGTGTGATTTGTTATGATTGCCTATTAATCATAATGCATTGGATATTTCTATTAAGTCATTTCATTATTGCAAGGGTATGTACAGCTGGCTGATGCAAAAGACCCCATTTAACCCATCCATATAGGATGAATATTCTCCTGAAACTCACTTAATTACTTAAAGGTTTCCAAAAGTTTCAGATCAGTAAGGATGAGCTCAGTGCTTCTTTGGATGTCTCTGCATTTTTTTTGTGCTCCTCAAGATAAGAAATAATAGCGCTGGGGAATGGAACGCTTTCTATTTCAGACACCCAGTGTCAGCATCAAGCACTTCCAGATCAGGTACAGATCAAGTGAGATGCAGAGTGAAGTTCCTCTGCTTTGTCCAGTCAATGTGCCCAAGTCCTAACCTCAGAAGAGCACTCCCTACTGCACCAGAGGTTTCCCTCAGTAGACATCCTGTGGCCTCTGAATATGACTGTCAATTTAGTGCCAACCTGTCAGCTGTTTTGTGCTGCTTGCCCTTTGCCCACTAAGAACTGGATTGGGACTACGCAAACACATTTCACATAGGATCCTTCCAAGTCTGCCAACAGAGCAGACTTTCTTGAATCCATCTGTGCTGGATTTGAATTCTGATGTCAAAGGTGAAAATCTAATCTACTGTACCACCCAATCTCTGCATACATGGCGTGCAGATTAAAATGTTCATATTGTACAATGGTTGCAACACTTTGAAAAATGTTCTGTTCATGACGACCACTTACCTCAATTTATTTAATTTATTTGATCCCTTTTTGATCACTCCATTCCCCATGGCATGCACCATTCCCTGATTTAGTGTCCGGTTGGCAGTGATAGCACTCTCACTTCTGAGGCACAAGGTTGGGGGTTCAAGCTCCCTTGCTGGGACTTGAGCACATAATCTAGGGTGCACTGTCAGAGATACTGTCTTTCAGATGAGACATTAAACTGAGGCCCTGAGCGGCTGCCTGCTCAGGTGGGCATAAAAGATCCCATGGTGCTATTCAAAGAAGAATGGGAGATTTCATCTGGTATCCTGGCCAATATCTATCCCTCAATCAGTACCACAAAAACAGATTATTTGGTTATTTATCGCATTGCTGTTTGCGGGACCATGCTGTTCACAAATTGGCTGTTGTGTTTACCTATATAACAGTGACTATACTTCACAACAATTCATTGGCTGTGATTCACTTTGGGATGTTGACATCAAAGAAGAGTTAGGGGAGGCGACTCAAGGTTTTGTCCAAGAAGTAGGTTTTAAGGAAGCTTTTGAAGATGAAAGTGTAGAAAGATAAAGAGCTTTGGGAAGAAAATTCCAGGCACAATGGCTAAAGATTTTTTCATTGATCGTGGAAGGTGACATACAACAGGCCCCAGGTTAGAAGAGCAGAGCATGTAAGCTGGGATGAGGTTGCAGAGATAGGGTGGCACGTAGCCTTAGTGGATCTTGAAATGAATGCACTGGGGGAATAGGTAACCTGTGGAGGTCAGTGAGGTCTGGGGTGGTAAACATGCAGGGCTAATAGGAAAGGAGGTAGGTGGTGGAGTAAAGGTGCTGTATAAGTGCAAGTTGTTGCTTCCTTATTATGTTTTTAAAAATCAGTTTGACTCTAACCAATGCTGCTCTCACTGGAGTTAGTACAAGGAAGAACTTAGCAGGTCATTGAAGATAGCATAGAGAAGTTGAGCCTGGAAGGGACAAAGGCATGCATGAACTTTCAGCAGCAGTGGGGGTGAGGTAGAAACAGAGGTGGATGATAATGTGGAGCTAGAAATTGGTAGTCTTGATGGTGGACTGGGTGTGGAGGTTGAAGCTTAGCGCTTAGCTCAGATGAAACAGGACAAAAAGGTTCTATACTATCTAGTTTAGCCTGAGAATGCAGCCAAGAAGAAGGATGGAATCAGGCTAAAGGCAAAGTATCTGGTGAAAATGGAAGAGGATGGTTTTGGTGGATTTACCAGTGTTGAACTGGAGAAAATCGTGGCTCGTCCACAACTTGATGCAAGACAGTTGAGTGGATGACCAACAGGTAAAGCTGGATGCCATCAGCATGCATATGGAAGCTGACTGGCAAGGGGCAGCATGTAGATAAGAACTAGGAAAGGGGCTGGTTGTCGAAGCTTGGTGCACACTGAATATGGCTGTGGACACAAGAGGTGAAGTCATTGTAGGAGCTGTTTTGGCTACGTTGGGACATGTAATGATGGAACCATGAGAGGGCTGTACCATGGAAGTGGGTGAAGGAGCATGGAATGGCTGACCATATTGACCATGGAGAGGTCAAGAAGAATGAAGAGGGATGGCACACTGTGGTTGCAGTCACATGGCATATAGCTCCCAACCAATGGTTTTGGCCAAGGAAATCTCGGTTCTGTGGTTAGGAGAGAAACCAGATGTAGGGTTTGAACATAGAATGAAGGGAGAGGTGGATGGGAGTTGGGTAGTAATGAGTTGGAGAGGAAGGGAAGGTTTGACATGGGGTAGTAGTTGAGCAGGATGGAGTGATTGAGTGTGAGTGAATTTAATTTGCCTCTATCAATTAAGAAATAGTTTGGTGATATGGAAAGTATCGCTGAAATTTTAATACATGTTTTGCAGCTGGATTTCAGAACACCACCAGGGTTCGATCGCACTAGAAATGCTGAAATTGGTAACAAAGACATCAAGTTCAAGCACCTGGAAGAAGCCTTCACCTCGGAGCACTGGCTAGTGAGGATTTACAAAGTCAAGAAGCTGGACAACAGAGAGAAACTTGACCATAAACCAAGAGTAACTAACATAGTGCCCAAACAGAAGTATTTATCAAAAAAGGTGGGGTAGCCCTTTGAGGACAGAACTTTGTACATAATAAAGGCTTGCTTCAGTCAAAAGAATGTTCCGCAAAATCAAACCTGTTTCTGAATATTGTCCGGCTTGTGAAGAAACCAAGTAAAAGGAAGCCTTAATATTATTTTTGTTTTAAAAAAAAAAAAAAAACGTTCAGAATATAATTTCTGCCCACTTAGTTCTCAGTCTTTTGGGCCAAGCGTGTGGCCAGGTGATGTGCTCCCAGGAGCATTTCTCCCTGCAGGTTTTTTTTCTCATCAATGAAGCTGTCATTGACTACGTCTGCCTATATACTGACCTTTCACCTCATGCCATTTGACTTGTTGCTGCATTACTTAGCCAGCACATGTCACGTTGGGGGAAAATGTAATGAGTTTAATAAATCTGTTACCATGGAAACCCTTGAACGTGCCTGTAACCAGGTTTTTTTAGTGGTTCAGGACCTCTAGTTATTTGGCTTTTTAATGTTTCAGAAGACATATTAAGACCAGATTTTGCTCGTTTGACCTGGAGACTGAAAAACAACCGGTCGTGGAAAAATTGCTGAAAGCTTCTGCAAACCTCCTCCCTTCACCCCCTGCCCTTCCCCCCCCACCTGCCACAAAAATAAAGGTGTGGAGAGACGAGAAGAAGGCCTTTATTTTCTAATGAATGTGCTAAATTGGTGTGCAATATTGGCAGTGCTGTGTATAAAAACATGAGAGCTGCATGTTAGTAATGCTGTCCATCTTTATGCCCTAGACCTCTAAAAGAAAGCGTGGGTATGTGAAGAACAAACTGGCACTGAAGAAAGGCAAGCGATCCAACAGGAAGACCAACTAAACCATCTGCGAGCCCTGACAACAGGCAGTTGTCCTTATGACAACCAGTCTTTGCCTTTACCTACAATCGGATTCCACTGCAACACAGGGTTGCATGCATTGCTCGAGAGATTCAGACAGTGTCTGAGCCCCGTAAATCTATTGGTTGTATATTGACACCTTTTATAGAGCCATATTTGATTGTGTTGGCAAGGCAGACAGCTGCTGTCCAGGGGTAGCAGCAGAATTCTTATTGGTACATATTATCCTTCATTTAAAATAGTTTTTTTTTTAAAAAGAAAGTGGGCTAACTGCACCAAAGAACCCTCTTTATTATCATCAGCACATGTGTACTTGCCAACCATTTTGAAAGAGGCAATAAGGAAGATTTCACAATTTATTTTGGTTGGGGTGGGTATGAGGTGATGAGTATTGATGACATGAGGTAAATTAAATATATAGCACAGGATTTGCACAGGTTGGATTGGCATTCTCCAGCCCTATATGGGCTCGATCAGTGTTTCTAGTGTAGTTTTGCTGTCTGTTAAAGAAAAGAAAATCTAATGGAAGAGGACTAGAGGGTCTGCCAGCATCCTCGTTCCTTGCTTTTTTTTCTTCTTTCACTTGAAAATAGTCAACGAGTTGGGAGAATTCTGTTTGATTTGGGCGGTGCGAGGTTTAGAATTAGACAAGTGGGCCGAGGGGATTGGCAAAATGTTTCGCACTGCAGAGGGCTGGCAGTTACACATGTGCTTTTTTGCTATCAACTAGATTTAAAAATGAGAGGGTTTCCTCCTTGCCGCAGACGTGTTCATTTTGTTCCCAGCAAACATACCTTTCCCTTTTCTTTCTTTGTGCTTTCTCCAAACACTTGCCTTTTAAAGAACGATAAGCCTCCTAATGAGAGAAAGGCAAGTCATTTCGTATGTAGGGCTATAAAACATTTGGTTCGTTTTGAACTAGACAAGTTCTTTTTTTAAAAAAAACTAATATATTAATTTGTGAACAATTCTACAAGAATCAATGCACTATTGGTAAAATCTGAGGCAGACAAATCTTTTCATTGATGGTGTTTTCTTTCCTTTTTTTCGTTTTTTCTTTCTGTAGAGAAAGCCCAGTCTTGATACAACCTTTTGAAAAGTTCCTTTACTGTGAGATGACCAGTGAGTAATGAAGGCTCTTGGATGATACCTGCTCTTAACCTTTAGTTGATGTTCCCCATTCTTCCCGCAAGGGTTAAAATTGTAATTTTCTATGTATGCAGCTCTTTTCAATGCAAAAAAAAATTAGCTGCGGAAACTATTGGTGTAAAAAAAAATTAAAGAATAGTATGTACCGTATTTTGAAAACATTTGTAAATTAAATTGTGCAGTACATGCCTTATTGCTGCTTCTGGATTGTAGTTTTTTTTTAAACTTTTTTTGACAGTGGTTGGGGGGCTACTTTTCCTACTCTTTTTGTTGTTTCAGACTTCTAGTTATAGTGACTACTAGTCTCTGTGATCCAAAGTAAACTAAAATTATGACTGCATTTAATTCTTTTGGGAAGGACAGGGCACAGGAAAGTCATTTTTACATTATTGCTTACAGTTTTCAGTTCAGACCTGTTGTTCAACTGTAGCCAAAATAAATGTTAAATTGAAGTTTGTGTTAAGAAAAAAAAATTGTCCTTTTTTTTCCAATTTTAACATGAGATGTGCGTTTTTTATGTATACATAGGTGTTTCGTTGCAGTGTGCCAGAAAATCTATTCCAAGTTGTGAAAACATTGCAGCTTAAAACTGCTGCTCCCTCCCCTGCTACTCATCTCGACCTGGTGTTGCCGGCTATTGTTGGGGTGGTACACCCACATTTGTCTTGTTGTGCCAGATCGTCAGTCATTTCTTTCCACAAAGCAATATAAGCGCACTCCTTATGGTAGTTTTAAACTGCGTCCAATTATATCTGTTCCACAAAAAACAAATTTTGTTTTGGTGGGCCAAGATTGAGCATTCGTGTAAACTCTAATGGGTTGAGCCACGTAGTGTAATATTCCTAACAACAACAACTACTTGCATTTATATCGCCTTTAACATAGTAAAACATTCCAAGGTGCTTCACAGGAGCATTGTCAAACAAAATTTGACACTGAGCCACATGAGATATTAGGACAGGTGATTACAAGCTTGGTCAAAGAGGTAGGTTTTAAGGAATATCTTAATGGGAGAGAGAGAAGTAGAGAGGTGTGGAGAGGTTTAGGGTGGGAGTTCCACACCTTGGGGCTCAGGCAGCTGAAGGCTCGGCCGCCAATGGTAGAGTGAAGAAAATCTGGGATATGCAAGAGGCTAGAATTAGAGGAGCGCAGAGATCTCGGAGGGTTGTAGGGCTGGAGGAGGTTACAGATAGGGAGGGGCGAGCCATGGAGAGATTTGAAAACAAGGAAGAGAATTTTAAAATTTAAATGTCACGTTGTTACAGTCTTCCTTTGTCTGCTATTATAATCAATGCATTCAGGGGAAGTGACGTACCAGGGAGCAGCGATGTGCAGGTTTGCATGTGCATTTTCTGTACAGTTCCCAGTCTCTGGACTACTATCGGGAGGCGAATATCAGGCCAGATGTTTGCCCACAGGTAGGAAGATCAATTTGGAAGTTGAGCCATTGTGTCAGCCGTGGCTCAGTTGGTAGCACCCTCGCCTGAGTCAGAAGGTTGTGGGTTTGAGTCCCACGCCAGGGACTTGAGCACACAAAATCTAGGCTGACACTCCAGTGCAGTACTGAGGGAGTGTTGCACTGTTGGATGAGACATTAAATCGAGGCCCCGTCTGCTCTCTCAGGTAGACGTTAAAGATCCTATGGCACTATTTTGAAGAAGAGCAGGGGAGTTATACCCTGTGTCCTGGCCAATATTTATCCCTCAATCAACATCACCTAAAAAAACAGATTATCTGGTCATTATCACATTGCTGTTTGTGGGAGCTTGCTGTGCACAAATTGTCTGCCGCGTTTTCTACATTACAACAGTGACTGCACTTCAAAAGTACTTCATTGGCTGTAAAGCACTTTGGGACGTCCGGTGGTCGTGAAAGGCGCTATATAAATGCAAGTCTTTTCTTTTATTATTCTTGCACTTTGTGGCCAGTTGCTGCTGGAAAACTTGGAGCAGGTCCATCCTTTATTTTTAAAGCAATGTCTTCTTTGCCAGTTTCCCAGAGATTGGTTATAAAGTACTCCACTGCTCAGTAACCTGAACCATCCATGTTATATGGAAAATTGGCATTGAATTGTATCCAGCTCAATTCTGATGGATTTGCTGCACTTCACTTTTTTTCCCAGCTCTCTAATTAGAGGGCAGTTGACTTGTGACTTGGGATCTTCTCATACAATGGATCAATGGTGACGCGAGCTGACCTGATCTGTTGGTGCAGTTGCCACCGGCCAGATGATCTGTATTATTTTTATTTCCAACATGTGTCTTATAACATTGTTGTTTTTTCTCCTGCTTGCTTGCTCACTTTATTCTGGGCATCTGAGAGATATTCGAGTGTTTCGTAATCAGGACAACTTGTCTCCCCCGGGATCGGTTTGCTGGGAAACCTGCCCACACTAGCTTAGCATTCAAACAGAAGATAAATTGTTCATCGCACCAAGGCGGCCAATCTCGTGGTGTTTTGGGAAAGCAGGTGTTGAAATGTGACACGTGGTCTTTGAATCAAAGCTGTGTCAAGTGCTGATACCAAGTCCTGGATCAGCCAAAATTATCTTCCAAAATCGCTTCACCTTGTTGACCCCTCTACCTGCCTTCAACAGCCTCCTAAAAACCCAACTCTGACCATGTCTTCAGTTTCCTTAACTTCCCCTTACTGTTCGCCTCCCCCTTGTAACCTGTTCTGAGATATTCTTTTACGAGGAGATCTTTGAAACCATCTGGTTTGTTTTTATCAGTGTCTGTGCCTCTGACTCCATCATCCTCCTAACTGCCCACTCGAGCTGCACCTAGTGCTGTACAATTTAGCATTCTGTTTGACCTGAGCAGCGTTTACAGCCTCACGTCATAACGTTGCCCACTAATGCCTTTACCTCATCCCTACCACTGATGAAACCCTGAACAGGAAGATCGATTCCTGTAATGTTCCCTTCACCTGTCACCTTGCCCCCCAGCCTTCCTAAATTTCAGCTAAATCCAGAATTCTACAGGCTGAGCCCTCTCCCACACACAGTCCTGCACACCCATCATTCCACTGGCTCCCTATGCCTCGCCTGAATCTGTTTCATGATTTTTGACCTCATTTTTAAATAACTCCGTGGTCTTAGTCCACCCCATTTGATTTCCCTTCTCTGGCCGTAAGTACTATCCCATAGCTCAGTTCCTCATTCTCTGGATTACTGCTCATCAACAGCTGCCTCTGCTCTGCCATTTAGATGCTAAGGTACTGACCTCTGAAATTCGCTTCCAAAATCGCTTCACCTTGCTGACCCCTCTCCCTGCCTCCTTGGTTGGTAACAGTAAAATTACAACAGAAAAAAGTACTAAATTTTCTTTTAAAAATAAAGTACCTAATTTAAATCTGTTCCTGGGTTGGAAGGTGTTTCACTCTTTATCAAGCACTCGCAGTTAAGTCCCAGGGAGGGACTCATCTTCCACAACAATCTGATCCAAATGTGAATGGTCACACACCAACCATCCTTGTGATCATTGTCAGATTGTCAATTTAATACAAACTTGTGGTGCACTGGGGGCAGTTTTCTGGTCATTAAGTAGTAGATTTGGACTGCCTCAAACTCTTCACGCAAGCCCTTTAGTGAGCAGGGGAGACTTTCATCTCATTAACTCTGAACTGAGTTCAATTGTGGGATATGATTCCATCTAACAAGCTGTATTATCATCACAGGAATAGAAATGATTAGACCTGCCCCGAGAGCTGGTGCTTAATGAGAGCTGCCTGGTGAAGGGTTGGTCCTTTGAGATGAACTATATGGATTGAGAACCAATTTCTAGGTTAAATAAGAAAAGCAGAAATCCTGTAACACTGAAGAAGCAGGTTATTAACATGTAAAGTGAGTCTTAAGTGTTGTGAATCCTGAAATGCAGTGGTGTATTTATCTGTTTCGCCACTTCCATTGAAAGAAACCTAGACCAAGAATGAGTCAGAGCTGGCCTGTGTTCTGTAATTGCTGCTTTGGAGGAGTACTCGCAGATCTTGCTGTCACACCATCCTCCTACCATTAACATGCTACCCACTCATATAAATTGTGATACCAGCGTGTGCTTTTTGAAGGAGCTTTCCTAGACCCTTAATTGAAGGATTAATCCAAAAAAAGACATTCCGTACATACAAACCTGGAATCCGCCACGGGCCTCAAGTTATATCGAGCCTAATTTACCAGCTACGTTTAAATGATCGACCTTGCCCCCCCACCCTTAAAAAAAAAAAAAATAATGGCTAGAAACAGAAGAGAAATAAAAAAGGCAAAGAAAATGGGAAAAGTAATAAACGTAATAAAATAAAGGAGAGAGAGGGGGCGGGCAAGTTACATAACAGCTATGGTGTTGGTGACACAGATGCTGTAGGCTACACCAATGAGGAGATATTGAATACATTTTAGATGTGTGCAGCTCAGAATGGGGCCTGATATTGGCTCCCTCCAGGGAATTTACCCATTGTCTATGTGATTCAAATCTCTGCCGCACAAATGTCAAGTTTAGGAGGCTAACACAGAAATTACAATGTGACCTGGAATATATGAATTCAGAACGGTTTAGTGTTGTATGTGAGAACCATTTTTTTAAACTTGAACCAGTGCTGTGTTTTCTTTTCATGGTCCCCCTGTTGTGAAGGTACTAACACTTGCTGGGGTCACTTTGGTACCTTGTCCAAGTAACCATTCTTCATGTGTGAGCCTAGACAGTGATGTTCCACAAGCTATTCAACTGTGGGATTTCACAGCTGAGTCTGATCCTGTCAACCCTAAACCTGCCACACACACACATTCGCACTCTTCCTCTTCCCTGGCTGTTGTTCTCCCCCCACCCCCCCCCCCCCCGTTATCCTGGTGGTAGGGGTCTATTTGTAGTGCCCTATCACCACCCTGGCTGAGTCAGGACAGGCTGGGAATCAAATCTGGGACTTTCCTGTATAGCTCAGTACAGCACCAGGTAAACCACTGGGAACGACGATGTTTATCTGGGTTAACTTGTCAACAACAAGAAGTATTTATATAGCGCCTTTAACGTAGTAAAACGTCCCAAGGCGCTTCACAGGAGTGTTCTAACAAAAAAAATTTGACACCGAGCCACATAAGGAGAAATTAGGGCAGATGACCAAAAGCTTGGTCAAAGAGGTAGGTTTTAAGGAGCACCTTTAAAGGAGGAAAGCGAGGTAGAGAGGCGGAGATGTTATGGGAGGGAATTCCAGAGCTTAGGGCCTCAGTAGCGATTAAAAACAGAGATGCTCGAGGGCAGAATTAGAGTAGCGCAGATATCTGTGGTGGGGCTGGAGGAGATTACAGAAATAGGGAGGGGCGAGGCCATGGAGGGATTTGAAAACGAGGATGCGAATTTTAAAATCGAGGTGTTGCTTAACCGGGAGCCAATGTAGGCCAACGAGCACAGGGGTGATGTGTGAACGGGACCTGATGCAAGTTAGGACATGGGCAGCCGAGTTTTGGATGACCTCAAGTTTATGTAGGGTAGAATGTGGGAGGCCAGCCAGTAGTGCATTGGAATAGTCAAGTCTAGAGGTAACAAAGTCATGGATGAGGGTTTCAGCAGTAGATGAGCTGAGGCAAGGGCGGAGACGGGCGATGTTAGAGGTGGAAATAGTCGGTCTTAGTTATGGTCAACTTAGAATATTCTGCAGTGCAGCACATCTGTAGAATTGCAGGAATAGGCCCGCAGAGTACATTTGAATCCTATTCCAGGCAATTGCCATATTCGGTAAACTTCCCCCCCCCCCCCCCCTTCCCTGCCATTATCACCGTGCTCTGCTTTATCTTAATCCATGTTTTATATTTCTTTTTATTTCTCTTCTGCTCCTACCCTTTGGAAGAAGGCAAGAACCTTATCTTCTAAACAATGGCAAGTTTGTTTGGGAGTTGAGCCCCATGCCAGCTCTGCCTTGGCATAAACTTGGTGGTAACAACAACTTGCATTTATATAGTGCCTTTAATGTAATTAAACATCCCAAGGTGCTTCACAGGTTATCAAAAAAAAATTGACACCGAGATCACTGGGGTACATTGAGGCTGAAAACGCTGGCTCTTAGTGCCACAGAGTGGTAGAACAGGGTTCTGCACCTGTGAACCCACAGGGCCAGTTCTTCTCTCAGCTGTGCTACAGCCAGTGGCTTCTCTCTACTGAGGGAGGTTCACTCATGGCAAGTGGTTGTGGTGCACTTGCTACAGGCCAGGAAATTATGTGGAAAAACTGAAAAAATGGCATTGGGACAAGAAATAAGAAACATGCAGTTTGACAATTGGAAGGAAGGAAGTTTATAGAAACAGTTTAAAAATTCTTACTAAAATAAAAACATAAAATGCTGGAAACACAGCAGATCAAGCAGCATCTGTGGAGCAAGAAATGAGAATTAATATTTCAGATCGATGACCTTTCATCAAAATTGGAAGATGTTCGCGATTAATAGTGTTTAAGCAAGCACAGAGCTGGGGCAAAAGGAGGAGAGGGGAGGAAAGAATAAAAGGGAAGGTCTGTGATAGGGTGGAGGGTAGGAGTGATTAAATGGCAAAAGGATTAGTACACCCTGTCACAGACCATCCCCATTGTTCTCTCCTTCCACCCACCCACCCCCACCCCCACACCTGTTCCCCCTTGCTCTGTACTTGCTTAAACGTTGTTAATCTCTAACATCTTTCAGTTCTGATGAAACGTCATTGACCTGAAACATTAACTCTTGTTTCTCTCTCCACCAATGTTGCCTGATCTGCTGAGTGTTTCCCAGCATTTTCTGTTATTATATCAGATTTCCAGCATCTGCAGTATTTTGCTTTTGTAAAAATTCTTACTGTAGGAGCCTGGTGCCTGATTGAACCCAGTCCCCATTGAAGCTGCTAAATGGGAAGAGGGACACGAACAGGCAGCCGAGATGTTCTGGGATCAGAAAAATCAGGAATGTGGGTAGCCCATTTGACCCATCAAAACTCCTCCTAGGACATTACCTGCCCTAATATGGTGTATCATTGTATTTTGAATAACTCTGATGTCGGCAGCTTGTGGCTGTGATTCTCTCATTAGTGAAACTGGACCTACAGTATAAATGGTGCAGTTTCATAAACTGGTGTCACAGTAGACTCAAAGCCATATTGTAACTGTGACTCTTAAGCATGAACAAACTTTAAACATCAATATACAAATGCTACAGTACAGAGTTAGGGTATTGATGGCATGACATGAGGTCCTGGAGCTTGAAGGCTTCATGTGGAGTCACCCGGCACCCAGTTTAAAATTGGCACAACAGTAATATGAAAGTGAGTGTAGGTAGTTGTATTTGAAGCAGGTGGGGCTAAATACAAGTGGCACAGAAGTGAGGGCCATGTGGCAATCTTTCCAAGTTAAACTTGGCAATATAAAGGGTGTGTGACATCAAACTGGCATAGCTAAAAATTCAAAGTCTACATTCCTAATACAGGAAACTCTTTGGTATCCGGCACCGACGGGACCGGCGTGGTGCCGGTTGATCGAAAGTTCCGGATAACGGAGAGTTATATCTACCGAGGCTATTTTTAACAAAGAAAAATAAAAAAAATCAAGAAATGTGCAGTATACAGTATCTGGGTACTCACCTACAGAATGTTGTGTTAAATGGATGGTGGAAGATGCTTGATTAAGTACAGTACTGCCAGTTGAGAGTAATCCATAACTCTTTAATTACTTAACAGTAAGTGAGACTCCCGGCAGCGCGGGAGAATCAACTCCTGCTACTGCAGTGTTCGGACTTCCGACAGCGCCAGGAGGCCGAGTAGTGGCACTTTTGAAAACTACCCCTACTGACTAAATCGGCGTTCGCGGACTCGGGATCGGCAACATTGCCGGTTATTTGAGAGGAGTTTTCGGAGTACTCGGCGTTCGCGGAGACTCGGACTGCGACTCGGCAACATTGCCGGTTATTTGAGAGGAGTTTTCGGAGGATGATTTTTGCCGGTTAAGCGAGAATTCCGGATATTTGGGTGCCGGATAAACAAGAGTTTCCTGTAGTTATTTTTTCTGGGGTGAGTTGAAACATGTTCCCTTTTTGAGAGCACACATTCAAGATTCTCATACATACAATTTTTTTTTGCCGAACAACATCCAGAGAGTAAGGGAATAGGAATGTACCTATTCTCAGAAAAGTAAGGAACTCTTTCTCGTCTCTCTTTTCGCCCCCCCCCCCCCCCCCCCCCCAAAAAAAAAAGTTTTGCTAGTAATTTCTGAATGAATTCTCTGAGCACTTAAATCTGATATGAAATCCAGCTAACTCCTCACAGTGTATACCTGTTGAGGATTGGGCCGGCTCATCATTCACATGTTAATAAGCAACGTAATATGGTGACCGGCTCAGACTTCAATGAGCTATTCAATACACAAGCCAATGGTAAGTTCGGAATGTTAATGAACTACCCTGAGGTGAAATGGGACAGCTATTAAACTAGGTCACGATGAAAGGTCATCGACCTGAAACATTAACTCTGGTTTTTCTCCACAGATGCTGCCTGATCTGCTGAGTGTTTGCCAGCATTTTCCTCTTTTATTTCAGCTATTAAACTATTTATATTTTGCATATTGCTTCAGTGTTGAGACAATGGAAGTTGTTGAGTATCCTCCCTAGCATTTCACATCCTGATAGAATGATTTCCATTCATTATGCCTAGCAAGGGACTTAGCTAAACAGACAATAGAGATGCTGTAAACTTTCCACATCAAGGAAGGTGGCATCTCATTCAAAGGTAATAATTTTGATTGGCAATTTGATAAGCCAATCCTTGACACACTGGGGGGTCTGGGGACAGTTTCTCGAGAAGAGAGTCTGGAATAGTCAGAGAGATCTGTCTCTTCAGGTAGAGTGTGTGGGTCAGTCAGAATTACACACATGAATGTCTGTTCCAAAAAAGGAAATCCTTCATTGGGCCCTGATTTGCAGGTATCCATTAGTTACAATGCAGTTGAAACTCCTGACACACTTGCCGAAATAAATAGACTCGCCCCTTCCTAATTTACATCTCCCTCAACAAGTCGGGCTGTAATAACAATCCTCTTTACTCACCACAAGAGTCAGCTTCTAAAAGAAAAACCTAATACTTCCCACAAAACAAAACTTCACCTTATGGGATATAGTGCCACAGAACAAACAGTTCACCCTTGTACTGCTCTGTTACACACCAGATGCAGTACAGGATTCCACTGTATACTTCCGATCTCCCTCAAAGTCAGAAACACACTACACCTTGAAGCTTGGCCTACTCACTTGTTTTCATTATAAGATGTAAATTTTTACAGAAGCAAGAATAAATCAGCAAATAAAAATAATACAGTCCCTAATTCTTACTGATACTTTGAAAATGTTTTTAAGACAAAGCGTTTTCAGATTCTTAGTGTCCTTTGATAATTTTATGTGTAATACACCTCAGGCTCAAAGGAATCCACCTCACCATGGTGACTTAAGATGTGCAGCTTAACCTGCTGAACTAAAGCCATTGTAATAACTTGTCTTAGTAGTTCTGAGCCTTAGCTGTCTCTGGCTATAGACCTGTTAATCAAGTCAGATTTCAACAGCAGCCTGCTTTCCTGGTCCAAGCAACACTCACACCTCCACATCAAAGCAAAATTGCAAGTAGGACATCTCATGGGTGGGATAATACTACTACTTTCGTATGACGGGTAAAGCTTATAATGGGATGTCTAGTTTGGCTATCCATTCGATAGCCTCCTGAGATGCTGAGTGGAGAAATGAGGTGCCTCCTATAACAGATCTTAGTGGGCAGGTTGATGTGATGCGTTCCATGCTCTGGGACTCATGGCCACAGTCGCACTTTAGGTTGTCCCTCATCTTCCACTTGTAGAGCAGGTGGCCGCATCGTCCAGGGTCTTTGCGGATTGGGCTGAGCGCTGTCCACTGTCTTGGAGGGAGGTCGAAGCCAGGGACCTCTGCTGTTGAGTCAGTGATGAGGTGTTGGTTCTTTATGTTGCATGCGTCCCATGATTCCGCCCATCTGGATAGTGGGTTGATACCAGCTACATGAATATTGGCTGCTGTTTCCCAGAATGGCCAGTGTGATTTTAAGCACTTTTGTGGTGGGTTTTCAAGTCGTCTTGAATGGGAAGGTCGATGTTGCTCATGGTGGGATAATCATTACAAATAACAGCTATGCCTGTTTCTTAAAGAAGCAAATTTGCAACAGTGAGGAATTGATCAAACCAATTTTGACCTGATGAGGGAATATTTACAGATGAAGACAAAGACAGAACATCTCCTTTGAATATCTCCAAGAGAGAGCGAAACCACCTCCCATGTCATTCAGTGGTATTACCATCGGCGAGGCCCTCACCATCAGATGAAACATTAAAGAAGGAAAGAAAGACTTTCATTTATATTGTGCCTTTCATGACCTCAGGACGTCCCAAAGCGCCTCACAGCCAATGAAGTACTTTTGAAGTGTAGTCACTGTTGTAATGTAGGGTACACCACAGCTAATTAGCAGACAGCAATGTGGTAACGACCAGATAATCTGTTTTAGTGATGTTGGTTGAGTGTTAAATATTGGCCAGGACACTGGGGATAACTCCCCTGCTCTTCTTTGAAATAGGGTCATGGGATCTTTTACATCCACCTGACTGGACAAACGGGGCCTCAATTTAACATCGTCTGAAAGACGGCACCTCCGACAGTGCAGCACTCCCCCAGTGTCAGTCTGGATTATGTGCTCAAGTCTCTGGAGTGGGGTTTGAGCTACAACCTTCTGACTCAGAGGCAAGAGTGCTACCACGGAGCCACTTTATATGAGACCTTCCCAGTCATTTTGTGCCATCATCACCCAAGGGCACCAGTGAAGGCAATATAAGATTTTTTTTTAATCCATACAAGTGGGAGAGAGTCAGAAACAGTAATCCAATTTCAGATGACTAACAAACTACCAAAGATCACTTTCACAGTTCTCACTGTTATTTGAATGTCTGGATTGGATTACTTACAAATTCACTCCCACTCACCCACCCACCTCTCTCTATGTTGTTTTATGTGATAATACCATGGCAGATTTATGCAGTAATCAGTATCCTGGTGGGTTTGCTTTTAACTATATTCATCTGTTACTGTCTAGATAGGATTAACAATGCTGCAGTAAAGATAGAGAAAATTTAAGAAGTGAAACCCTGAGTTTATATTATAGCTAGTAGCACACTCCAAAATGCAATCATCTTGTACAATATCATGAATTGAAGTCTTTGTATTAAGATTGTATATTTATCTGCCGTCATAACCCCTCTCCTCAAAAAACCAACCCTTGAACAATGTTCCCCCTAATTTTTTTTGGGTGCACGGCCCATTCACAGTTTTGTGCATACGCAAAACTTAACATTGAAAAAGCCGCCTTGACCCCGCTGTCCTTGCAAACTACCGCCCCATGTCCAACCTCCTTTTCCTCTCTAAAGTCCTTGAACGTGTTGTCGCCTCCCAAATCCGTGCCCATCTTTCCGGGAACTCCATGTTTGAATCACTCCAATCAGGTTTCCGTCCCTACCACAGTACTGAAACAGCTCTTATCAAAGTCACAAATGACACCCTATGTGACTGTGACAGAGGTAAGCTATCCCTTCTCGACCTGTCTGCAGCCTTTGACACGGTTGACCACACCATCCTCCTCCAACACCTCTCCACCATCGTCCAGCTGGGTGGGACTGCACTCGCCTGGTTCCATTCTTATCTATCAAAATCGTAGACAGAGACAGAGAATCACCTGCAATGGCTTCTCTTCCCACTCTTGCACTGTTACCTCTGGGGTCCCCCATGGATCTATCCTTGACCCCCTCCTATTTTTCATTTACATGCTGCCCCTTGGCGACATCATCCAAAAACAGTGTCACTTTCCACATGTATGCTGATGACACCCAGCTCTACCTCACCACCACCTCTCTCGATCCCTCCACTGTATCTAAATTGTCAGACTGCTTGTCTGACATCCAGTACTGGATAAGCCAAAATTTCCTCCAACTAAATAGTGGGAAGATTGAAGCCATTGTCTTCAGTCCCCACCACAAACTCCATTCTTGAGCCAGACTCCATTCCTCTCCTTGACTTAATTGTCTGAGGCTGAACCAGACTGTTCGCAACCTTGGTGTCATATTTGACCCTGAGATAAGCTTCTGACCACATAGCTGCGCCATCACTAAGACCGCCTACTTCACCTCCATAACATCACCTGACTCCACCCCGCCTCAGCTCATCTGCTGCTGAAATCCTCATCCATGCCGTTGTTAGTCTAGACTTGACTATTCCAACGCACTCCTGGCCGGCCTCCCATGTTCTCCCCTCCGTAAACTTGAAGTCATCCAAAACTCTGCTGCCCGTATCTAACTCGCACCAAGTCCCGTTCACCCATCACTCCTGTGTTCGCTGACCTACATTGGCTCCCGGTTAAGCAATGCCTTGATTTTCAAATTCTCATCCTTGTTTTCAAATCTCTCCCATGTCCTTGCCCCTCCCTATCTCTGTAATCTCCTCTAGCCCCACAACCACCCCCCCTGCCCCCGAGATCTCTGCACTCCATCAATTCTGGCCACTTATGGATTTCCACTTTTAATCGCTCCACCATTGGCAGCCGTGCCTTCAGCTGCCAAGGCCCTAAGCTCTGGAATTCGCTCCCTAAACCTCTCCGCCGCTCTAGCTCTCTCTCCTCCTTTAAGAGGCTCCTTAAAACCTACCTCTTTAACCAAGCTTTTGGTCATCTGCTCATTATCTCCTTATGTGGGTCGTTGTCAAATTTTGTTTGATAATGCCTCTGTGAAGTACCCTGGGAAATTTTACTACGTTAAAGACGCTATATAAATGTAAGTTGTTGTTTGGCAGATTTACCTGTATTCATTATTCTCTTCTTAAATGTTCTCATTTTATTGCACCATGTTAATCTTATCCAGACAGTAACAGATTTCTCAGCTCCTTACTAGTTTCTACAAAATCTCTTCACGAAATTGCAGAGTATGGCACCAGTGAGACTGATGTCTCCATGCAATATTACGAGCAACCTCTGCACACTACTAAAGGAGAATTTTGATATGCTTTCCAACCATAATTGACTGAACTGATGGATTTTGTAGTTTTTACTTCAAGAAGTCCGTAATTAATTTAGATTAAAACAGATGCTTTGATATAGAAGCATAAATGTAGACTGGAAGGATACCATATTAATTGTATTGACAGATTTCAAGTCACTTTTTTATCAGGTTGTCAACCCACCAGGATTGTCCTGGAGTCTCCAGGAATTAAGAATGAATCTCCTGGACAATTTCTCCTACAGTCAGAAATTGTGCTTTAGGCACTACAGATAAAGGGAAAACTAAAAGATGTAAAGTGATTAAACCAGGAGAGAGAGAAATAAGAAACATGAGAGTAAAACATTAGAGCTGAAGGACAGGCTAGGGTGTGTGGCCCTAATAAGCGTTCTTTATACAAACGCACGGAATATAAGGAATAAATTGAATGAATTGCAGGCACGAATTCCAATTGGAGGATATGACATTGTAGCCATTACTGAGACATGGGAACTAAATATACCAGGTTATAAGATCTACAGGAAAGATAGGGAAAATGACAGAGGGGGAGGAGTAGCCTTAGTGATTAAGGATGAAATCACTTCAATCATGAGAGGATATAAAGAGAGGTAAGCAGGCAGTGGAGACTTTATGGGTAGAATTAAAAAATAGGAAAGGATTTAAGACTAGTGGGAGTTGTGTATAGGCCCCCTGGTAGTAGCTGTGAAGTGCTAGATTGTATAAATGCAGAGATTAGATAAGCATATAGCAAAGGCAGAATGGTATTAATGGGGAATTTTAACTTTCATATAGATTGGGATAAGCAGACTAGCACCTGTCAGAAATGTAGTGAATTTCTTGAGTGTAGCCGGGATAGTTTTCTACAACAATATGTCCTAAAGGCAACAAGGGGGAAAGCCATATTAGATTTAGTAATGAGTCATGAGCCAGATTTAGTTAACAGCCTAACTGCGTGAACATTTATCCAATAGCGATCATAACATGATCGAATTCAACGTAGTGTTTGAAAGGGAGAATTGCAAAACAGCTACTAAGATTCTAGATTTAGGTAAGGCCGACTTCAATGGGATGAGGCAGAGGCTGTCCAAAGTAAACTGGGCAAATCTATTAATGGGTAAAACGACAGAAGATCAGTGGGAGATGTTAAAAAAAGAATTTAAGGTGATACAGAACCAGTTTACACTCCTGAGGGGCAAGAGCTCTACTTGCCAAAAAAAAACAGCCATTGACAACGAAAGAGGTAAGGGACAGCATAAAACTAAAAAAATATATAAAAATGCGAAAAATAGCACAGATCCTGGTGAATGGGAAAGATACAAAGAACAGCAAAGGGTCACAAAACAGATAGTAAGCTACAAAAAGGGAGTATGAAAAGAAATTTACAAGGGATATCAAAATCAATACGAAGAATTTTTACAATTACATTCAGAAAAAAAAAGTAGGAGCAATGTTGGCCCCTTAAAAACTAAAAGTGGTGATATTGTCAATGACATGGGGAAATGGTGGACATGTTGAATAATTACTTTGCATCAGTATTTACAGTAGATTAAGAGGATAATATGATAATACCATGCCGGAAATCCCAAGGAAACTAATATTGAATCGGGGACAGGGACTCAATAAAATTAATGTAAGTAAAATAACAGTAATGAAGAAAATAATGGTACTAAAGAGTGAGAAATCCCCAGGACCAGATCGTTTCCATCACAGGGTTTTAAAGGAAGTAGGTGAGCACATTGCAGATGCCCTAACTATAATCTTCCAAAGTTCTCTTGATTCAGTTACCGTTCCTTTAGATTGGAAAATTGTGCATGTCACTCCGCTATTTAAAAATGGTGCGAGAGGGAAACCAGGGAATTATAGACCAGTTAGCCTAACATCTGTTGTCGGGAAATTGCTAGAGTCTATAATTAAGGATAGGGTGACTGAACACCTTGAAAATGTTCAGTTGATCAGAGAGAGCCAGCATGGATTTGTGAAAGGTAGATCATGCCTGACAAACTTGATTGAATTTTTGAAGAGGTGACTAAAGTAGTGGGCAGGGGAATGTCTATGGATGTTATTTATATGGACTTCCAGAAGGCATTTGATAAAGTCCCATATATCTAAGGTAGAAGCCCATGGAATCACTGTAATACAGAGAAATGATATTGGGTCAAAAGATCAGGATAATGAAACAGTTTGGGTGGAGATAAGGAATAGGGGAAAAAAACACTAGTGGGCGTAGTCTATAGGTCTCTGAACGGTTGCAACTCTGTTGGACGGAGTATCAATCAGGAAATAGTTGAGGCTTGTAATAAGGGAACATCTATAATTATGGGGGACTTTAACTATCATATTAATTGGACAAATCAAATTGGGCAGGGCTGCCTTGAGGATGAGTTCATTGAGTGTATTAGGGATGGGTTTCTTGAGCAGTATGTAACTGAACCGACCAGGGGGCAAGCAACCTTAGATCTGGTCCTGTGTAACGAGACAGGATTAATTAAAAATGTCCTAGTTAAGGATCCCCTTGGAATGAGTGACCATAACATGGTTGAATTCCATATTCAATTAGAGGGTGAGAAGGTTGGATCTCAAACAAGCGTGCTAAGCTTGAATAAAGGAGACTATGAAGGTATGCGAGCGGAATTGAGTAGAGTGGATTGGGAAAATAGATTAAAGGGTAAGACGATACACGATCAGTGGTGTACATTTAAGGAGTTATTTTACAACTTCCAAAAAGAATACATTCCACTGAGAAGAAAAGGGTGTAAAAGAAAAGTCAGTCATCCGTGGCTAAGTAAAGAAATTAAGGATAGTATTCGACTAAAAACAAGGGCTTATAAGGTAGCCAAATCTAGTGGGAGGATAGAGGATTGGGAAAACTTTAAAAGACAGCAAAAAATAACAAAAAGGTTGATTAAGAAAGGGAAGATAGATTATGAAAGTAAATTAGCAAAAAATATAAAAACAGATAGTAAGAGTTTTTATAGTTATATAAAAAGAAAAAGGGTGGCTAAAGTAAATGTTGGTCCCTTAGAGGATGAGACCAGGAAATTAATGGTGGGAAATATGGAGATGGCAAATACACTGAATGAATATTTTGTTTCAGTCTTTACAGTAGAGGACACTAAGAATATCCCAACACTGGACAAATAGGGGGGTAGGAGCTAAACACGATCAAAATCACTAAGGAAGTGGTACTCGGTAAAATAATGGGACTCAAGGCGGATAAATCACCTGGACCTGATGGCTTACATCCTCGGGTCTTGAGGGAAGTGGCGGTAGGGATTGTGGATGCATTGGTAATAATTTTCCAAAACTCCCTGGACTCAGCAAAGATCCCAGCAGACTGGAAAACTGCTAATGTAACATCCTTATTTAAAAAGGGCAGTAGACAGAAGGCTGGAAACTATAGACCGGTTAGCCTAACATCTGTGGTAGGTAAAATTTTGGAGTCCATTATTAAGGAGACAGTTACGGGACATTTGGATAATCATAATTTAATAGGACAAAGTCAGCATGGTTTTATGAAGGGGAAGTCATGTTTGACAAATTTGCTGGAGTTCTTTGAGGAAGTAACATACAGGGTGGATAAAGGGGAACCAGTGGATGTGGTGTATTTAGACTTCCAAAAGGCATTTGACAAGGTGCCACACAAAAGATTATTGCTTAAGATAAAAAATCACGGGATTGGGGGTAATATTCTGGCATGGATAGAGGATTGGCTATCTAACAGAAGGCAGAGAGTTGGGATAAATGGTTCATTTTCAGACTGGCAATCAGTGACTAGTGGTGTTCCGCAGGGGTCAGTGCTGGGTCCCCAACTCTTTACAATCTATATTAACGATTTGGAGGAGGGGACCGAGTGTAACATATCAAAGTTTGCAGATGATACTAAGATGGGAGGGAAAGTAGTGAGTGAGGAGGACATAAAAAATCTGCAAGGGGACATAGACAGGCTAAGTAAGTGGGCAGAGATTTGGCAGATGGAATACAATACTGGAAAGTGTGAGGTTATGCACTTTGGCAGGAAAAATAGTAGAGCAAGTTATTATCTTAATGGCAAGAAACTGGAAAGTACTGAAGTACAAAGGGATCTGGGGGTCCTGGTGCACGAAACTCAAAAGGTTAGTATGCAGGTACAGCAAATGATTAAGAAGGCCAATGGAATGTTGGCTTTCATTGCTAGGGGGATAGAATATAAAAATAGGGAGGTATTGCTTCAGTTGTACAAGGTATTGGTGAGACCGCACCTGGAATACTGCATACAGTTTTGGTGTCCATACTTAAGAAAAGACATACTTGCTCTCGAATCAGTACAAAGAAGGTTCACTCGGTAAATCCCGGGGATGAGGGGATGGACATATGAGGAGAGGTTGGGTAGATTGGGACTCTACTCATTGGAGTTCGGAAGAATGAGAGGCGATCTTATTGAAACATATAAGATTGTGAAGGGGTTGGATCGGGTAGATGCGGGGAGGATGTTCCCGATGATGGGTGAAACTAGAACTAGGGAGCATAGTCTTAGAATAAGGGGCTGCTCTTTCAACACTGAGATGAGAAGGAACTACTTCACTCAGAGGGTGGTAGGTCCATGGAATATGCTGCCCCAAAAAGCTGTAGAAGCTACATCATTACATAAATTTAAAACAGAAATAGACAGTTTCCTAGAAGTAAAGGGAATTAAGGGTTACGGGGAGCGGGCAGGAATTTGGACATGAGTCTAGGTTCGGATCAGTCATGGCTCTGTGGGTAGCGTAGTGGGCCCAGGGGCCGTGTAGCCTGATCCTGCTCCTATTTCATGTGTCCAATTCTGTTAGGTTCAGGAGATGGTTCTGTGATAGTAGATTGGCAGTTAGGATCAGATCAGCCATGATCTTATTGAATGGCGGAGCAGGCTCGAGGGGCCAATTGGCCTACTCCTGCTCCTATTTCTTATGTTCTTATGGAATTGAGGGCAAATTATTGACCTGGTTAGGAAATTGGCTGAGCGGCAGGAGACAGTAGGGCTAATGGGTTGGTACTCAAATTGGCAGGATGTGACTAGTGGTGTCCCGCAGGGATCTGTGTTGGGGCCTCAACTACTCACAATATTTATTAACGACTTAGATGGTGGCATAGAAAGTCATATATCCAAATTTGACGATGACACAAAGATAGGCGCCATTGTAAGCAGTGTAGATGAAAGCATAAATTTACAAAGGGATATTGATAGATTAAGTGAATGGGCAAAACTGTGGCAAATGGATTTCAATGTAAGCAAATATGAGGTCAACCACTTTGGACCTAAAAGGGATAGAACAGGATACTTTCTAAATGGTGAAAGGGTAACAACAGTGGATGTCGAAAGAGACTTGGGGGTCCAGGCGCATAGATCATTAAAATGTCATGAACAGGTACAGAAAATAATCAAAAAGGCTAAGGAATGCTGGCCTTTATATCTAGAGGAATAGAATACAAGGGGGTAGAATAATGCTGCAGCTATACAAAACCCTGCTCTTCTTCGAAATAGTGCCATGGGATCTTTCACATCCAGCTGAGAGAGAAGACGGGGCCTCAGTTTAATGTCTCATCTGAAAGATGGCACCGCTGACAGTGCAGCATTCCCTTAGTCCTGCACTGGAGTGTCAGCCTAGATTTGGTGCTCATTTTCTGGAGCTAATTTTCTGCAGGAAAAGGAACAAGAGGATACAGAAACAATACATCTAACATTCGATGTGGAAAATTCAAATATTTACAGCTCCAATCGCCACATTCAGGACCACCATACATGGTTGCAGTATGATGTGTTGGTTGCACTCTCACCTCTGAGTCAGTAGGTTGTAAGTTTATACTCCAGGGACTTGAGCACAAATTCTAGGCTGACACTGCAGTGCAGTACTGAGGGAGCACTGCACTGTTGGAGGTGCTGACCAACCAACATCACAATAAACAGATTATAAACAGATCACATTGCTGTTTGTGGGACCTTGCTATGCGCCAATTGGCTCCCATGTTTCCTACATTAAAACAGTGACTACACTTCAAAAGGATTTCATTGGCTGTAAAGTCCATTGGGATGTCCTGAGGTCGTGGAAAGTGGAAATGCAAGTCTTTCTTTATTACATAGACTTTACATAGAATTACACAGAACATACTGCACAGAAACAGGCCATTTGGCCCAACCAGTTGTCGTTTATGCTCCACTCGAGCCTCCTCCCATCCTTCCCCATCTAACTCTATCAGCATAAACCTCTTCCCTTCTCCCTAATATGCTTATCTAGCTTCCCCTTAGATGCATCTTTACTATTCACCTCAACTACTCCCTCTGGTAGTGTTCCGTAAACTTAAACTCATCCAAAACTCTGTTGCTCGTGTCCTAACTCACACCAAGTCCCGTTCACCCATCACCCCTGTGCTCACTGACCTACACTGGCTCCTGGTTAAGCAATGCCTCAATTTTAAAATTCTTATCCTTGTTCTCAAATCCCTCCATGGCCTCGCCCCTGCCTATCTCTGTAACCTCCTCCAGCCCTACAACCCTCCAAGATATTGGCGCGCCTCCAATTCTGGCCTCTTGCGCATCCTCGATTTTAATCGCTCCACCTTTGGCGGCCATGCCTTCAGCTGCTGAGGCCCTAAGATCTGGACTTCCCTCCCTAAACCTCTCTCTTTACTCCTTAAAACGCTCCTTAAACCTCTTTGACCAAGCCCTAATATCTTCTCATGTGGCTGGGTGTCAAATTTTGTCTGATTACGCTCCTGTGAAGCACCTTGGGACATTTTACTACATTAAAGGTGCTATATAAATGCAAGTTGTTGTTGTAGCAAGTTCCACATTCTCACCACTCTCTGTAAAGAAGTTTCTTCTGACTTGCCTATTTGATTTCTTGTTGACTATCTTATATGATGGCCTCTAGTTATGCTCTTCCCCACAAGTGGAAACACTGTGTCTACTCTATCAAAACCTTTCATAATTTTAAAGGCCTCTATTACGTCACCCCTCAGCCTTCTCTTTTCAAAAGAAGAAACCCAGCCTGTTCATCCTTTACAGGACAGAAACAGGCCATTCGGCCCAACTGGTCTATGCTGATGTTTATGCTCCGTACGAGCATGCTGTATAATGATACATACAAATGGCACAGTAATTAGGAAAATGGATTTCAAAATTATGTATTTCTGACATTAACTGAATGCCACCTGTTTATACTGTCTTTATGATCTATGAGAGGGATTGCACATCATAATGATAATACTGCTGTCTCCTCCTGCTTCTCATAACTCTGCTGGAAGAATGTTCACAGGGATAATCCCTATTTTATTTACAGATGTTTGACTTTGATTTCATTGATAAATATTTGAGAATATTTCCCATCCAAAATAGAATTAAAAAACCCTAAGCCAGGATTTAGATAAGTCAGACAATGCACATCCTAACATTAGAAGTACTTGGCACCAAACATGTTGGATCTACTGCAGTGTAATTTTATAACCTTTTATTATAGACATGTCTAGTGGATTGCCGTTTAACTTGACTGTGCCTTTTTTAGCCTCTTTTTTCCTTGAGTTTTAGTGGTGCTCCCAAAAAAATCAATTTTTACCAACTTTCTCCAATTTTACCTGTTTTTCTTTGGGAGGGGAGAGGAAGGCAATTCCCCCCCCAATTTCTGATGCTAAAAATAGAACCCGAACCCCCCCCTGCAAAAAAGGCATTTCAAAACTGATTTTCATGATTCTTACACATTGGGCATGTGGCCCACTGTTCTATGAAGAATATTCAAAGCCCTAGTTAGACCACACCTGGAGTACTGCTTCAGTTCTGGGCACCACACCTTAGGAAGGATATATTGGCATTGAAAAGAGTGCAGTGTAGATTTACCAGAATGATACCTGGACTCTAAGGGTTAATTTACGAGGAGGAATTCACAAACTAGGGTTGTATTCCCTGGAATTTAGAAGGTTAAGGGGTGATTTGATCAAAGTTTTCAAGATATTAAGGGGAACTGATAGGGTAGATAGAGAGAAACTATTTCCGCTGGTTGGGGAGTCTAGGACTAGGGGACATAGCCTAAAAATTAGAGCCAGGCCTTTCAGGAGTGAAATTAGGAAACACTTTTACACCTAAAGGGTGGTAGAAGTTTGGAACTCTCTTCCATAAACGACAGTTGATGCTAAGTCAATTGTTAATTTTAAATTTGAGATTAACAGATTTTTGTTAACCAAAAGTATTAAGAGATAAGGGGCAAAGGTGGGTATATGGAGTTAGGTCACAGATCAGCCATGATTTCATTGAGTGGCGGAACAGGCTCGAGGGACTGGATGGCCTACTCCTGTTGCTATGTTCCTATTCCTCGTGTAGCAAGTTTTAAATCAAATTAGTTTGATCACGTGTACAAGCAGAATCGTTTGAGTTTCACTTTTGCAGACACCTGGGGCCGATTTTCACTGGGGTGGTAAAGGCCTAAAAATGGGGCTGGTAGCTCATTATCCCAGCTGTAACTTTCACAGGGGCCTCACTGCTGGGCAGCCAGAGGTCCTGGCTGAAACAAGCAGTAGGCCTCTTTACTGTTCAAATCAGGGGTCTTAATGATGTAGTTAGGACTCTGATTGTAATTTTATAGGACACATGGGCGGAGCTTACGACGCGAATACTCCGCCCGTACATACTGCCATTCCGATGAAGAAACGACAAGAAAAATAGATTATTTGTGGAGCTGGAAGGAGTAGGAGTGCTCTTCCTGGCTCCACAATAATACTGCAGGCCTCTGTTGGCCCAGCCTCTTTCAGCCTTGGAATCACATCCTCCCCCTCCGAGCACCTACCGGCATCTTTCCCGTCCCCTGCTCCATTCCTGCCGGCCAACATTCCTGAGACAGCGAGCTGCATCAGGACCTGTTTGCCGTCTGCAGCTCGCCTGCCAAAATCAAATGAGGCCGGGGCCTCAAAATCACGGCTGTTTCTTCACCGTCAAAACAGGCAGCTGGTCAGCACCCTCCACCAGCTGGCCGCCCAAAAGTCAAAATCGACCCCGGTCATTTTTGGCGGCGCTATGGAGAACAGCAATCTAACGAGATTAACAGCTGGTGGTAATGGAGTGTTTTACACAGTGTTCTTACCAGCATTTCATTCAGATCATAACTAGCTAGCAGAAAGCAAAATAAGTGTAGGAGATAATTGTTACATTTTGTGGTTTTTAACGCTATTCTACTTGGGCTCAGCATCAACAACCACTCATTAAAATGGACCTCGTGTCCACTGTGAATAGGGTTTCCAACCCTCCAGGATTGTCCTGGAGTCTCCAGGAATTAAAGATTAATCTTCTGGACACTGCTGCGAGCAACCCAGGAGAAAAATCATAGGGGCAATAAAAAAAATGTTTCTTTCATTTTATTGAAACACTTATTTATTAGTTATAAAAATATTGGAGATGGGGAAAAAAGGCTGTTAACTGGGTCGAGTGGTTGGAGATCATGTGATGGAACCTCCAGGACTACGTCCAACCAGGCAACCCTAGCTGTGAAGGGCTACATTGGGAACAAAGGGAACATTGCCCACAACCCTCCAAGATATCTGCGCTCCTCTAATTCTGGCCTCTTGCCTCTTGAGCATCCCCGATTTTAATTGCTCTACCATTGGTGGCCGTGCCTTCAGCTGCCAAGGCCCTAGGCTCTGGAATTCCCCCCCTAAACCTCGCCACCTCTCTTTCCTCCTTTAAGGTGCTCCTTAAAACCTACCTCTTTGGTCAAGCTTAAGGTCATCTGCCCTAATATCTCCTTATGTGACTTGCTGTCAAATTTTGTTTTATAACATTCCTGTGAAGTGCCTTGGGATGTTTTACTATGTTAAAGGCGCTATATAAATACAAGTTGTTGTTATTGAAACCTAAAAAGGCTGGTGTGTTGTTGCAAAGAAAGTTAAAAGTTCTTGAGTTAGTTGAAGTCACCAGAAGATTGCAAGAAGCATGTGAACATTAAATGACAAGACAAAAAGTTGCATTCAACGATTTAGGACTGACTTTGAAAGACCTAAACATGAACAAAAATAAAAAAGAAATGACAAGACCCTTACTAAAGTTGGCTTAGCCTTGTGGGACAAGAAATTTCTGACTTTGCTGATTCTGGTCATTTGTTTTATTTCTTCAGTTCTACCTCTAATACTTCATGTATTGTAGTGTCAGCTGTTGCTTTTGCTTATCGTACCATATACATTGCTAGTTCTTTCATATGTAAGCACATGATGGCATAGCTTTAAAGTGAGAACACATCAGTTTACAAAGGATGAGATTTAGATCCTTGACTGATGTTAAGGTCTGAATGAAGAGTTTGACCCTAACACCAGTTAACCAATCAACACTAGGGATGTTCACCTAGTATTGCCACCCAAAAAGACCTTTGGCCAAAATGGCCACCTGATGAATTCTAATAAACTGGAATTAAGACTGCATTATAAAGCAAATCTCTTCCACTTTGCATTCCAATCCTTTAAAATAGATTTTCTTCCCCCGATGGTCAGTAAAAGCTGTATGTGTTGTGGTGAGTCATACAGATGAAGGTTCTGAACTACAGAAAGAAAAACAAATCAAATGGGCCTATAGGACAGCAGAGACAAATGCCAGTACAAAAGCTTGTTCTTCTTTGAATTGACCCTGAAATTATTTTTAGAAAATTGGATTTGGCCTGGGCTGTAAACATCATGATCGGCCTGCAGTTGCCGCTGTCAGTTCTGTGTGTCAGCTTTCTCCCATCAACACACTGTTCTGCATCATGGCTTAAGTACACTGATGCATTCAACTGACTCTGCAGACTTCACAGGTCACAGCGGGAGCCAGGTAGTCCAATGGCAGAACACAAGATCACAGAAAATCAACAGCTAACTGCAGGAGAACTGCTTATCGGCAGTTAATGGCAATCACACAAGGTTAAAAGTGTTTCAAAGAAGTCACAGAATGGTGGGTGTGGGAAATGGAAAAATACTGAGGCACATTGTTGGAGTACAATACAGGGAGCTTTATTGTGCATCTAACCTGACCTAGAAAAGCTTGATACTGGCACTGGGTGTTCAAAATGGCAAATGTTCCGCTCCTCAACATTAACATCTCTCACCTTGAGTAGTACAAAATCAAACAAAGCAATGACTCCTTGGTACAAATCTAGATTGTGCAGTCAGAATTCACAACAAAATTGGTTAAACATTGTCCCTGTATATGCTTAGTACCACACAACTTTCTAGATAGTTACAACTTTCTAGATAGTTTTTATGTATCTGAGTGCCATCGGATCTTATATGGATCATGATGGGTGAACCTTGTACACAACAAAAATGTTTTAAAAGGTGAAGCAGTATTAATAAAATGGGGGTGGGTTAAAAAAATCAAATCGCATTTGGACATCTGGAGAATTTTGCTAATTGACAATTTACAGCTTAGACTTATGTAATAGTTAATTTTAACAATGAATTCAACACTAAACAGTTCCTTAGATTTTATAGCATAAAGTACAATCGGCTGGCCTGAAAATTGTAAGTTTGTGCTCTACGACTAACCTACTTGCTTTCAGTGTTTCTGTAGGGGGGGAGTGAGAGGAGAACGATATCTGCACTAAGAGTTGGAGAGAAAATTGAATAAAGGTTGGTCCATGGGAAAGAGGAAAGGTACTAGGAAGATAATTAAAACTAATCATTGATGAACTACAATGGAAATACAATACAAGACAAAATGTGACTGCCAAGGCATATTTATTACTTAATCAAAACAGAATTATAAATCATCTTCACATCATTGTGAATTATTTTGTTATATAACAAAAAGAGTGTTGCATAGGTTCCAAGCACATGTAACACAGTTTGGTTGATGCTAATTACGGAATTGCAAAGCTGTACAGGTTAATCTTATTACACACCTACATTCGAAAGAATGAACAGTTTAGTTAAAGCTATTCCATCGGCATAATGAATAGTAATGGGCTAACCTTTGTGGAATTAGTCATGAACCTACAAATGCTAAATTCTTGAGGCAAAAAACAGTATACTGTGCTAAAAAAAAGTTCTAGAAAATAGAAACTAAACGTCAGCTTAGTCATAGAAAATATCAAGTGATTAAGTATAAACCCGAACATTTCACACCTCGCAGCACACCATAATGAAAGCTTGTCAAGATTGATTTTAAAAGGTAACACTGATAGAATGAGTACAGACATTAATAAGAAACAATGGAAAATTATGCAGTGTTACGCAATTTAATATTTAGTCAAGGACACTGTATATTGCAAATTTCATTTCTGTAGTGGATTCCACACAAGTTAATTAAAGCTTTTTCAATTGACAGAGCCAAGTAGGTCATCCTTGCGTTTCCACCCTTCATGAAATAGCAGAGCTTCATGTAGAGAGGTGCCAGCTGGTGCCACTGAATTTCTGAACAGTTCAAGTCTTCAAAAGCTCCGTTTAATAATGCATTCATCCAAACCTCACACATAGCTTCTTGTATAATGCACAGCTTTCACGCACCAACAGACAGCCTACAATAGCTTGTCATTAACTTAAGCTTTTGCTTTCCAGACAGTTCGAGCCTCGGGGAAAGTTCTGCATTCACATACAAACATACGCCTATTAAAATACTGCCCCTTTAAAATATGAACAGTAGAATGTTAGTATTGTACTCACTGGCAAAATCAACATTTAATGCAAACTTAAGAGACAAGACTGCTGAATTATAGATTATAAAACCAGCGATGCTCCTGTTTGTTCCCACTATATTGGTTTTGGATTAGTGTCTGTGTATTCTTCGTAACTGAATATGCACTGGATTAATCGAAGGCTATGTTGTGGGGGGGGAGAAATGAAACAGTTCCTGCATGTTTCACTTACTACTAAAATGGCTTAATTACAAAAAGATTAATCAATGGTCTACTGGACGACAAGTAACATTCACGCATGTAGGAAAGTTGAGACCAAATTTTTTTTTAAATTAATTCATGGGATGTGGGGGTCGCTGGCAAGGCCAGCATTTATTGCCCATCCCTAGTTACCCTTGAGAAGGTGGTGGTGAGCCGCCTTCTTGAACCGCTGCAGTCCGTGTGGTGAAAGTACTCCCACAGTGCTGTTAGGGAGGGAGTTCCAGGATTTTGGCCCAGCGACGATGAAGGATATATAGCATGTTGTAAGTTTGTTGCTTAGTTGGTTGGTGGATGTGTTCAAGACAGGTATGGAACAAGGCAGTATATTTTACTCTATTTGTAAAGTTAAAGAAAAATTATTTTTACTAAACTGTCATTATAAACCTCCCCAGTATAGTAACATAATTTTTATTTAACTTCTCACGTAGAGCAGAGTGTTGTTGTTGATGTTTTTCTGCTCCATATCCAGTAACAGAAATAAACACTCAAAGGTATGGGGTCTGCAGCAATGCTGGCTCCCCCTGCAGTGCCTTGACAATACAATCTCTCATACAGTCACAGCACATTTGCTGAATGTTCAATCATTGGTGCTCAGAAATAAAACTTACATTTGATGCTAAACTTGCCACTATTTTGCCCTCAACTAATACGCAATGAGATCGAAAACCTGATCAAATATGGGCACTAGTGAGGACGATCATCTAGGTTCAAAGCTCTAATCTCTCAAGCACAAACTATGGGCTTAACAAAGTGCCTGCAGCCATGGCTCTGTGGCTAAGTGTGCGCACTGAAGTAACTTTAACTAAATGGGTAATGCAACTCGCAGCATTTAAAGAAAATTACAAGATTCTGTCCTTGGAATTTGCATATACAAAAGTAATGGGGGAAAAAAACGATAAAGACAAGCTTATTTAAGGGTTGGCTCCTGATGATTTGCTGATAGATTTCTGCCAATAATTTGATTCTGAATATTCCTCAAACAAATGCATTTAACATTAAATTATTAAATGCCCACGTATGTGATTGTCTGCCATTATAGTGGATCAACTTTTGTTTCATGATTTGGTGGGGTAGCTGAAAGGGTTTCATAGCACAGATCAGAGGAAGATGGACAGCATCATCTCTAGTTGCCAGATTGTTAAGAGACTATCGAAAGTTGACGACAGTTAATTGGCCCGGTACTTATGTGAATTTTGAAACATTTCTAACAGTATTGGTGTTAGTTTGGATTATATAATCTGTGGTTTGGCTGTCTGAATTTCACTCAACACCATTCCTAAAACCAAATTTTGAATACTCATCACAGAGATTAACAAATTAAGTAGATCCAGAAAATCCAAAACATAAATTCCATTCTAGAGAAAACTTCTAATGTGAAAGGTAGGTCTTAAACTGATCTATTTTCTGTTTCATTATTGCACATTCAGTTTCATTCCATGGCATCTCTCATTTGCATAACTGTTAACCAAGTCATCATTACTTGACTGTTTACAAACAAAGCTAAAAAAAATGAAGTGTTGTTACATCGTGCCAATAACATGCAATTTATATAACTTGGCATGGTTTAATATTTACCCTGCTCTCATTTACTACAAACACATTCACAGTTTCACTTACTGTCTGGAAGACACCAGATCACATTACTACAGATGTGTATGGTGGAGAGGGGTTATAGGACACAGCATCATGATTTTTTGGAAGTTTAAAAAATCTGTTCAAACTGTACAGGTAGTGCAGCTCATTATTTAGACTGCATACTCCCACAGCCACCCATTTTGGGCCCAGGGGAGAGAACAGTCATGGTTGACTGCCACGCTAAACAATCATCTAATAAGAACCTGGCTGGAGCTAGGTGTGGATAGAAGTAACCGAATGCTTCTCCAGGAACAGGCACTCCAACATCGCCTCAACAGGCCGTTCACAAGCAAACAGGTAAAATAAACAAGGCTTCAAGTAAGACTGCATGTTGCACTGACAAATAGTGCAAGTTACAAAACAGTTGTGTTAGTAGGGGATCATGAATATTGGGGGGGGGGGGGGGGCGGAGGGGAAGAGAGGAAAGAGAGATTAATTCTCTGAAATGTATTACTTCCTGCAGAATTATTTCCTGCTTCATATTTAAACAAACCCTGTATAGAAGCACCCTGAGCTATGAAAGCCATTAGCAGTAGGTTTTCTTATTTCATCATTCCTTCATTGAATTCTTTGTAAGAATTTAGAATGGCACTAGGTAAAGTAACTCACTGGGTCCTGGCGCATAACTCACAAGTGAATCTGAAGCTGTTTTTTCCCGTGTGACAAAATTAACGCTGCATGTGCCAGCAGTGGCGAGGTAGTCTATAAACCTTCCACCATTTTTGTCCCCATTTGATTAAGAGAACATCAAGTGGAATTATCAATGAGAAAAGGCAGTTCAACAACCGAGTTGTATTCATTTATGTAACTCTAAACCCTCAGGTAAGATAATCTGCTAGTGGTAAGAAAATGCAGCCATTGATGAAAGTGTACTGGAGAGAGGAAAAGCACACACAAGCTGCAGAAGCCAATATATGGGAAACCATTCAGGACCAAGGGCACAGCGAAACCTCAGTCCTTAGGCCCAAAGCTGTGAACTAATGGAGTTTTGATATTCCCACAATCTCAATTTATATGTATTAATAAGTTAATTTTAACTCATTTTGTTGAAAGATACCAATTCTTCAAATTACCTCCCAAACCCCTCAATATAAATCCGTTTCCAGCTGGAAGGGCAGACAGGTGGCCCGACTTCCGACTATGACCAACACTGCTCTGCAATTAGCCTCTGGTTGATACTCGGCAGCTGCTTGATTTGACATTCCCTTCAACCTTCCCATCCTCCCTATGGGAAAAAGTGTCTCGAGACAACTTGGCTGAAATTGGAAATCAATCAGTGTGGAAGGAATGCTGATGTGAAACGTGTCCTACCTGACAAAGCAATACCAAAATCTAGAAATTAATATTGGGATTCTAATTTGTCCAGTCAAGCATTTCATTGTGCTAAATCTCTCACGCTAATTTTTATCACTGAAATCAATGGGCATAATACTGCAAATACATATTTAATATGACAGGTTGAGTGATTATTGACTTTATATAGCACAAAATATTTCTTATTTAAGGCCTTTACTAATAAAATTGAGAGTCAATTTAGTCTCCGATGTATGATTCAAACCCCAATGAAATATTCCTGCACAGTTGGAGGATAAAGTGATTCGCAGAATGTCAATGAATCTACAGACTCTGAAATCATTTAAGTCAGACATCCCTGTGCTATTATGCAGATAAACTAAAGATGTAGTTGTCTGTACTGCCTTTTCTCCCACTTCCAATCCCACTATCCATCTGTATGCCTTCTCTCCTGAACAAGGCTACACCAACTCCACGAGGGTTGCAAGGGCAGCCCTGGCTCTCTAGTACGCCACTCAAGTACATTGTGCTTGTTGGCTAACTATTCCACTTTGGAGGTCCTTACAGCTGAGTCCAAGCCTGTCCTTACTCTACAGGGAAAAGTCAGCACGGAGCTTCGCTAGATGGAACTGCAGGTCGGAGATGGCACAACAACACTGCAGTTGCAATTCTCCGACCCACACTCCCATCAACGGAGGCTCCATGCCCATGAGGACAGGATCACTGAATTTGCCCTTTAATCAACATGTGCATTTCCAGCAAGAGTCACTGAATTGCAACTTGGCCAAAAACACTGGCGTGTTTTTCTGCTTTATAGCCAAGGAAGCAAAGTTCAATTGTAGTGACCCACTACTACTTGTGAGCCCCTCACCCCCCCCCCCCCCCACCTCACCATCCTGGGCCCAGCACTTACCTTGTCCTGCGACCTCCTTCTCCGAATTCCCCGCACGACTGGAAGCCAGCCTGTCAATTAAGCTGACTTCCGCGTGGGGAACCACGTTAAAACTCCACAGCACGACGGGAAACCCGACTTTCTGGGTTTCCCGCCGTCTCCCAGGTACCCCCGCACCGTGTGGGTGGGACCCGGGAAAATCCAGTCCAGAGAGTGTGTTTCCACTTGTGGGGAACAGCAAAACTAGAGGCCATCAATATAAGATAGTCACCAAGAAATCAAATAGGGAATTCAGAAGAAACTTCTTTACCCAGAGAGTTGTGAGAATGTGGAACTCACTATCACTGGGTTGAGGCGAATAGTATAGATGCATCTAAGGGGAAGCTAGATAAGCATATGAGGGAGAAGGGAATAGAGGGTTATGCTGATAAGAGTTAAATGAGGAAGGATGGGAGGAGCCTTGAGTGGAGCATAAACGCCGGCATGGACTGGTTGGCCAAATGGCCTGTTTCTATGCTGTATATTCTAGGTAATTATATGTAATCTACACTGTATGATTTTGAGGTGCTGTATTGAAATGGCTACCTACTTTTATTTTAGTAATTATTCTGCTCCAATTATTTTTGTGAATTTCAGTATCATCCCCGACTTTCACATTTGCCCTCTGCCTCTGTGAAAGTACATTTCTATTTGTGGTGCTTTTCTCCCCCAAATTAAATGTCACATTGTATTACAATACTATTAGAATACACAAAGGCACTACTAGAATTTTCCCGGCATCCATTATGGAATCCAAAAATGACTCCCATTCGAAAAGCATATGTTTTAAGTGTAAAGCCCAAAGGCGAACCGGCCTCAATGCTTGATCTGAATGGGTCTTTCACTCTTTTCGTGTGATCAAATGGTTTTCCCAGGGAATATTTTTTTTTTGAAAGTGTGTGCTGTGGAGCAAAAATGCCGATCCATATTAGAAGTTTATGTTAGCACTGCGATAAACACCTATACGTTTTCCATTCAGTGTGTGTAGGGGCTGCACTACTGACACCAATGAGATGCCAGTGCTATCAATGACAAGTAGGTGACTTACTCGTTGGTGCATAGGTCTGCAGAATTGGAAGAGTGCGTAATATAAATGTATACGTGGATGCAAAATTACAAGTGAGTGCAAAGGCAAGAGGAGAACCCTGTATCATAAGGGTGGAATATTTTTGTGTTTAGCTCCAAAGTCAGACAGCCATCAGCAGTCCTTATGAGCTTCAAATTATAAATCAAGAAAAAATATGTACAAGTTAGACCAAATAAATGTAATATCACAGTTGACTATTGTTTTGCTTTTGAGATAAGGGCACTTAAAAAATTCTTAGACAGTTTAATTCTCCTTATTGTATTTCTATTATTCTGAATGTGAGAGGAGACAATGTTAGGGATATTGGGAGGATAAAAATCAGGACCACCTTTAATAAAGAATTTTCATTTTGCAGAAGTTTTAGTGAATTCTTCTTCTACATGGGGACTAAATGGTCCTTTCTGGTTAGTTAACGGGAACTATAAAGTTCAGCTGCATGTCACATCCTTATGAACACCAGGTACAAATGGTTGTGTTTCTCAGTTGATGCCTCTGTTTTTTCAAACTACCATTAATTTTGAATAGTTTAAGAAACAAACCAGATCTAATGACTTCAGTTGTGCAAGTGATGAAGCTCACTGCAGTAAAAAGGGGTCCACATGCACTGTAGTGCTGTATGCTATAAAGTTTGTGTAATGGCATGCCCATTAACCACATTAAAACACTCTGACAATGTTTTACATCATTCGGTTCAAACACACAGCCTAAAGTGACTACACCAATGGCACATTTCTTTATATAAGTGCGAAAAAGGTCTTTGCAAGTGAAAAATATAAAATCTTAAACATTAAAATAAAATTTCTCCATCATTAACATTTCAATCCCTCACATGCAGGTGTCACATATATACAGGACAGCTCCTGAATAAATTTTTTTTGGTGAACCTGCAACTATTTTTAATTCGATACACAATATAGTTTCTTGTTCTATACAAGTTAATTGTTTTATACAGCGTAGTCATTTTTTAGCGTTTCCATTTTTTTTGTCTTTTAAACATCACCTCAGAATTATTTGCAGATGACAAATGGCAAATCGGAGGAAATCTGAGGTAGGTGGTAAAGGTTAAGCTCAGTCTGTCAGCCTGTCAGCAGTGTGTCTTCCAGAGGGGACTATAGTACACCCAACCATCTCCCTATTATGGAATCAAAAAGTTAGTTAGTTCAGTAGCACAACCGGGTGTAAAAGACACAGCACTAGTCCAGCAACAGCAAAAATTGAGGATATTCCATAGTATTTATTAACAGATGGAAGGCCAGATCAGCCATGAGCAATAATGTCATGAATTATTAATCGGATCATGAGTGGAATTTTACTTAATATTTTGCTGATGGGCATATGATATTCTGTTATGCCACAAGCAGGGGAAAAATGAAATGCTTAATAGAAGTGTCCCAAGAAAGGCATTGTAACATTTTCTATGAGAAATAATAAACTCTCCGTGCTTTCTCCAATCCATATTCAATGTTGCTTTAATGTTGGCTTATGGTGCGATTTAATATGCATTATGCACACTGTATTATGCACATTGTAAAAAGAAATCAAACGTTGGCACTATCCCGTCAGAACTGCAGCCCGGAACGAGAAATTGCAGCATCAAGGGAGAAGCCCACAGTGAAGGAATTAGTGACCTTGCAGGCCGACTATATCAAAAGATACTGTGCATTTTAGCTAAATCACAAGCTCCAGTCTGTTTTACAAAAAGAGAGCTGGTCAAGTGGTAGATGCAGGAATGCTGCTAAGGTACACCAGTGCAAATTACTAGGATATGTTTATTATGAATGCGTCAAATTGACGGAAAATATTCTGTTTTCCACAAATTTGAGATAAGTGTGAGAAAAAACAGACATTCTTAATGAATCTTGAGTTGTAAGTAGCTAAAGGAATAATCCAAGGAAAATTCAAAAATCATATGTAAACCTTTCCTGGTGAACCATTTATACTTGCCTTTCTTATACAATTTAATGTAAAGAAATTTCCAGTGGCCATCCTACACCCAGTATCTGGATCTTATGCTCATTTTCAGAGCACCTTAGGTATATAATGACATTGAGAGATGGGGGTGGGGTTTACTTGGCGCTGAATCACCCTAATTTCAGCACCGGTGGCCTTTAAAATTTTACTTAAGTAGTATGCTGCATCCCAGCAGGCAACACTGTCAGACATTCCATCTCATAAATATTTCATCTCTAATGCCCTGTATAAATTTTTGAAGTTATTCAAGAACATATGGCAAGTGATTTGTTTTCCAAATACTATGAAGCAGAATTAAATCAATTACATCATTCTAATTTTTATTTTGTTGCAAATTGCTATTGTAGTCCTTCTAGAGTTTGTAATGTAACAACATTAGAGGGAGAAGATTGAGTGAAGTATAAAGCAATTCATTCTCTTCATTACATCAAATGACCTCTGAGGATCAACAGTAAATGAATGGTAAGAGTGTAATGAATGGAATTAAACACCTGAAGCTATTGGTGATGCTGTGACAATCGTTTAGCTTTAACCCTTAGGAAGTATTGTACCTTCCTGTTAACAAGGTCATAAACAGAGCAAACAAGCAAGTGATTTAACTAGCTTGAGTTTTCTTCTGTTGAAATGTAACCTACTGGATAACGCATTTTATCAGTGTTAAGGTTTTCTTAAATTTATTTTTCAAAAGCTTTCTCAGCCTCTCCCAGCAACATGGCTTAGAGAGGTGTTAAAATCCCTCGATGGCCTTGCTCCTCCCTATCTCTGTAATCTACTGCAGCCCTACAACCTGCCGAGAACTCTGCTTTCCTTTATCTCTGGCCTGTTGTGAATCCGCCACTTCCTTCGTCCCACCACTGGCGGCTGTATCTACAACAGTCTAAGCACTAAGCACTGGAATTCCCTCCCTAAACCTCTCCACCTCTCTCATCCTATAAGACCCTCCTTAAAACCTACCTCAGAGAACTCAGCAGAATGGCAGGGCCAAACGGGAAACCCAAGACTCTAATGCAGCTTGCTGGAGCTCTATCATATAATGCCATTGTAGCAACCAACCAAATATTGGAATTTATATAATCTATAGTCAGGTTATGCAGAATATTCTGGGGCACTATATCATATTTTTCTGGATTGGCTGTCAATCTGCAGGGATTTTAATTACCTCTTTTAGAAAATACTTTGGTTTCCAAAGAGTGTTTGTTGCTGCTCGTTGCCTCTCCTCAGCTCTCTGCCGCTCCTCCAGAAGGTGCTTGTTCTCAGTTGCTGCATCAATATTGCCGGCTTTTAATGCATTGGTAACCAGTTCCCATAGACGTCTAAAAAGGAATATATATACAGCGATCAGGAATTCAGGCCTTTTAAAACATCTCAATTATCATACATGTGACAGAAATAGAAACAGTGGGCTGGATTTTCTCAGTGGTGGCGGGAGAGCTGGTTGCCGGGTTCTGTTCCCGCTCCCAGCTGCAGCCACTTTGTCAAAGGGATTTTCCCTTGATTGCCTTGTTAAGCCCGCCCTGCGGGCTTCCCGGCCAATTAACAGGAAGCGGGTCTGATGATGTAATTTGATGACGTGTCATCAGCTGGTTTCCTTAAAGGGACCACAGCCACATTGAGTTTGACAGTTGTTCTGTCAGTGTTTGACAGCATTGAGGTGCTGCAAACACTGACAAGCACTGCACAAAGGTGGACGGTTGCACCCAGGCTCTCCAATGACTCCCTCCATATGCTTATGGAAGGAGTCACAGCACGCAGGGAGGTAAATCTGGCCATAGTGTTGCCATTGCTGGCCTCCTGCGCAGCAATGTTGCCCTGTGTCCTGTGCAGCATCAGGTGATGGCGGAGAAGGTTGGTGTTCTTGGTGCTGCTGGTGTGATGTTGGTGTTGGGGCTGAGCATGGAAGGAATCAGAGGAGCATGGTGAGATAGTTTCTAGGGCACTGATGTTGCTGCAATAGATATCAGCTGCAGGTGAGATGACAGAAGCGATCTGTCAATGGTGAGAGAGGTTGTTCCAATGAGGTGGCACTGATTATACAGTTGGCTCTAAACACTTGCAAGCTAAAAAAATCTCTATGGGGGAAAAATTGAGTCGCGCCCCCTTTGGGGTGCTAACTTCACCGGGGCGCTACTTTTAGTACCCCAAAAAAATTAGCGCCCCCGCGGACGAAATTGAGTGGTAGCGCCCCAAGAGGGAAGCGGGGCGCTACTGGAAGCACCCCGCCTCCCTCTTGGGGCGCTGTGAGGGAATATCACGGCGCTACATGCTGCGGTATTGCAGGCCTTCCTCCCCTTCTTAAAGGGGAGGGGCCTTGCGCAGCGCGACCCGGGGCCCAACTGGGCCACTGGGATCGAAGTGCCGGCAAAAGAGCCCGGCACTCAAGAGAAGTGCCGGGCTCATGGAGCGCAGCTGGCACTCCACGTGGGGGGGAGAGGGGGTGCTCAGGAGGCCAGGGACGTCAGCGGAGGCAGGTGCTGGCAGGCGGCCAGCAACAAAAATGGCCCCCCGGCTGCAGGTAGGCCCCCCTGACCCTGTTGGACATAGCGTCCGGTGGTATGTCAGGGGGCGCTACTGAAGATTGCAGCTGGGGCGCTGTGCGCGGCGATGACATCATCGCCGGTGGCGCAGTGGGGCGCTAACGGTTACCGCCGCTAACCTCCCGCTGAATTTCGCGGGAGGCGTTGGCGGCGCCGCGCCCGGGCGCTAGTTGCTTTGCGCCTCCCATTAGCACCCTATAGGGCGCCAACGGGAGGTGCAAAGCAACTGAATTTTTCCCCCTATATGTCTTACAAATGCAGTAACCAACAGTTCCTGCGCTCTGAAACTGACCATCTGCAACATGGCATCCTTTACACCACTTCTGCAGCTGTCAGCTTCTCAGATACATCAGAGCAAACTCACCTCACGCCAGGGTGAGCTGGCGTGTTCCCCTGGCCACGGGTAACCTGTGGGGAGCACGTAAAATTGGAAGGAAGCTACAAAATACCATTAAATTGGCTCTTAACAAGCCATTTAATGAGCTCAATTGTCTCCCCCGCCACTTGGTGTCGGGTCAGTTCTCCGCTGACAGGCCCGACACCTGGGAGACTCGCGTGGAGGCGGGTTGACAGTGGCTTTCCTACCCGCTGTCAATCTTTGCTATACTGACAGCGGACCTGCCTCCAAACCCAACCTCTGAGCGCCAGCAAAATCCAGCCCAGTATCACAAGTCACAAATGTGGTGTTTGCCATTTAGTAAAATATTTCACTCCATTATGAAATGACAGTATCCTTGTGCTCTAAAATATTTATAATCAAGCTCCATGATAAATAAGTAAAGTACATCATGGGATCGGGGGTATTGTCTACTATGACTGAAACATTTGAGCAAAAGTAACCCTAGCTCTTGTGGCTGAGATCATACCTGTGTAAATATGAAGGTTGGGTTCCTGTTTACATCTATGATATAATATACCAACTGCATTGTCAACCACCATTGCAGTTTCCCACTTCAAGCACAACACTGAAAGTAAATGAAAACCCAAATGGGGAACTGGGCGGTACAGTGGGTGAGACACTGGCCTTTCATCTCTAGGTTCAAATACAACTAGACTGATGGAATGGAATCCACCTGTTGGCTGTTTGGGTCCTCCAATGTGAAATGAGTTGGGGCAGCATCAACCCAGCTCCCAGGAGGCATGGCCTACAGCACAAAGATGGCACAAATGAATTTGGCCTAGTATGGGGAAAAAAGTGCCACACAAGTTAAGTAGGAAGGTACTCTTTTGAGATTGTAGCAGAATCGAGAGAGCTTTGCTCTGAATCTGGCTGTGCTATAACAGACCGAGGTGTGCTTGGATCTGACACTGGGTGGCTGAAATGGAAAGTGGTCCATTTCCCAGTACTGACATCCCTGACCTTGAAAAAGATGGAAAAAAAATGTTTTCAGTTGCATGTGGATTAAATGATTTAGGCATAGTCATTGGGTTTGATAAGAAATATAACTGTCCAAGCAAAGATATTTAAATATGAGAACTAAAAATTTGCAGTTCAAATATGCAACACTTGTGGGCTATAGGTTTTTGATGCCTGAAAGACTAAATGTGACTCGGCAACATCACTGAATTTATGAAAGTTCAGGTTCCACACACCTAGATTCGAACGATCCTTGCTTTTTGACGGGTCGTATTTTCTTTCTGATTACTGGCAGTTTGGTCGTATCAATCACTTTTGTTTCCCCACTACTGTACGTGAATTCAAGTGTTCCATTCCATTCTCCCTGTGCCTTGCATACAATTGTATTTGTGGGATTATGCTTCACTTCAGCTGTAACTCTGCAAGCAGAAAGTAGAAATCAATTGAGAAAGTAAATAGAAAGGAAGAAGCTGATCTCGAACTATTTAGCAAAATAGTTAAATAGCGTCAAATTTAAAATTCACGTTCTTGTGTTCAAATCCCTGCATGGCCTCGCCCTTCCCTATTCCTGTAACCTCTTCCAGCCCTACAACCCTCCGAGAACTGTGTGTTCCTCCAATTCTGACCTCTTGCGTATCACTGACTTCCTTCGCCCCAACAATGGTAGCCGTGGCTTCTAGACCCTAAGCTCTGGAATTCCTTTCCCTTAACTCCACCTGTATGGGCTGGATTTTGATACTGGGGCGGGCTGGGGTTGTGTCATCCACTTTTCGTGTTATCCACCCGACTGCAATTGGATGTGGGAGATTGATGCGATTTTAACCTAATTGGGCAACTGAGTTCCAGCATGTGGGAACCCATGAACCAATTAGTGTTTTCAGTCTGAAAGTCGCCTCTGATGATGTCATCATTGCTGCTGCATTGAAGGTCTGCAAAGACTGCCTGGCCTTTGCTGTGAGAGGACCTGGATGCAAAATGAGCAGCAGCAGCCCTAAGTCTGCTCCCAGATATTTTTCCACCACCACCACCACTCCCAGATATGTCTATTCTGCCTCCTCCTCCTCTTACTACTACTACTACCTTCATCACATCTCCGTTGTAATAGTGGACCTGCAGTTGATAGTCAGCTATCCAAATGTGCTCCCGCCAGGTTTCACATTCGTGGTTCAGAACAGGCGTACTTCACGTAGAAAAAGGGTTAAAATCACAAAGGCCTTTCAAAATGGCATTATAGAGGCAATTTAGTGCTTGTTAAGGGCCTTAACAGCCTATCCCGCCTCTTAGAGGCGGGACGGAGTCGGGACCAGCAGACACGATTTAATGAAAGTTGCATGGAGGCGGGATGGAGGGCCCGCCAGTTTTCGCAATTCTAACCCTCCACACGCCTCCAAACCCACCTCCACGGGTCAGTGAAAATCCAGCCCTACATCTCTCTCCCCTTATTTAAGGCACTCCTTAAAACCAACCTCTTTCACCAAGCTTTTGGTCACTTGTCCTAATGTCAGCTTTGGCTCGGTGTCTATTTTTGTCTGATTACACTCCTGTGAAGCGCCTTGGGATGTTTTACTACGTTAAAGCACTACACATATGCACATTGTTGTTAAATGTTCCTTCCTCTTCATTCTTTGCTAAAGGGCATACTTTTCAGCCAGATTAGAATCGTCAGAACTAAATCAATCCTCTGTTGATATTCTGATATTTGGTTTTGTCTAGCCCTCAAATTCTCCTTCCTTCTTGGTGGCCTACATTTAGCTCCACAAACTGATGAGAGTGTAAACTGCACACGTAAAGCTGTGCTGACTACTCCATGCTGCTGCTCACCTATATAACGAAAAACCTCCACAGCCCCCACCAACACCTTTCAGCAGTTATCAAGTATACAGAAGGGAAAAATTGTTCTGCACAATCATATTCCATTGTGGAATGTTTTGATTCAGCAACAAATTAATTCCACCTGTCCAGCCAGCAACCAATAAGCTGCAAATTGGGTCTTAAATTTTTAATAAGATCCTTTCTGTAACAAAAGTTACTTTTATTACTTAATTCATAGTTAACATTAAAATAATATAACCACAAGTAAATACAGGATATCATATTGGTACAGTACACGATTAACATTTTCTCATACTGCAAGTGAGTTAGAAGAATCCTGGACAAATGCAAGAGCTTCAGTATTCCATTATGGACAATGAATTCAAGATGGGATTTATTTAATGATCTCACGCTCCCGGTGCTTGCTTAACAGGAGCACGGGTTGGGAAATGCATACTACAGTGTAGCCCTCTCTCCAAACTGTGCTCCCATCAAGTAAAGCAATCTGCTGGGAATGCAGGATAACTGAATGTACTCTAATCTTCCAGGTGCAAAAGACATCATAACCAAGACAGAGGTTTGTGTCTGAATTCCATGACGAGTTAACTGCCTTAATTGTGCTGTCCTACTGAAATACTTCACTGAATTTATAATATATAATAGGTAGAAGATCTTTTTTTTAAAATTAAAGATTGTGTAGTACTTTCTACTAAAGGTACTCTCCCTATGCTTTCCTATTCAAATGATTTTAAATCGCCTAATGCCTCTGTTGATGTAGGGGAGATTTCATGCAAATACAATTTAAGTTCACACACTGAAATTCAAATGTTGTAATACCAAGGCCTAAATATTCCAGAGGTAATGCATTTTTAAGACAACTTATGCCACAAGTTTGGTGTTTGCGTGCACACCTTTATTGAAAGCACTGGCATTTACACAACGCTAATGCTTTGTGCAGTTTTTAATGACTTCATTATCTTTGATTACATTATCAAAATAATGAGGTTATATTTTTAGTAAACTGATTTGAATTATGCATTAGTCAGTTTTTAGCTGTAAGGTTCTGGAGAAATGGATATCAAGACCTGCACTCATTTTTTAAGTGAGAGTATGGGGAGAATTTTAACCCCAAAAAATGGGCGGGTTTGGGTCGGGTGGGGAGTTAAAGTGTTAAAAATCTGAATCCCGACCCCAACCTGCCCACTGCCTGTTTTAACGGAGGCAGGTTGGCACTTTAAATATGATAATAAGGCTGGAAACCTTCGATTTAACCTGCTTTGGGCAGCCTCGGGGAGCACTCGTTGTGGGCTGGGAGGAACAGGTGTGCTTCCCCCACCAGACCCCCCCACTATCAGCCCCCCCGGGAGTCAGAGCTCAAACCTACCTGCGGCTGTGATCCCTTCTCCATCGTTCCCCACTCGACGGAAGCCAGCCTGTCAATCAGGCTGACTTCCGGATGGGGAACCTGTCATTGATGTCACACGCACGCTGTGGTGTGGGCGGGGAAATCGCGTGCTACCGCACCCGCCACCACCCCCCCTCAGAACATTAACATTTCCTCCTTTGTGACTGCATTCAGGATGGACCTGATACAAATCACATCGAATTAATGGATGTTGTTTCCCTTTCAATCTGCCATCCCAATGCAAGTGAACATCTTGATAATTCTCCAGTAGAGTATTTTTTTTCTCTCTTTTTTCCGGACAATTTTCTCACCTCCTTCTCTCCTAAAAGCACTGAATCCATGCTCGGGTACAGTTCTGCAGGTCCTTCTGGCATCTCAGCAGAGCAGAGCATGGACCATGTACAGCAGGCACCTCAAAGCACTGGAGAGGTACCACCAACGCTGCCTCCGCAAGATCCTGCAAATCCATTGGCAGGATAGGCGCACCAGCGTCAGTGTTCTTGCTCAGGCCAACATCCCCAGCATCGAAGCTTTGACCACGCTCGATCGGCTCCGATGGACGGGTCACATTGTCCGCATGCCCGATACGAGACTCCCAAAACAAGCGCTCTTCTCAGAGCTCCGGCACGGCAAGAGAGCCCCAGGTGGGCAGAGGAAATGCTTCAAGGACACCCTCAAAGCCTCCTTGAAAAAGTGTAACATCCCCACCGACACCTGGGAATCCCTGGCCCAAGACTGCACAAAGTGGAGGAGAAGCATCCGGGAAGGCGCCGAACACCTCGAGTCTCTTCGCCGGGAGCAAGTGGAAGCCAAGCGCAGGCAGCGCACGTCAACCCAAGCACCCCACCCACCTGCCCCTTCAACCACCGTCTGCCCCACCTGTGACAGAGACTGTAGGTCCCGCATTGGACTCATCAGTCACCTGAGAACTCATTTTTAATGTGGAAGCAAGTCATCCTCGGTTCCGAGGGACTGCCTAAGAAGAAGAAGATTGCTGAGACTTGACAGTGAGTTTGGTGGGCTATTTGACTGTGGGGGTTCACAGCCAAGCCTGATCCTGACCTCACCTGACACTTCCAGCAGAGGTCACTGGATAATGATCTGCAGTGGGGTGCTAACTGAGTTTTCTCTCTCTTTCTCCAGGGGTGCTGAAGTTAATTCTAGCCTTCTTACTGCTGCCCCACTGAGATGAAGTAACTCAACTGGGGCTCAAACCTGGCACCTTCCTGATCTCTCTGGCTCAGTTACTGCCTTAATCACGAAGTCATAGGAGAAGGTATTAAAAGACAGTTTACATTTTTAATCACTGCACAAGCTGGAAGGGAAAGGATGTAAGAATCTGGTCAAGTGTGGATAGAGCCACCTAGATTTAATAGCTACAATACTACTGAAATAACCTGAATTTTAACAGTCACTCAAATTGTGATTTGAAGAAGAGAAATGAAAAAAAGGTGAAGTGAAAGAGAAATTAACTAAGGTAAAATTATTGACATTAAATAAGTTACTTGCAAAGAATAAATGCTTACTGTTTGTGGACATAATGTCACAAATGTGGTCTGTAAACTGATGAACATCCAATGAAGCAGAAACAGGTTACTTTTTATCTGACACAGTGACTAAACTACTTATCTGAAGTTATTTTGGTCATAGACAGACCACACCAAAGGTTATGTCTAAAATGGTGCCTGTCTGGTGCTAGCTGAGTTTGACCACATTGATGTCCAAGGTGATAATACCTGCTGCCACTTTTGTGAATTAATACAATACTGTACATTTGTTGTATATGTGACAGCTATTCCATTTAGGAGCAGGCCACATAAACCAAGTGTGAAAAATCATCGCTTAGAAAATATATTTTGTATCCCAAAGGTAACCATGTGGTACGTTCTACAAATCTGATGCATAATGACGTGAAGGAAAAAGGCTAAATATCTGACTCATCGATGACTGGATGTTGGACAGGCAGTCAGACAGCGCAGCAATAGTAGTTGAGTTGAGAGTGGTGGCGGAGAAGTAAAGCTGAGTCTCGCTGGAAGCTGACCCCATATTTACAGACAATGGCCAGAATTTTGCCTACCTCGGCGGGTCCGGTGCGGGCAGTGGCCATGGCTGCTGGCTCCATCCCGCTGCTGAAAATGAACTTATGTTAATAGGGCCTATTAAGCCCGCCCAGCGCGTTACCCAGCCCAATTAAATGGAGCGGGTCTGGTGACGTCATTCATGACGTGTTTTCAGCCGGGATCTTTAAAGGGACCATGGCCACATTACATTTGACGTTTAATCTAACATAGTGCTGTCAGTGCACTACAGCATTGGAGTGCTGCAAACACTGACAATGACTGCACAAAGGCACCCAGGTTCTCCGATGACTCCCTCCATATGTTTATGGAGGGAGTCAGAGCACGCAGTGAGGTCCTCTTCCCTTCCGATGGGCGGAAGAGACCTCCACAGTAGTCCAAAACAGCCTGGTTGCAGATTACAGAGGAGGTCACAAGCAGGGATGTGTTCAGGAGGACCTGGGTGCAGTGGTGCAAACGTTTCAATGATCTCATTAGATCAGGAAAAGTTAGTACAAAGCCACACTCAACTTCATCCTGCTGTGCGTCTCATCACATCCCCATCACTCTGCCTTCTCTACCCTACTCCTGCACATCCTTACTCACACCAACATACCTTGCACCTCCACCCATCCCTCTCTCTCTATTTACATTATCACCTCCCCATCTTATAGAATCATAGAATAGTTACAGCACAGGAGGCCATTCGGCCCGTCGAGCCCATGCCGGCTCTCTGCAAGAGCACTACAGCTAGTCCCACTCTTCCGCCCTTGCCCCGTAGCCCTGCAAATTTTTTTCCTTCAGGTACTTATCCAATTCCCTTTTGAAAGCCACGATTGAGTTTGCCTCCACCACCCTTTCAAGCAGTGCATTCCAGATCCTAACCACTCGCTGCATAAGAAGTGATCCTGCAATTTTTTCATTAAGACACTGGGCCAGATTTTACGATAAGAATAATGGCGAGGCTAACAGCGCTCACTGTTATAACGGGATAAATTGGACAGCAACTTTTGGCATCCATAGATGCGCAGTTAAACGTGCAAATCGGAAGATAATTACTGCTGAACAACCTCTTTGGCCCTGAAAATTTAATTTTACAAGTGTGGAGTCTCTCCCTCAGAAGAAAATTAGTGTTTAAGAAAAAATTTAATTAAAAAAATCTTATTTTTTCTTTTTCTTTCTGTCTCTCCCTTAATCCCATCTGTATTTCACAATCTTTATTTTGCTATCTGTACAGCATTTAAATCTAATTTAAATTTCCTGCTTTATACTTCCTGGTTTAGACGCTGCGTGTCTCAGTGAGGATTCTTCAATCTGTTGGTTGAAGAGCCTTGCTGTTTCTTTCCAGCTCACAGACACCACAGATCCACTGTAGAGGGCGCTGTGCTGAAACAGATGCCAGATTAGAGCAAGTCTGCACTCTAAAGCCAGTAAAATCTTTGTGGGCAGCTGTCAGCGAGGTGAACGGCGAGCGCTGTTCCTTCGCCACTGACCTCAAAATCCGGGCCATTAAAATCGATGTGGATTAAATGCTGCTGTTTATATTCTGGTTTCAGTTGAATGCGGTAACGAGGTTTCCTATTTATGGAAAAAGCAAAGAATTCTTTACATTTCTCCAACCAACTAGTTGCAAAGTTATGACTGAAGTGGCTGAATGTGTGGATGATGTCCTGGGTTCATGCTTCCTGTTATTTAGTGGGACTTTGGATACCACAGAAATGGTTATGGGTAGAGCTGGCTCAGCTGTCATCAATTGTGCATGGGGCTGGGAGCTATGCAAGGTCAAAAATACCACTTCATACATGGAAGAAGGGAACATAACACAACAAAAGAGACAAATTTAATCAACAAGTGCAAAGAGGCAAGTGAACCAGAACTGATAAAACTGGCAATTAAGTGTTTTGGAATGTGGGAATTCTTCCAAGTAAACTCAGTGACTTTGCATTTTTCATGCAAACAGCTTTGTTTAAAGATGTATTTCAGCTTTTGGATTATTTTTAAGGTTTTTATCAGCTGTACAAAAAAACTTATATAAATGTGTTGTTGTGTGGATAAAACCTATTTTGCCTCCTGATGAGACTGTCTCATACTTTTACTAATAAAAGACTACGGTTGTAAGAAACCTGTGTTTTAAAGGGCTGGATTTTACCTGCCGAGACGAGTTGGGGGCGGGACTGCTGCCTTCCGGGTTCTAGTCCCGCCCCCAGCGACGTCTGATGAATAGACGCTATTTTCCCTTGATTGGCCTTGTTAAGCCCGCACTGCAGGCTAGCCGGCCAATTAAGGGAAAGCCGGTGTCAGATGACGTCAGTGCATGACGCTTCATCTGCCGGCTTTCTTAAAGGGACAGACCCCATAATTTTTTGACAGATGAATTGTCAGTGTTTGACAGCATTGAGGTGCAGTCAAACACTGACAATCACTGTCCAAAGATGAGCCCTTGCACCCAGGATAACCAATGACTCTCTCCTTAGGAGAAAACAGATGGCAGCTGCATGTGAGATTGCAGAAGCCATCTGTCAATTCTCCCGATCAGATGAAGCTTCACAGAAACATCAAATCTTGTCACCTGCAGATACATATAAACAGAATAAAAATATTTCTCACTACATTCTCTCACCTGTCATACTTACCTGTGCACCATTGCACCCATCACACTACCTCTGCAGCTGTCATTTGCACACTTACACTGCAGCAGACCCACAGCTCGCCTCGCTGACCCTGGTGGGGTTTCTCGCCGTCGGGAAGGCCGCATCAGCAGGCTGAAAATGGGGAAATGCCTCTTAACTGCCTGTTAATTACCTGTTAACAGGCAGTTAATTGGCTCTAATCCCCTTCCCGCCGCTAGGAGACGGGTCCCTGTGCGAGTCGGGGACCCGCCTCCCGGGAAGATGGTTTGGAGGTGGGTTGGGAGCGGGGTTGGGACCCGCTCCCAATTTTTCCCATTTTCCCAGCAGTCCTGCCTCCAAATCCGCCTCCTCAGGGCTGGTAAAATCCAGCCCATAGTGTTTTAGTGCCTGTGGGAATGAGTACTGAGGAAACATGACTAGGAATCGGAGCTAGTAATGAAGCCTTGAACCTAATGGGTAAGCAATTTTGAGGTTTTGTTTGAACAGTCCAGTTTAAAAAGGTCTGTCCACATATCTCTAGCATTCTACCCGTAGAGATTTATCTATTTAAATCTGGTCTTAGTTGGAAGGGCCTTTTTGCAAACATATATACAAATAAACCCAAAACCCAACCCATGAGTAGGAATGTGCTGTGACTGGATGATGGAACTGTTGCAGAGATCCAGGCCAGTGGTCTCTTTTGGAACAGCAAGTATGCTTTGTCATCTCTCTCATCTGACCTTTTTAGTTTTGAGGTGAAGTAATATACAGATAAGATATCATTGCATGCATACTTAAGTCAGTGAGAAATGAACTTCAGACTAAAAAGAAAGACTTGTATTTATATAGCGCCTTTCATGACCTCAGGACGTCATAATGCACTTTACAGTCAATTAAGCATTTTGGAAGTGTAGTCACTGTTGTAATGTAGGAAACAGCATGGTCCCACAAACAGCAATGTGAAAATGATAAATATTTGGCCAGGACACCGGGGAGAACTCCCCTGTTCTTCGAAATAGTGCCATGGGATCTTTTACGTCCACCTGTGAGGGTAGACGGGGCCTCGGTTTAATGTCTCATCCAAAAGACATCACCTCCGACAGTGCAGCACTCCCGCAGTACTGCACTGGAGTGTCAGCCTAGATTATGTGTTCAAGTCTCTGGAGCAGAACTTGAACCCACAACCTTCTGCCTCAGAGGCGAGAGAGCTACCACTGAGCCACAGCTGACTACTTCTATGTTCTCTCAGATGACCACTGCTTGTCAGGCTTACCAGTACCTGCTTCCATTGGTAGGGGGAACAAAAGGCTACAAAATTTGTTACGTGGAATCCGGCTAAAAACGTCTGAGAAATGTTGGTTTATCCTTCCTGTGATCTTTATTCGGACATCAGAGCTAAGAGTTCAGACAGGGCTGCTGTTGTGAACACTATTTGCTAATTAAGGAGAGGATAGTGGAATAGAGAGCTCAGAGGCATTGGTAAGTGTGAAAAGTACACAGATGATACATTGTTGGTATTAGACTCAGTAAAAGAGAGCTCAACTCAAGGCACGTTTTGAGAACTGACAGTGGGAAAAGTGATGGGAATTGGGCTAGTAAGCAAATGCAAAAAGAGCAGTGGACTAACACACAAGGTAACAGTACTAAATAGGTTTTAGGTACTGGATAACACTAAGGATATTACTTAGAAAAAGAAGGGAAAATTGAGGAAAAGTCAGAGCAGTTTAGTGGTATGAGATTAAAATGAGGTGAGGAAAAGGGAGGCTGCAGTATTAGGAGATCAGCAGTAACTAGAGCAAATACCAAACAATTATTTCTTCAATATTGGAGTAATTGATTTACTTTTCTTCAAATTGAATTGTTTGTTAAAGATCGCTCTGAACTAGCCAATCTATTTTGTTCCCCCCCCCCCCCCCCACAGGTAATTTTAATTACTCTAATCCCTCTCTTTTGGCCTTTACATTCCCTGCCTGAGCAGCATGGTAGGTAACTTGCTCCCAAATCCACGGCTTCCCACTAGAACATTGAACCATATGATCCATGTTACTTTTCCTGGGATTTTTCCTCACCTTTGTACCTCAGTCGAACAACATGGCTGAGACTGGGAAGTCACTAAATAGAGAACTGTGACCCAGCATTGTAATAGTTGGTAACACAATATATTGTCCCTCCTCCTGGTTCTTGCCAGTCTTTTAAAAAAAGATGGGGTAGATTTTGACATTGTGCGATAGTGTAAAACGGGTGAAAACGAATCGGCAAACTGTTTTATATTTCTACCGATTTTTATTTCTATTGACTTCAATGGATTCGCTATCGCCCGTTTTACACTTATTGCAGCAAGTCAAAATCTATCCCGTGAAGTCTAAATTGGTATATTACTTCAAGTAGTTAAGAAACTGCCTATGAGGAACTGCTAAGCACCTCAATTGGGCAATTGTAGCTTACAGTGCTTCAGCCAGTGTGAGAAAGCTGAACAAAATAAAATACCAGCCACAATTTACAAAGTCAGCTTTTTCTTCAGCCAAACACTGTTTTCACAATACTATCACTGCGTACTAAGCATTTGTAAATTACCTGTGGACCTTCCCTCCATAGAAAGGTTTGGTGTGGAATGTGACAGCAGCAGAGTAACCAGACTTGGCACAGTTAATACTGACTTTACCCCCCAGTTCTACCCAGGGGACTGTCAGTATGGAACGTGCATAGGCACAAGGCAGTGTGAAAACATACTCTTCATCATGCTCTCCAAGGAAAAGGACACCTAGAAAAGATGGGAAGGCATTGAAAACTGTAATGATACAAAATATGGTAATGTAAAACTTATCATTGTTCAAGTGAACAACAGAGATAGTCATTTTCTGGGAAAGAAAATGAAAGGGACAAGTTATACAGATTATGCATTTTATACATCTACATGTGTTGTGTTGTTTCTGTGCATTTTATGAAAAATACAGACTGAAAACACACGTGCAGGTTTTATTTAAGGTGGGCTGCATTTTAAAAAATGATAACAGTATTAACATGGCTGTAACAAAGTGTTAATAAGTTGAAGAATAATTTGTTTTACATATTTCCAATGTTCTATGTGCTAGCTTTAGTGTTGGTCCTGATTCCTGTTCCTCTGGCTTCCCGACTTTGTTCTAATTTGCTCCCGTTGGTCCAAGACTTTGAAACCATAAAACAGATGGTTTCAGTCCCAGGTACAGTATTAGCTTGTGGGTAAAATGTTGCTCTGCAGCAGGACTGATAAAGAGTCTTGAGCAACATTTTTACTTGGCTCTTTTTAGTTAGACTTAGCTGTGTGTGTCCAACACATGAAGGACCACATGTTTCCTAAATGTAAACCAAGAGAGAAAAATTTGAATCCGACAAACATAAAGTTAGTTAAGGTCAAGCCTGAATTATTAACTTATTGCTGGGAATGATGTGAAGCTACCTCTTTACAACTGTGGTCTGTAAAACATTACAATGTGTTCCGCTAACAACATTTCAAAGTTTAAAACGTTCTTTCCTCATCCATTTATGCAGCTAGCAAATTTTAATGCAAGATTACAACTCATCTATTTAACATTGTTATTACTCAGTCGATTTAGATATTCCTGAAGAGAGTACCGTGGTTCTTGTTTCTTGTTAACACTGATTTTAAACAGAGGTAGACCTTAGGGAGTATATTTTCCTGCGGTTGCAAATTTTAGCAATAAGTTGCCACCGGTCACGTTGACTTTTCATGAACATCAGCAACAGGAGGAAAGTATACCCAAAAAGATGAGCATTCAGGGTAATTTGTACTCTGAGGTCAGTAACAGCATTCGTTATATCAGCACTTAAAAAAAAATCTTTCAGAACAAATCCACAAGTTAAAATTCACAATAGCAAAAAAAAATGAAATAACAGAGCAGCTAAGGTTCGTTATAGTAGATGTCCACAGAATTTTACAAAATGTAAAAAAAAATTGCTAGATTAGGGTGCACACAAGATTCGCCAGTAGTCAGCAATGAAAGATATGCACTGGCATTGCACTTATTGGGGAAAGAGAAGGATTTGCTTGCACAAGCATAAATAATAGTCATTAGATTTGAGTTTCCAACCATATGCTTGTGATACTGTAGAAACGGAATCTAGGCATAAAGTGTTTCCTTTAGCATCAGGTGGATAAAGCACCTAGCTCTCTCTGATTGAGCCATTCTCCAGAGCAATCTTATCCAGGCCATACAAGAGGAACAACCGCATCTTATGCAACGGCAAAAAAAATACACTGGCATGAGGTTTGAAGGAGCGTATGCAGAGGAATGGGCTGGGGAAATCAATATCAGTAGTTCCAGCAAGTAGTAACAAAGGTCAAAGTCAATAGAAATTCATTTATCAAATCAGCAGAAATGTTTCCAGGTAGTACAAGTGACCAGGCATATTTAGAAGATGCTAAAGAAGGTGCAAAACTCTCCATCTTGCTTTCAACAGTCCTGTACAACACTTGCGAGCTATTATCAAGTCCAGGAGCATATAACATAATATATTGCATGAAAGATTTTGAATTGACCTTGTCACATGCAATTGCTGGCATTGTGCACACAGAGTAGCAGACATATCCTCACACTGCTCCTCTGACACAGTCTTATTTAAGTCATGCTCCTGAGACTTCCTTGTAGGGCTGCAGTTCACTGCACTGAATAAAACAGTATTGAGAGTGGTGATAAATTGAGAAAGTTTTCATTGTCATGTAAGGTGTGTGTGGCTGTGCATGGATCTGAGGGGCGAACAACAATGAGATGAAAGTTGTGGGTTTAATCGTACGATTCTGTGCAACAGCAGAACCTTCTGACCTAAGCCAGAGAAGGGGGGAATAGCAGACCCAGATAAGGACCTAAGGGCACATATATGGAAATAATAAATATCTCTCGATATGAAAGCTGTAAACTACACATTCAAATGAGACCTCATATTTGTGGCAGATAGGGATTGGATCACTATAGTAGATGCTGAACAGCACTCCTTCTCTTTGGCAACTGAAGTGTACATTCAATCTAGAAGATATTGGCCCAAGCAGCAATACGGTGAATTAGAGGCCCTGATATTTACGGCGAGTTGGGGAGGGTGTGGGGAGTGTGGGGAAAACCTGGCACGGCTGCGGAAGTGGAGGTCCTGCCGAATTTAATGGCAGTACTTCATTATAACTTTTTCTTCCGTTTCCCGCTCGGACGACGGGGAAACGGTGGCCAGCAGCTGGAGGCCGCAACTGGAGACCCTTGCGAACGGTCCCCGGCAATCGGGAGGGGGGAGGGAGTGAGAGGTCGATGCTGGGGGGTGGGGGTGAGAGACAGACCATTGTGGGATGAAGGGAGAGAGAGATCGGGGCTTGGGGCGGAGGCGATTGCGGCAGGGGAAGAAATAGAGGTTGCAGCTGGCAGGGGGGAAACTGAAGGCTTCCTTGAGGGGCCGCGGGAGCACTCCTGCTCCTCCTGGCCCACAAGGAGTGCTGTAAAAGGCACTTACCTTCTTGGGCCGCCAGCTCCTGCCTCCCTTTTACTGCCGGTTTCTCGAGTCCTGGGAAACGCGCATGGCAACTGTTAAATTTAACCCAATTGCACTGTGGGAGCCTGATTTAAATATGCTAATGAAGTGCCCTGCCTCTCCATGGTGGGACACTCACACGTCACAAAACCCGCCGCCATAAAAATGGCGATGGGCGCGTACGCATACATTCTAAAATCAATGACCAGGGTACATTTACAACAGCACACTACAATGCTAAAATAAAAACAGAAAATGCTGGAAATACTCAGCAGGTCAGGCAGCGTCTGTGGAGAGAGAAACAGAGTTAACATTTCAGGTCTGTGACCTTTCGTCAGAACTGGAAAAAGTTAGAGATGTAACAGATTTTAAGCAGAGGCAGAGAAAGGGGAAGGTCTGTGATAGGGTGGAAGGCAGGAGTGGTTAAATGCTGCAAATGGGAATGGCAGAATCAACAACAGCTGCCGTCTGAAAAAATAAAGGCAGAGGTTATGATCTGAAATTGTTGAACTCGATGTTGAGTCCAGAAGGTTGTAAAGTGCCTAAGCGAAAGATGAGGTGCTGTTCCTCGAGCTTACGTTGAGCTTCATTGGAACAGTGTAAGAGGCTGAGGACGCTGATGTCTGAGTGGGAGTGGAGCGGAGAATTAAAGTGACAGGCGACCAGAAGCTCGGGGTCACCCTTATTGACTGAACGGAGGTGTTCCGCAAAGCGGTCACCCAATCTGCGTTTGGTCTCCCCGATGTAGAGGAGACCGTATCGTGAGCAGCGAATACAGTATACTAAATTGCAAGAAGTACAAGTAAATTGCTGTTTCACCTGGAAGGAGTGTTTGGAGCCCTGGACAGTGGGAAGGGAGGAGGTAAAAAGGCAGGTGTTGCATCTCCTGCGCTTGGACGAGAAGGTGCCATGGGAAGCGGAGGGACTGTTGGGGGTGATTGAGGAGTGGACCAGGGTGTCACGGAGGGAGCGGTTCCTTCGGAATGCTGAAAGGGGCGGGGAGGGGAAGATGTGTTTGGTGGTGGGATCACACTGGAGGTGGCGGAAATGGCGGAGGATGCTCTGCTGAATGTGGAGGCTGGTGGGGTGAAAGGTGAGGACAAGGGGAACCCTATTGTGGTCCTGGGAGGGAGGGGAAGGGATGAGAGCAGAAGTGCGGGAAATGGAATGGACACGGTCGAGGGCCGTGTCGACCACGGTAGAGGGAAATCCTTGGTTGAGGAAAAAGGAAGACATATCAGAAGCTCTAGTATGGAAGGTGGCATCGTCAGAACAGATGTGGCGGAGACAGAGAAACTGGGAGAATGGAATAGAGTCCTTACAGGAAGCGGGGTGGGAGGAAGTGTAGTCCAGTTAGCTGTGGGAGTCAGTGGGCTTATAGTGGATGTTTGTTGATAGCCTATCCCCAGAAATGGAGACAGAGAAGTCGAGGAAGGGAAGGGAAGAGTCAGAGATGGACCGTGTGAAGGTGAGGGAAGGGTGGAAATTGGAAGCAAAGTGAATGAAATTTTCTAGTTCGGGGCGAGAGCAGGAAACGGCACCAATACAGTCATCAATGTACTGGAAAAAGAGGTGAGGGAGGGGACCTAAGTAGGACTGGAACAAAGAATGTTCCACATATCCCATGAAAAGGCAGGCATAACTAGGGCCCATGCGGGTTCCCATAGCAACACCTTTAATTTGGAGGAAGTGAGTGGAGTCAAAGGAGAAGTTGTTCAATGTGAGAACAAGTTCAGCCAGACGGGTCGTGGTGGATGGGGACTGGTTGGGCCTCTGTTCAAGGAAGAAGCGGAGCGCCCCACCCCCCAGGAGGTGTAGAGCGATTGGACGTCCAAAGTGAAAAAGAGACGGTTGGGGCCAGGAAACTGGAAACTGTTAAAGTGGCGGAGGGCGTCGGAAGAGTTGCGAATGTAGGTGGGAAGAGACTGGACAAGGGGAGAAAAAAGAGTAGAGATAGGAAGAAATCAGTTCCATGGGGCAAAAACAGGCTGAAACGATGGGTCTACCAAGGCAGTCCTGTTTGTGGATCTTGGGTTGACATGGCCCTCGACCAGCCCCTCCCCTTCCCACAGCACTTTTGCGGAACACCTCCGTTCAGTCCGTAAAGGTGACTCCGAGCTTCCGGTCGCCTGTCACTTTAATTCACCGCTCCGCTCCCACTCTGACCTCTCTGTCCTTGGCCTCTTACACTGTTCCAATGAAGCTCAACGTAAGCTCGAGGAACAGCACCTCATCTTTCCCTGCCTCTGCACCTGGTTAAAATCTGTCATATCTCTAACTTATTCCAGTTCTGACGAAAGGTCACAGACCTGAAACATTAACGCTGTTTCTCTCTCCACAGATGCTGCCTGACCTGCTGAGTATTTCCAGCATTTTCTGTTTTTATTTCATATTCCAGCATCCGCAGTATTTTGCTATTGTACTACAATGCTGATATTGATTACATACTGAGTCCCAATAATTCTATTCCTGAATTGCTAACATTTAGCATGATATTGTTGCTCAAAAGTTCAACATTTCTTGTGTTCCAGCCCACCATGTTGGAAAATTCAGGATTATTTTTCAAGATTACATTACATAGAATTTACAGCACAGAAACAGGCCATTCAGCCCAACTGATCTATGCTGGTGTTTATGCTCCACACTAGCCTCCTCCCACCCTACTTCATTTAACCCTAGATATAAAAAGTGAATCAAGTTTTGGGGGGAGATTTTGAAGATTTAAACAAGTACTTGCAGCATTGCTGATTAAATAGGGTACTCTCCAACAAATATTGGATTGGATCAGCATATAAATTTTCAGTCACTGAAAATGACATGTAGAAATGTAACTGGATATTAGCTATAAAACACTACCATAAATTAATAATTGAATATTATAGCTACTTTCAATCCACCATAATACATTAGAGTTAGTTTAAAAAAAATAATGATGGATTTGCAAACTGTTCTTACCTTCCCCTACCATGGTGACCCCGATGGACATCCCCATGAATTTGCTCTTGGTCCACACATGCGCATTCACACAAATTTTCCTCTCCTTGCATTCGCAGTAAAAACCAGAAATCGGTGGATGATGGGAAACTTGTTCTGCCGCAAATCTCACTTTGTAGCATTCTGTCGGGTCCTTGCTAGACTCGAGGGCATGTTGGGTCTTGGGCTGGTCCTTGGCAATGGTTAAAGTGCTGTTGGCTCTGTTGGCTTTCACTTTATCTTTTGGCACGTCCCAAGAGCAGTGGAAAGTTTCTCCAATTATCGGATTATAAGGTTTCTTTGCCACCGCTCCCTTTCGGCCCTCGTGGAAAGCAGTCAGGTAATATTCCACAAAGCAGATAATCCGTTCTTCAGCTGTGGTACCTGCAGTGATCGACACAAACATGTCTGCATGGGCCATGAAATTTGCATACATTTCCAGCAATGACCTCTTCTCTAAAATAAAAGTTGGAAGCACCACCTGTGTTAAGAATGAACAAAGAAAATAATTTAGTGCTTTCTAAAATACTAGCAAAAGATATTTTGAAAAAACTTCACAAAGACATCTTGAACATCAATTTAAAAAACTTAGCGTCTTAATATAGAGAAAATACAGCTTTCTTTATTCTGGAAGTAGGCAGTATGATACAATGGGTGTTTCTATTGAGAATCTTGTGACAAATTTGTGTGGAAGATATCACAGGACTAATGAAAATAGAAGTTTCTGGAAGATAGCAATGTACAAGGCAGTAACCTAAGGGGAGAGTTTGGATAATTCTGAAGCAGTTTTTCAGCTGCACCTGATATCATTTACCTGTAATCATTTGATAGACATCCAGCATTGTGTGTATTCCGTGGAATTTATTTTTCCATGCTGGCCTTCTGTTACAGGTTAGTACTGTGCAATATAAGACCTCAAATAACTTCAGGTTTGTGAGGTAGGATGCCACAGGACACCATGGTGAAATATTTAAGAATTCAACAATCTTAACATGGTTTTCTCCAGAAAATATTTTTGTGTTTTTTTTCACTTTTCGAGTGTTATTTTAATTTGTTTTAGTAGGGGTATCCATAGCCTTTTTCGACTTTTTTTTTTAAGGATGTGGCCTACCATATTATTGTAGAAGACTGTGCAGCAGGATTTAGAAAAAGTTCTTTGAAATAGCTACCAACAGTTTTGTCAGTTTGAGTGATGCACTAACAAGGCAACACTAGGTTCTGGCTAAGAAAAGCTGGAGGAAAAGGAAAACAAGGTAAAAGATGTAAGACAATTGTTTAGGAAATGATGGGTTATATATTTTGATTTTGACTATTAAATTGGTTAATTTTAAAAGTACAGGCTAATTATTGGTAGATTTTGTGTTTGTCCACGTTCCCAAACTGTCATTTTTGAATTCATTATTGATAGTTGCAAGATGTGTTTTATTGTAGAACACTGTAATTTTAAGAAAAGGTTAAATAGGTGAAACTCTCAGCCACAAACGGTTGTTGGAGTTGAGTTCATAAATTCTTCTAAAATGGAATCGGATAGTTGATTGAGAAAGAGGAATATTAAAAAGTATGGGGAGGGAGCAAGAGTGTGGGATTAAAGTTGATGGTTCATGTGAAGAAAAACACCAGCACAGACTTGATAGGCCAAATGGCCTACTTCAGCCCTGTAACATTTTCTGAATCTAGATGTTGATATTAGGAAGGAAGAGTAGTTTTATATTAGCTTGACAGAAGCATTTTATAAAATGTGTATCGTGCAAAGAGGATGACTACAGTGGAGAGGAGCAGGGCTATAGTACACTGTTAGTGATGGGTGAAAAGGACAAAGTAATACAGTATAATGCTACAGGTTTGTCTTGGGAGGGAAGCAACAGTCCATATTTGTGTATATCTCACTGATTGTAGAGAAATAAGAGTATTGCCTTTCCCTCATGAGCCATCCATTAAAAATCAGTGAAGTCCATCTGCTCTTGGAGAGCTGCTTCAAGGCCTGAATAACAGGACCCAAGGACCCTGAGATTTGTAAAATGTTTCACCTAATATTTATTCAGTTTTTTTGTTGCCAACAATAATGGAGCAAACATCAGTTGGGATAAGTTTGAGGCCATATAGGCTAAGAAAGAACACAGGTTACTGTTGGGAGCATAAATGTTGGTCAGTATCTTTTCCATCTAACAGAATACTAACAGTAAGAATCTGCCTCATCGCCAAATATGTTCTCCAGTACTATGGTTTTTGGAAGAAAATGTCTACTTGTCCGCTGCAAATGCTGAAGGTTTCTTAGAGCATTCTTCCCATCTATTTCCTATGCAGCTTGGCAGGTGTCTTATACGCAAGTCACCCAATTACTGCCAATATCCGTAAATTCAATGGGGTTATAAAGACCATGGACCTTCCAGAATGCAACCTGCATTCCTCTTTTGATGGCTATTTCCTTAACATCAGACAGTAACCCAGACCAACTCCTGTTGCCTTGAATAACCTGTGTACTTATAATCATAGCCCCGATTTTAACCTATCCCGCCCAGAAGGAACAGGGCTTGTTTTTTTGGACTCCCAGTTTACACCCCACCCAATTTTACACTCCATTTTAATGGGAGAGTAAAATCGGAATGGGTGTAAAGCGCGTGTCTGACCCGAACCCACCCCATTCCTACTGGGTGCGTTGGTTAAAATCGGAGCTAGCTGAATCTCAAATTCAGATTCTCCAAATCCCAGGTACAAAATAGAAGTGCCACTTGTTTTTCACCAATCCCATCACAGTGATTTATATGGGTTCTCAAGTGACTTAAAAGTGTGGTCTGAACTTGAAGATAGAAGGCGCCTGGCAATCCTACCCTACAGCAATGACTATAGTGAACAGGCTGTGGGTCAGCAGGGAATCAGCTGGTCAGTTATGCCATCTGCTTAAAGGATGCCTACAATGAACCTCACCATTTGGTTGGTACTTTGCATTAGTCAGCATAACCAGCTATTTAATCTTCTTTGCTACTGACTAGCAATAGGCACAATGTTGCTGTCCAATATCACTGCACTGCTGCATTTCCCAAAGGATATAGATTCTTTGATGACAACCAGCAGTTTCTCACTCCTCCTCTGGCACCACCACTTGCTATGAAGCAAAGGCGATAAATGGAGTTAAGATAGAGATCAACCATGATCTAACTGAATGGTGGACAGCCCCAAGGGGCTGAACGGTCTATTCCTGTTCCTATGCTCACCTGGGCCATGTGACTCACCCAGTGCTACTACCTCGAGCTCATTAACTGCATGTGTGTAGCTATGCTGGTGCTTACAAATGCTGGAGAGAAAGAGGCAGGGTGCTGTCTTGTCCTGGCGGCTGCAATTCCTGCCCTACACAGAAAAGTAGCTCCAACAGATTACCTTCCAACAGAGCTTGCGTAACAGGATATTAATTGTTTAAGTTGTTTGTGCGTATGCCTTTGTGGGAGTGAGTGAGAAGGAGAACAAGACATAATCGATATTAGCCCTTAACTTGGGGAAGGCTTGCAGCTTCACCTTCTCTTACCCTCTCGATGATCGTATAGGAGTGACCTCCTGCAAGAGGGTCAAGGGCTTGTAATTACTCAGTTGTCCCCCTTTACTGGTTTGTGCGCTTGTATTAGGTGCCATATTGCTGTGGAAGTTGAGTAGTTTTAACGTTGTAAGTTGAAGGTGCATGTGCCGAAGGTATAGCACATCATGGTGTCATTAAGTAACCATGCATTACAAAGCTAGGTTTAGAGAGTCTTACTTGGGGAAGCACAGGGTTTTGGCTTGATTCAAATATTCTAGCAAACCGGAAAGGGAGAAGACTGAATTTTAATTTGTAGATAAACTTCAAGATTTGCTACCTGTTGGTTGACAATTCTGACATTGTTGATATATCTGTGAAAATAATTTGAAGTCATTTAAGCCACTATTATTTCATTAAAAAAAAATGACATAACCAATCTCATTCCTTTTAATTTATTTTGGGAGTACATGAGAGATGTTAAGAAATGTATGCGCTGTGTATTGTGGTTTTTTCTGATCAATTTTCCCTGCCAATTTTTCTCCTGTTCCAAAGGCATTGACTCCTTGCAGGGTGCATTTCCATGGATGCCGGTTATGCTGTCGTACCTCACCCCAAGTGGCAATTATTTATAGTTGACAATGTGTGCTGGCAATCTATTCAACCACCGGAGAAGCGGGGCGGGGGGGGGGGGAACATGGCATTATAACTGTGCCCGATCCTGTCATGTGAAATACTAGCAATACTTCTCGGTAGTGGTCAGGAATGACAACCTTGCTAATTTCTACTTCCATAACCTAGCAATGCTGAGACCAACTGTAGAGTCTCTGCCACTGCCCCAGTGAGATTAACTAATTCAGAATAGATCAGCAATCCAATCAGGATAAATGTTGACCAGCCGCTCACTGGGTAAGCCTGATCAGCCACTGGGGAGCCAGTACGCGATTTTTTAATTTTTTTGATTAAATAGATCAGCACTACCACTTTTAGGGAAATGGCAGAGGGAGCAAATTTTGAATCCCATCAAATGATGCCTTCTAGTTACTCTCATGTTCCTTGATTTAGTGCTTGGTGGTGTTTAATCACTTTCTCTGAGGACAGTTGTACGTTTTTAAGCTCATCTTTGCATTTAAGCAGGTAAGATTGTAAATCGCCATAGTTTTCCCTCATTGAGAAGAATGGTGCAAAGAAACCAAATAGTTTCTATGGAAGTTTGTCTAGATGGTTAGTGTCAAAAGATTTGGATGGAATCATCGCTTCATTTGCTGCGTGGTTCTTCACTCCTTTGCTTTCAAATTATTTTGTTGTTGAGGATCATAACAGGATTTACCAGTTTACTAGTCTGTAATGAGGTTGTAGGTAGTGCCTGCGTAAAGTGTAACATGCACGATTTCAATGAGTGGCTTCATAAACCTCCTTATTTGTTTCAGTGACTAAGAGTAGAAATTTAAATAGAGTAAGCCTATCGAGAGAAAGCAGTGCATCGCCCTGGTGTGTTTGCAGGTACTCTGAAGAATGTAAAATTATTTCTCATTTTCTTCAGAGCGTTAGCACTTTTACTTACAGTTACAAATAGGCCGTCATGAATTTGAGTATTGTGGTTTGCAATTTTATTTACTAATTGGTACCTATTGTACTCTTATTACAGTAACTTGTACTTTGACATTTAACAAGCAAACTGTTCCAAGGCTATTCACAAGTGGGTGTGGAGTGGGGAGGAGATAATTTAGACATTGAACATGGTTAAGAAGTGGTGTTAGGATAGTTGATAGATTGAAGACCTAGCCTTTGAGGGTGTGAAAAGAGATGAAGCAAGGTGTAGGATGGGAGTTCCAAATAGCAAGGCCATGATGGCTGCTACTGATGGGAGTGGCAGGTAGGGGAAACACACAGAAGTCCAGACTCAGAAGAGTGACGAGGGTAAGCTGGTATGCAAGATTGGAAGATGTTGCAGAGATAGGATGCAACAAGGTCATAGGGAATTTGTAGATGAGGATTCTGAAGTGCATTGGAGAATTGGGTGCTTGTGGAGGCCAGAAAGGCTGGAGGCAATAGATGGAGACTTTGCGCAGTATAGGATGTGGGAGGTGGAATGCTGGAAAAGTTGCGAACTTATGTAGGGTGGACACAACAGGCAGTGAGGAGAATGCTGGACAAAGACATGGATGATTTTTTTTGGTGGGGAGGGAGGTAGGGGTAGAGATGGGCAAAATTTCATGGGAAAAGGGGGTCTTGGTGATGTACTGGAAAAGGAGTCTGAAGTTCAGTTCAGGACACTAAGGCTGCGTAACTGTTAAATTCACCCTCAGCAAGCAGGGAAGGGAAGTGGAATCAGGGTTCAGAGTTTCTAGCGAGAACCAAACAGAACTCCTTTGGTCATGCCAATGATTAATTATACTGGAGCCCTTCACTGAATTAATTTAGGTAAAATTGAATCCCTGCGTGAGGATGCTGGGATTGATGTCCAGGTCAAAGTTGACGTGCACAGAAATTTGAATGTAGAAGAGTTGGACTTTGCTCCACACTATTGCGGTGTAGATTGCGTGGGCTATAAAGATTGCCTAATAAATTTTATTAAGGAAGCTTGTGCTGCAGGCAGCATCTGGCTGCTCTGGCAGAAAACAATCAGAAGCATCTGCAGTTAATTGCATAATTGTTGAGTGGAGAATAGAACCAGTAAGGTTGGCTGATGAAGTGGCAACTGTGCAGGGAGGATTTTTATTTCATAAGAGCATCACTCTGGTGGCTGATAAATGCTTACAGAGCTGTAAGGGGAAAGGTCCTCGGCCCACCCCCCACCCCCCACCCCCAGTACTTTATCTAAGTTGCCATTCTTTTATGGGTGAGCCTCTACAATAAATTTGAGCACATCATCAATCACAGGAGCATCACAGCCAAACCCTATCTTATCTTCACAGAGGTCCACACACTTGCACCTCCAGTAAATTAAAGCAAAGATGGGAACTTGGTTTCTCTCTCCGAAGGCTCTGAGGCAAACTGTAGCATTCCTACCAGACTCCAGCTAAGAACAGCTAACTCAACACAGAACGAGGATCAAATCTGATACCTTCCTCATTTGTATGCTCAGTTAGTCACTAGCTTAACCAACTGAGTCACCAGAATGTTTTGAAAGCTAAAAGTTACCACCAAGACTAATGCCATTGTTAACTAAAGATTGAAAGTATGAAAGCTTTCTCACAATCCTAGTAATCTGATTTCACTAGTCAATGGAATTGAAATAATGAATAACTATTGTCATAATGAGTTACAATGTCTTGTTTCGAGTTATTGCATTGATGTATTATAGCAATCTAAAATAGAAATTAACTACAATACTATTATGAATGTTAATGTTGATATATTTCTTAATGTAGCTCAACTTTAATTTATCACTTAATAATTCAGTTCGTTTTTTAAAAAAGTTATAACTGAATCACTGTTCATGAACTAAACAAATGTCGAACTTAATCCAACTTTTATAATAATCATATAATTTTGGGCTCAGTCAACAAATATAAAATGTCACATTTATAATTTTTCTTTTACCAATCACACCAATAATACAGTAATGCAATCATTCAGTTTAGCTCTTTACACATAGGTCATCTTAAGTGTTCACCTAAATGGTTGTGAGATTATGTGCTTCATGGAGTTTATGAAATTTATTATTTTGGGGGGAAAAAAACTTTTAAAATGGTTTCAGAAAGCAGTAACAAAACTACTGTATAAAAGTTCACCTTAATAAAGCACAAATACAATACCAATGTGAGCTTAATTAAAAAATGCATACGATTCTTATTACCAAAATATGATTTCCTTTCTTGAAAACAATGTATTACAGAGAAGGCAATTAATGTATGTAAAATTTCATGTATTTATGTTCAATGTAATAATTAAAACATTTATCTACATCATTTAATTAGAAATAAAGGAAGCCTTGCATTTATATAGCGCCTTTCACAACCACATGACGTCCCAAAGCGCTTTACAGCCAATGAAGTACTTTTGAAGTGTAGTCACTGTTGTAATGTAGGAAACACCGCAGCCAATTAGCACATAGCAAGGTCCCACAAACAGCAGCAGGATAATGATTGGATAATCTGTTTTCGTGATTTGGTTGAGAGATAAATTTTGGCCAGGACACTGGGAATAACGTCCCTGCTCTCCTTTGAAATATTGCCATAGGATCTTTTATGTCCACCTGAGAGAGCAGACAAGGTCTCGGTTTAACGTCTCATCCAAGAGACAGCACCTCTGACAGTGCAGCACTCCCTCAATACTGCGCTGGAGTGTCAGGTGAGATTATGTGCTCAAGTATCTGGAGTGGGACTTGAACCAACAATCTTCTGAGTCAGAGGCAAGAGTGCTACCCACTGAGCCACGGCTGACACCGGACACGGCTGTCAAGACTTCTTTTAATTAGAAATAGATAAAGGACAAGAATAGGATGCCTCACTAGTAGCCAGTTAGTATGGTTATTTTAGTTCTGAGAAATAGCTCTCATGGTTTTATCATTTCTAAATGACAGCTTTAACTGGTGAACTCCTAAAATTTCACAAATTTTAGTACAATTGACTTCATTAATTCAGAAAGAACCTGTTCAGTGCGTTGCACTATTTGTGTTTCTTCTTAGCTATGAACGTTCTTAAATTATTTGTCAGCCTAGCTTACATACTCAAGTTCTGGAGTGGGCTTGAACCCATAACATTCTGAATTAGAGGCGAGGGTGTTATCAAATGAGCTAAGCTGCTACAATCATGCACAATGCATTATAGAATAATGAATAACTTAATAACTTGAGAACGTAATAGCCTAGAATGGAAAGGGTTAATCAGGATAGCAACAGGGATCCTGCAGCTAACTTGAGTAACTGCTGCTATGCTTTATTTTTATATAAGGTTACCAAGTATATTGCAGTAGTGTAGACTTTTAATCTTTTCTTTGCAAAGCATGATGAGTATAGTTTTTAAGCCTCAATGTACTTTTATACACGCTTGCTCAAGATGGAGGTCAATAAACTGTTGAACTGAAACTGACCCCTACAGCACTGGTCACAATAATTGGGTTGCTTGTATGAGCTAATCCCCAAATTGGGAAAGTGCCCTAGTGGGCAGGTACCAGTATTTTTAATTGGACCTTATATGTGTAAAATAATTGCCTACTTTAGATTAGAACTGATGGTCTCTAATTCTGTAATTTAGTACGACTATGGTCACCAGATTCACTTGGTTGCACAACAGTTAACTGCAGGAAGAATGTGCTACCTGATAAGATAACAGAAAAAAAGAATTGTACTGATCTTGTTAGCTCAACTGAAGGAAGATATATTCTAATATGTTAACCGAGTTAACAATAAAGTATAGGTTTGCTTATTAATTTCTCCTTATATGGAATTGTTTCTGGCATAATCATTTAATGGGTAGATATGCCAGTAGTCACAGAGCAGTGATAAGAAAGGGTATATAGGGAGAGGGTCTGCACCCAGGTGGGGAGCTGCGCTGAACCTCCACAGAGAGATGTCGCTGGCCATGCTCCAAGAATAGGTTAACTACTATATCCTGTAAGTAAGGTTGCCCTCGTGCGCTCATACTATTGTGATCAATGTTGCATGTTTTGTACATTACAACAATGACTACACTTCAAAAAGTACTTAATTGGCTGTAAAGCGCTTTGGGACGTCCGGTGGTCATGAAAGGCGCTATAATAAATGCAAGTCTTTCTTCTTTCTTTCTATGTTTTGCTGGACTTCGAGCTTCCATCATTAAACAAAGATTAAATTGATATATATTCGTCTGTGATTTCTAAGCCTGATCCCAAATTATATGGAAAGACAAAACACAGTGATTAAATTATCTAACACACTGGAGAAGTTCATACGTTATAATTCAAATCTCAAATGCACAGACCAAACTAAGGCACTAAGTGGTATGTAATACTGCTCGTCTGCAGAACACTTTTCTTCCCTACTGTAATGAATAAGAATAATAGAAGGAATGTGCTTTGGGATTAAAGATACATCAAAGGTGAAGTTGTGGGAGTAGTAGGGAATGCTAAAGATGGAAGTGTGATACAAGGTGAACCTGCCAGGTAGATGATGGGTGAGGGGTAAACAACATAGAAAGTGAGGCAAAGTTAGGAGACATTGGCCTAGAAATTCCGTTCCCTACGGGTGTGTACGTGCTGTGTACTCACCCGTAGGGCCAACGGAAGTGCCGGTTTTACACATACACTGCACATGCGCTGGAAACCGGCACTTCCGTTCTCTGCAGAAAGGGCATCCCAGGTCAAACGCCTGCGCCAGATAGGCAGCGCATACGGCAGAAACTTCCGTTTTTTTCACACTGGCTTGAGTCCAGTTAAGTCGGGAACAGCTGCGCCTAGAAAAGCAGGCGCAAGGCCTGCTTTTAGCAGGCTAATAGTTTAAGAATGTAAAAAAAAAATTTTTTTCCACTGATTTATCATTTTAAAATACTTTAAAGAAAAGTAAGTTTATTTTTAGTCCCGTTAAAAACTTTAATTATTTTATTCAAAAATTAAAATTTTTGTTTAAAATAGTTAATTTATGTAATTTATAGTCATTTTAAAAACGTGATTTTTAAAAAAAATGTATTTGAAGTTTTACTTATGTTTTGGGGCTGATCTCTTCATAGATTTGACAGGTCTTCCTGTCAAATCTATGAATGGAGATTCCCTGCTCTGATTGGCTCCCCATGGCCCACGTGATCCCAGGGACGCTGCAAACTAGCTGCGCCCCTGGGATACGCGTGCCCTGCACACCGGTAGTTTGAAGAGGCACAGCAACAGAATTCTGTGCCTCCCGGGAGCCCTCCGGTCCAGGCGCAGATTTTTCCGAATCGCAGCCCTCCGCCCTCGGGAGGGCTGCGAACGGAATTTCTGGGCCAATAAGACATGGATAGTATGAGGGGAAATTATGTAGTGTCTCAGAGGAATGCAAAGTACACAGTGAGGGAGAACAGCTGTCAACATTGGAAAATATTAGGAGTGAGAATTACGATCAAGGAGGAGTGATTGCACTGCAAACTCATTTATAATTATATTGAACTTTGTTTATTTTTAGTGACATACATCAAAACAGGTTACATTTTAAACCAAAAATGAGTATCGTCACTCTCTCAGCCAATGCCACTTTTGGGAAGGGGAAACAAAAGGGAAAGAGAGGAAAAAAAGGAAGGGTGGGAAAGTACAAATATTTTTCAAACTAAGTTTTTTGTTTCATTACTGTTGTTTTTCTCTTCTTCCAACCACTCTTTCAACTGCTTTTATTTCCTCAGATTATCTCTTTCCAGGCTTCATTTCCTATTCCACTTCCTTCTCTTCACTTAATTTTCTTTTCTCTTCTGTTTCTCTCCTCTCCCATCTCTGAGTAAATCATACAATCTTCAATCTCAGGCTCAACAGGTAAGTCTGTAAACATTTCCACTGCAGAACTGACATTGTAAGGCAAGTCCCAGCCATATTTGAAAATGCAATGCAATGGTAATGGCTGGATAAGTACTAATCTTACCGAATAAGTGTGCATAACCATAGAGGTCAAGAGGAAGTGAAGGGAATGTACATTGTATACATTTTTTTTTTTAACAGTACAACTCCCAAAGTTCTTTGCATAATTCACTGGACATCACATACAAAACTGACCAATTTTTCCTACTACACATTTAATCAGTTCATCTTCAGCTATATTGAAAATAATTTCTGCAGTCCAACTTGCCACTCACGAGGTATGAAACCTTCAAATCTGTACAAGGATAAATCAGCCAAATTGAGAGTCACAGTAACTCTCCCACCAGGAGGATCAAACAGGTTTATTCCACTTCAGTTTAATTTGCAATGGTCTTTAAGATATTCTGCACCCAACATTTTGCAATACATATGTTTCTAGGGTTGTTAGATTAAAAAAAAACTATTCTAAATTACATGCTTGTTTTCAAATGATTTTGACGTACTTTTGAACCCTGGATTTGTAGTGGCAGAAGAAACAAAGCCAGCTTCATGGTGCTCATAGTAGTATTTATTGTGAAACTGCAGACAAGGATTAGGGGGAAAAAACAGATGGATGTGTACACAAGCTACATCAAGAGACAGGACAACTAATGAATACATACATATAGATAGATAGATAATAAAAGCACTAATATATACTGAACATAGCATTCCAATGCAATCACTGTAGACTACCTATAATTGGTGATAGTAATATTCCACAGCACTTTAAGGTATATTTACATAGCAGCACGGTTTTTGGTAAACAGATGCTGTGCCAGCCTCCCAGTGCCATTGTCCCCCATTTACATTTTCAGCCCATGCTGATCTTCATCAGGGGCCGGACAGAACAGAGCTGGCACATCTCGTGGCAGCTCATGAACAAGATAATTCAGCTAGTTTATATTTCTAACTGGAGCTGATGCTGAGAGACCTGCGCCTTTAAATAACCTTGTGAAAGTTATACCACAGTGTTCTTTGCAGTCAGTTTACCACAGTCTTCTTTGCAGTTAGTTTACTACAAAGTTTCAAAGGACTAAAAACACCACGGGGTGGGGGGGTCATTTTACAAATCTGCATGGCTGGCAGGGAATCTCATGCACTGGCACTGCAAATTGTAAATTTAGGCGTGTATTGATCACAAATTTCTGACCAGTAAAATCAATTCTCTAGTATGTACCCAAATCACCAGTTTGTGCTACCGGTGGGAAAAGCTCCCAGCAGAGCAAACATGGAAATTGACCCCTAAAATGCCACAAATAATAACATTAAACAGTTTTAACTTCCATCAACCGTCTATCATTACTAGTTGATCTCCTGTGATGTTGCACAGGGGGAGGCCAGACCAGGTGCAGTGTTCAGGTGAATTGTGGAAGAGGCCAGGGGATCATTGGACCAAGGTGTGCAGATGTAATTCAGTCCCCATTTTAAATTCATACATTCTGCCCTTATAGTTCCATTATAAATGCCTATGCTCATATTTATAATAAAAACTGCCCAAGCAAACCTGTCCATCTGTAATTATACTGTTCCACTAGTGGTGGCGTTGTAACACATCCACTGGAGGAAGGGTGCAATTACAGTGCGACAAGTTTACATAGGGAGTTTTCAATAAAAATGTGGACATAGGAACTTACAATGGAAAAAGTTGTCAGGAAGTGCACCAAGTGTTGGGATTGGAAAAAGCATTATCATCTATAATAGATAGATTAGAAATAATTTTTTTATCATTTGTCACAAAAAAATTGACTACCATTGTGAAGCTTCTAAGCACTGGGCCAAGGCTGAAGATCTTGAGATTAACAAATAGAAACAAAATGTTCAGTATATATTACTTGTAACAACAGGAATGGTTTATTTCAGGCTGTAATCTAATCAAAGGGTTCTGGTGATTATATAAACTACCAGGACCTCACTCTTAGTTAAGATTAGAACCCCAGTAATGACTCCTTGTTTTCCATTACTCTACCCAATAAAATACCCAACTCACATAAAGAATGCCCAACATATACATACTTTACCACTCAAACAACAAAGGTAAAGGCAGCAGTTGTGCGTAAAGCAGTGTTGTCCAATAGAAATTGCTGACTAGCCACAGGTGTGGCTACGGTGATACCATTTTAACCACATGCACTAATTTTAGTAGAAAAAGCCTTACATACACTCACACAATGCGGGTAAATGTACTTCACGTGTATATTTTCTTACAAACATCTACCGCCATTCAGTAACCAAGGAAGTAACGCACTCACATCGATCAAAAAACACTCACACACCCTGCTTTTCGTCTTATCATTTTACCAATAAACGCATTAAACGTTAAAGTACACATGCATACGACACGCGAATGAGTATTGAAATCACATGCCTAACGACAGTGTCTATTACTCATTTTTTATTTACTAATCAGAAATGTAATTAGCTACATCTGGGTTCCCAATTAGCCACATGTGGCTAGTGACCAACGTGTTGGACAACACTGGCGTAAAGCTACAGAACATGATAGGATGCCTTATTGCCAATGAGAACAGAAACTGCTTTCGAAGCAGGCACATCACAGATGAACAAATACAAGAAACAGAGAGCGTGCACACACACACACAGTAAAATTCAGGTAGAATGTGGGACACTTTACTGCTTGCATTTCTTTTTAGGTTTCTATGCCAATATTTTAAATGAGCAGCATGCCTTAATTAAAGACCACTGAAAAAATTGTGATTTATTGGTCAGTTACTTCTTGACAATTAAAAAAGTCATACCCTAATTTTGGTCTGACTCGTCATTAAGTTTCCTAGGATGACTATTTTTGCTTTTCAGCTCACGCAAGAGGCCACATTGCTCTGTGTTTCTCACTTTTATTGCATTCTCTCAAGGAATTTTTGGTTCTTACAACCCCATGCGGATAATCTTTTGCGAAAGGAAACAGTAACTTGATGCATTGTCCAAAAACAAGAACAAATTTAAATTTGCATTGCAGGAATCGGAGCAAGATATTCCTAAATGTAGCAAGCGATTTTATAGTGGAAAAGCCTAGGCAAAAATCAATTTTACAAAATTATTACTTCCTGGTGACATACTGAAAAAAAGAACGAGAGGTCAAACATTTTTTAAGAAACTTGTTACATGAAAGAGTTATTCATTCACTACTATTCAACAGGACAATACATGAAAGGCAAGTAAGTTGTCGGTGTACATCCTAAATTATGCAAATATCAAAATCATAGAATGTTAATAGCACAGAAACAGGCCATTTGGTCCATCAAGTCTGTGCCGATATTTTTCTCCACATCCCACTCCCCGATTACTCCCTACACCCCCTCAATATCTCTCTAGCTCCTTTTTAAAAGAATTTATAGAATTTTCTTCAACAATTTGTGACAGACATTTCCACATTAAAGCACCCTCTGTGTAGAGAATTTTTTTCTAACCTTCAGTTTAATTGTGATCATCTGAAATGTGTGCCCTCTTGTTATATGTCACTGACCAATGTAAATAATCCATAATTATTTACCCTATCATAACCTCGAAGGCCTCCATAAGGTCACCCCTTAACCTCCTCAGTTCTAGTTTAAAAAAGCACTAACTTCTCCAATCTCTCTTCATAATTGTAACCCCTTATCTCTGGTAACATCCTATGCTGCACCTTTTCCATTGGTTTTATATCCTTCCTATAATGGGGTGTCCAAAACTGAATGCAATATTCCAACTGCCATCTAATTAAGATTTTCTACAAGTTCAGTATCACCTCCTTGCTTTTGTATTTTATGCCTCTAGATACAAAATCAAAGATTCTTTTTATAGCCTTATCTACTTTGAAGACACCTTTAATGACCTATGCATCTGTCTGTATACTAAAATCCCTCTTCCACTTTATTTAAAACCTTTCCATGCAAGATGCATTTGCTTTCTCTATTATTAACCAAATGCATTACTTCACATTTTTCTACATGGTACTACAGCTACCCATCCTGCTAGCTCATATGCTCCTGCATTCTTTTGCAACCTTTGTCACAATTTTCCATATCCAATTTGATGTCATCAACATGTTTCAATAGTATTCCCTTAATTTCTCTGAGTCCAGATCATTTATATGTATAGTAAATAAGAGCAACCCCAATACAAACTAATACGAAACACCATTCACTACACCTATCCAATTCTGAGAAACTTCCTTTTAATGCTGCCCTTTGCTTTCTTCCCTCCAACCATCTTTCTCTCCATTTAGTAACATTCCCCTTAATTCCATGCACCATACTTATCAAGTGTTTTCACCTCAGCTGCTAGGTGTGTCTCGTGACCCCTTTATATTATAGAGCTACTTTAAGAAGTGGTTCTGTAATATTACAGGAATTGTAGCTCCACTTACATTTATAGGATGCATTTCACAGCACTGGCGGCAAGATACTTTCCTCATGTGCAATTGTTTGAAAGTGTTTAATTTCTGATTACAGATCAGGAGTGAGAATTCTAGCTGATCTCTCCTCCTTAGCTAGGGCCAGAGGCCAATTGTAGCTGCCATCCCCTGTTGAGACCAGCTAATTCCACACATATCAAAAATCAGAAAAGAAGGTAATTAAATGCACCACCATCCAGCAAACAGTTGCAACTTTTGTCTTTGCAGTAAAAAATGCAGTGGTTAAAAAATAAAACCAAAAGATTAAAAATGTGGTAAGTAAAGGAATAGCATCGTGGGGGATATTTCCTGTGTTTGGTATTTGTAGCGTAATCGTAAACAGGTTCTTTATATATGTGTGTTGAGCATTTTGCTACAAACAGTAAACAGAGAAATTCTTCCAGTATCTTCACTTTAAAAAAAAAACTCAAACACAACTCCAATACTGCTGCTTTAAGTATTTTTGTGGGCTGAAGGAAAAGTGTTTGATATTTTATGAATTGTATAATTTACAAATATATTTTTCTTAAATTCAAAAATATAAGAAAATGTGTTTCTTATAGTTGGTTTTGACAGTAAATAAATCATAAGTAATTTTTACTGGAATAAACTACAGCTGAAAAGGTCACTGGTGTAGTGACAAAATAATAAAATCTACAGTCCAGCAAGATTGCAAGTTTTTTTTAAAGTATGCTCCCTTTATGGCTTTATTGGTGAGCCATACAGGCCGGACGGTTCCAAGTTCAATCCCCAGTCTGTGTTAAATTAGCTGATCTCAGGCAGGATGCTATAACTCACCTCAGTGTCTTGAGTTGGGGTGGGGGTGGGGGCACAAATCAGTCGCTGTCCAGTTCCTGATTACTATCCAGTGATTACTGTTGGAAAGTGAGTGGATGTGTATGTCAGGAGAGGATCAGCTGTGATGCCACCACTGTTGAATAGAATGTCAACAGTCATTGGGATCATACATTTAAAAAATGGCCATTTGGGTGAGGTACCAGAGGGTGGTCAACGCCTGTAGAACCATATCCCAACAGGAGGGCAACTGGAGAAAACTGGCTCAAAGAAAGTGCATCAACTGATTGTAAAAGATTGTTTGTAAAAATTCTGCACAAGAATCTTCCCAACCATGCAAGTGCAATGCCTCATGTCAGAATGTATGTAATGATCCATTGAATCAGTTACACCCATCCCCTGTCCATTGGCAAATCTACTGGGTTCCAGTGTAGCAAATCAATATTAGAGTAAAGTGCTTTCACAGTGATATTGTACAAGATTTGTGATTATCAGAAATGTATAGTTTTTAAAGTTATGTCTCTGTTGTCCACTGAAACTTGACATGCAGATTTAACATCCTCATCTATCAATAACAAATTATCAGTTAAAAGTTAAGGATAATTTCAGGGATGCTAGATATTTTTCATCCTACAGGATATGAAGTTTAGGCAGAACTAAAAGCACAATGTGTGATCTTGATCGGCCAGCACATGACAATAACTGAATTCGCACTTTGCAGAATTAAGTATGCCATGTTAATCAACATAATCACCTCTTTAATCCTACAGATAAAATTAGATTACCTACCATAGGTATGGTTTCCCTCATTCTTTGAAAGCATTTCAACCTCCACATACAAATGAATACACAGTCATTCAACAGGGGCATTACCACCTAGGGACACTGGCCCTATAAGAACATCCGCAGCCATCTTGTTCAGATGTTCTTTCCCACATCCACCGTATATAATGTGCTGCCCTGAGCCACACATTAGCTTTTTGACTAGGAGAGGCAGAAAGACCAAGTAGAAACAATGAGAGAATGTAACTTACACATGAAAATGATCAAAGTTCCAAGTTGCTCCAAAGTCAGAAAGAGGACCAGATGGTCGGAAAGTAAGAAGCTTTGTATGTGGAGGCTGAAATACGTTGAAAGAAGAAAGACTGTAGCTAGAGATGGTAATCTTACATTCTGCCCTATTTGTCCAACTTCTACAAACAGATAAATTATACTGAGTCATGCAATAATTGGAGGTGGGAATTCAATCGGCTCAATGTTAGAGCCAATCTGGAACACAGCTACACTGAAATGCTTGGGGGGAGAAATTCATTATAGCCCTGTTTGGGGCACTAACTTTTAAAAGTTGAGAAAATTAGCACCAGGCTCTAATGTTTCTAAACTTTAAAAAAATTTGGTTTTGCGCTCCAGCAGGCGGGGCGGAGACTTCAGCAGCGTTGCACACTGGGCCGTGCAGCGCTGCCGCGTTCAAAGGCTCCTTCCCTCCCTTAAAGGGAAGGGCCATCGCTGCAGGCTCTGCAATATAAAAAGTACCTACCTGGACCACTAAGGCAGCCGTGATCCCACGCAATCAGCCCGGCACTCAAGCAGAGTGCCGGGCCCGCGAAAAAAACTGGAACAAGAAAGGTAAGTTTTTTTTAAACTTGCCTCGGCCACCTCGCCTTTAATCATCGCCCCCGAAGCGGACGGCCGCCCGATGCATGCCTCCTGCAACTGTCGGTATTTTCGACCGGCGCCGCTGCAGGGGCGGAAGTCAATTCCGGGTCCGGGGCACTACGAGGGCAATGCGCACGGCGATGATGTCACGATTTTTGGGCAAAGGAGATTGGGGCGCAATGCCGTAGCGCTGCGGCAAAACTCCCACCGAATATGGCGGGAATCGGTGTTAGCGCCACGCCCGGTCGCAAAGCCGTTTGCGTCCCATTAGCGCCCCCGGGGGCGCTAATGGGAGACGCAAAGGCACCCAATTTCACCCCCTTGGTGTCTTGAACGGTTAGATAAAAATCCTAATACAAAGAAGTGTCTTCCACAATGTCCAGACATACCCTTCTTATATTGGCCTAAAAGGTGGTTGCTGCAAGGATAAACTGACAACATTCTTCTACCTACGCATGATCAATGCTTAAACCTTCCAAGTGCCCTTTGTGAATCTGGATACTAACTTTCCTCCAGGGATGGACAAGAGACTAACAGCAGCAATACAGACTCTCAATGAAGTAGCAGACAGCCCTTCATTATGTAAGGAAAGCTGCATTGTTACACCCCAATCGGTTAAAATTGTGGAGGTATACGTTCTTCTGTTCACGGTTAGTGAAAATGTTAACGTGAATGTATCATGGGTTTCCCTATTTTAAACTCCCTCTGACGTTTTCACTAACAGATCCATGATCTTGCACCAATAAACACACCTCTTATTCTTATAGGTTCTAAAATGGAAATGTTTTGACGGATGACTCAGATCCCCATTCTGAGCAGCGGGTGACTTTCACCCTAGTAAATTCAGTGTTTTCATTGAGTTTGTGGCATCACTGTTAAAAATGGCCGTTCCATCATGTATTTTCTTCGATTTTTTAAAATATATACATAACAACTGATGAACTACTTTGGTTCAGTTTCCTTTATTCTTTTGATTGTTACTTTATTCTTAGCCTTTCGTAAATAGAGACTCTTGGAGGGTCTCTTCCACTGGAAGAAAAGAAACCTCATTTGATTAGTCTGATCCTTCTTAAGAGCCAGTCCATCAACTAGAAGCTTTGATGGGCACTAAGGCATATTTGTCTTTCCATCCGTAGCCTTAAATCATGAAGGTTCAGTGATCCTGCTGCTAAGATGTCCAGGACCCAAGTTTTCCATGGCAAGTACGGAGTCATTAAGATGCCTGTGGTTTTCTCCAAATATTTTGATCCTGGGTATAAAAGGAAACAGAAAAAGCATAAAGGAAATTCCTATTGCAAGAGACAGACAGGCCATTGAAAGCTCCTGCAACAAAATCTTGGTAATCTTTTGTCATGAAAGATTGCCAAGAGATCATTTCTGTCTAACCCACTTGTCGAAAAGCATCTGAGTCATTCTGCAGTGGAGTCCATTTCGGTAGCTAGACTTCTGCATGCCTGCAAGGTGATCGATGATGAGATTTTCCTGAAACCAGTGACATATCTCCAAGGCATTGTTACTAAAGGCAGTGACTTCCATATAATTTATATACCTTACTACGGTAGAAAGTTCTGTTCAAGCATATTGATTTGTTGCAGAGCTGTTCATTGAAGAGCTGGACTAGCCTACGATGGTTTGAACCTTTTTTTTGTTAGGAAGAGTATGAGAACTAGGAAGGTAGTGCAGGAGTCCCCTGGGTCCATCTCCCTCTCCAACAGATTTTCCGTTTTGGATACTGCTGGGGGAGATGGTTTCTCAGGGGAATGCAGCAAGAACCAAGTCCGTGGCACTACGAGTGGCTCAGCAGCACATGAGGGGAGGAAAAAGAATGGGAGAGCAATAGTGATAGGGGATTCTATCGTAAGGGGAACAGATAGACGTTTCTGTGGCCGCAGACGTGACTCCAGGATGGTATATTGCCTCCTTGGTGCCAGGGTCAAGGATGTCACTGAGCGGCTGCAGGACATTCTGAAGGCAGAGGGTGAACAGCCAGAGGTCGTGGTCCATATCGGTACCAACGACATAGGTAGAAAGAGGGACGAGGTCCTGCAAGCAGAATATAGGGAGCTAGGAAATAAATTAAAAAGCAGGACCTCAAAGGTAGTAATCTCAGGATTACTCCCAGTGCCACGTGCTAGCGAGAGCAGAAATAGGAGAATAGACCAGATGAATGTGTGGCTGGAGAGATGGTGTAGGAGGGAGGGATTTAAATTCCTGAGGCATTGGGACCAATTCTGGGGAAGGTGGGACCTGTACAAGCTGGACGGGTTACACCTCGGCAGAACCGGGACCAATATCCTCGCTGGGGGGTTTGCTAGTGCTGTTGGGAAGGATTTAAACTAGTTTGTCAGGGGGCTGGGAACCTAAGTGTGGGCCCAGAACGGAGAGAAACAAAGCTGGAAGTGCAAGTTAGAAAAGTAGTCAGCAAAACTAGTAGGGAGCAGAAACAAAGGCCAACAGTAAAGAGGGTCAAAGTGCAGAAAAATATTAAACAGGCAAAGTTGAAGGCACTTTATTTACATGCACGTAGCATTTGCAACAAGGTGGATGAATTAATGGCACTAATAGAAGTAAATGGGTATGATGTAATTGCCATTACAGAGACATGGTTGCAGGGTAACCAAAGCTGGGAACTAAATGTTCCAGGGTACTCAACATTTAGGAAGGACAGACAAAAAGGAAAAGGAGGCGGCGTAGCGCTGTTAATAGGGGATGAGATTGGTACGGTAGAGATAAAAGATCTTGGCTCAGCAGATCGTGATGTAGAACTGGAATCAGTTTGGGTGGAGCTAAGAAACAGCAAAGGGCGGAAAACATTGGTGGGAGTTGTGTATAGGCCACCAAACAGTAGTGGTAATGTAGGGCACAGTATCAATCAAGAGATTAGAAGTGCATGTAACAAAGGCAATACGGTAAACATGGGGGACTTTAATCTACATATTGACTGGGCAAATCAAATTACCACTAATGGTGTGGAGGACGAATTCGTGGAATGCATGCGAGATGGTTTCCTGGATCAGTATGTGGAGGAACCAACCAGGGAACAGGCTATTCTGGATCTGGTACTGTGTAAAGAGAAAGGGCTAATCAATAATCTTGTGGTAAAGGGGCCTTTAGGGACAAGTGACCATAATATGATTGAATTTTATATTAAGTTTGAGAGTGATGTAGTCCAATCTGAAACTAAGGTCTTCAATCTAATCAGAGGAAACTACAAGGGTATGAGGGACAAGTTGGGAGACTACACTAAAAGGTATGAAGGTGGACATACAATGGCTAACATTCAAGGAAATAATGCATCATTTGCAACAAACATATATTCCTCTAGGGCATAAAAACCCAAAAGGAAAAGTGATCCAACCATGGCTAACAAAAGAAATTAAAGCTAGTATTAAGTCAAAGGAGGAAGCTTATAAAGTTGCCAGAAAAAGCGGTCAGCCTGAGGATTGGGATCTTTTTAGAAATCAGCAAAGGGTCCCCAAGAAATTGATAAAGAAAGGGAAAATGGAATATGAGCACAAACTATCGAAAAATATAAAAACGGATTGTAAAAGCTTCTATAGGTATGTGAAAAGGAAAAGATTGGCGAAGGTAAATGTAGGTCCTTTACAGTCAGAGACGGGAAAATTTATAATGGGGAATGAGGAAATGCCAGAGAAATTAAATAAATACTTTGTTTCTGTCTTCACGGAGGAAGACACAAAAAACCTCCCAGAAATACGAGAAAACCAAGAGTGTGGTGAGAATGAGGAACTTAAAGAAATTATTATTAGTAAAAAAAACAGTACTAGCAAAATCAATGGGACTAAAAGTCGATAAATCCCAAGGACTGGATGACCTACATCCTAGGGTTTTGAAAGAGGTGGTCATTGGGATAGTGGACGCATTGGTTGTCATCTTCCAAAATTCTATAGATTCTGGAACGGTTCCTGCAGATTGGAGGATAGCAAATGTAACCCCGCTATTTAAGAAAGGGAGAGAGAAAACGGGGAACTACAGACCTGTTACAGACATCAGTAGTTGGGAAAATGCTGGAATCTATTATAAAGGATGCAATAACTGGGCACTTAGAAACTAATAGTAAGACTGGGCAGAGTCAACATGGATTTATGAAAGGGAAATCCTGTTTGACAAACCTATTGGAGTTCTTTGAGGATGTAACTAGAGGAGTAGACGAAGGGGAACCGGTAGATGTGGTGTATCTGGATTTTCAGAAGGCCTTCGATAAGGTCCCACACAAGAGGTTGGTGAACAAAATTAGGGCACATGGAATTGGGGGTAATGTACTAGCATGGATTGAGAATTGGTTAACAGACAGAAAACAAAGAGTAGGGATAAACGGGTCTTTTTCAGGATGGCAGGCTGTGACTAGTGGGGTACCGCAAAGATCGGTGCTTGGGCCCCAGTTATTCACAATCTATATCAATGATTTGGATGAGGGGACTAAATGTAACATATCCAAATTTGCTGATGACACAAAGCTAGGTGGCAGTGTCAGTTGTGAAGAGGATGTGAAGAGGCTTCAAGGGGATCTCGACAGGCTCAGTGAGTGGGCGCGAACATGGCAGATGGAATATAATATGGATAAATGTGAAGTTATCAACTTTGGCAGAAAAAACCGAAAGGCAGAGTATTTCCTAAATGGTGAAAGATTGGGGAATGCAAATGCTCAAAGGGACCTGGGTGTCCTTGTACATGAGTCACTGAAAGTGAATGTGCAGCAAGCCATTAGGAAGGCAAATGGTATGCTGGCCTTCATTACAAGAGGATTTGAGTACAGGAGTAAAGAAGTCGTACTCCAATTATATAGGGCCTTGGTGAGACCACACCTGGAGTACTGTGTACAATTTTGGTCTCCTTACCTAAGGAAGGATATACTTGCCATAGAGGGAGTGCAACGAAGGTTCACGAGATTGATTCCTGGGATGGCGGGACTGTCGTATGAGAAGAGATTGAGTAAACTAGGCCTGTATTTTCTTGAATTCAGAAGAATGAGAGGGGATCTCATTGGAGCATACAAAATTATTACAGGGCTTGATAGGGTGGATGCTGGGAGAATGTTTCCCTTGGCTGGGGAGTCTGGAACCAGGGGCCACAGCCTCAGGATAAAGGGTAGGCCATTCAGGACTGAGATGAGAAGAAATTTCTTCACACAGAGGGTGGTGAATCTTTGGAATTCTCTGCCCCAGCGGGCTGTGGAGGCTCAGTCATTGGGTATATTCAAAACAGAAGTCGATAGATTTCTGACTAGTAAAGGCATCAAGGGATATGGCGATAGGGCCGGTGAATGGAGTTGAGGCAGAAGATCAGCCATGATCTCATTGAATGGCGGATAAGGTTCGAAGGGCTGAATGGCCTACTCCTGCTCCTATTTCTTATGTTCTTATGATTAGGCTCATACACTGAGTGTATTCTCTTCCCCATCTCTTTTACATGTGCACTTGGAGTTTGTGAGGGATGCATTAGTCACCAGAGTGTGACTGGTATGGTGACTATAGATTTCTATTTTTGCCTTTTGCTACCACCATTTTAATGAATCTTCCACCTCTTGATTGATCTCGATATATTCAGAAAATGCATTTGTGCTTTTCAGGAACCACTGTGCAAGAAAGTTCAACTGAAATGGTCTCATGAAAGCCCAGTGTCAAACATCACAAAATTGCTGTCAACATCAGCCTAAGATCTCTCTGCAGCACTAAGTTTAATCCTACTTTCTGCTAGGATACAAGAGCGTTTGAGTTCTACAGTGCTGCAGCTGTCTAGTGGTAATGAGATTGCGCCTAAAGTTGCATCAGACCAGACCCTTACGAACAGTTGGTCCTGCACTAATTATAACTAGTTTTTTTTTCAATTTATAAGGAAACCCAATGTCCCTAGAAAATTTAAGACTGACTGAATAACTGCCTTTGTTGCATAATCAACATCACTTAAAAGACAGATTATCTGGTCATTATCACATTGCTGCTTGTGAGAGCTTGTGCGCAAATTGGCTGCCGCGTTTCCTACATTACACTACAGTGATTACACTTCAAAAGTATTTCATTGGCTGTAAAGCACTTTGGGACGTCTTGAGGTCTTGAAAGGCGCTATATAAATGTAAGTCTTTCTTTTATATTAACGGGAAGCCCTGATATATGTGCTTCAATCTGTTAAGACTATCACTACAGACGAACGCTTTGCGCTTTGTGAATATTTCGAGTACTAACTTGAAGTCAAATGAGAGAACCTTCTTTTTATAATGTACTGTCTTTAATATTAAACATCCAGTACATTCTGTAAGGCTCTATAATCTCAATATGAAAGTACACAACCTTGGCAATCATGGTCACCAGCCAGTAGTGGAAGACTTTTTACCACCCACTGTCAGCTTCAAGGATTGTTGGGGCAGGGTAAACCTCTTTAAATCCCAACCTTGAGTGTGTCCATTACTGTACAAGTGAGAATTTTTCCACTTTCCTCACTAGCTATCCTAATGGCCTCTCTCAATAACATTACCAATTTAGTGACATCCTATGTCAAAATATGGACAGTTTTATGTGGTGCATTCACACCTACTAGTAACAGCCTAAACTCATTTCACCTAGGAGCTTTACTGCCAGCAGAGAGACCTTCATACCAAGGTACTAGAGGCGGAAGGACAGCACACTAATCCACTGCACTACCCAATTTCCTGGGTGAAATGTCTGGTGAGTCAGGATTCTGAGGCAGCTAAGATTCATCGTCACCTTGGTCACCCAGTTTCCAAAAGGATATACTTTTAAGCAGTCTGGGACGTCTTCCTGGTTGTCTGAATAGATTCAACTTGTTTTGGTTGATTAGTACAATATGAAAGGTCCTGCTGTCTTGACTGGTGCCGTTGAGAAGCTAGTGATGTCTACCACAAGTATTGGCACTGGCATTGGAAAATCGCTGCTTTGGTTATCTGTATACATTCTGTCCATTATTAGAGAAGCTTTTCATAAAAAAGGAAATGGTTTAAAACCAAATTTTTGAATAAGTTTTGTAGGGATCATTTTCAAAGACTCCTTCCTGTGTTTATAGGAATTGCATCAGTAACTGTATTTACTGAACAAGGCTGATCCTGTGTCTCGGAGGCTCATACAAACTACTCATACAAATGTCAAAATCTGAATTGATTGTGAATTGTAGAATACTTTGCTGAAATCAATGCTTGTAACACTTTTGTAAAGCCTTCAATGCTTTAGTCGCTCTCTTTGTTCTGGAGGCAGATAGCACTGGAGTGGCTTCAAATTCAGAAGTCAGGTAATTTTGTGACCGGATCTGGTGTTCTTGAGGACCCTCAGCACCTTCTTCCTAGCCTTCTGTGTGCTACCTTTATGCAACATTTCTAAGAGCAGTCCTTTCCTTATCTATACTTGCTTCTCTTTCTGACCTGGGCCAGAAATTTTGATCCTTAGAAGAACTTTTATTAAGACTGGAGCTGTCATCACACTCCTGGAAATTGTGCAAGACAAACAAGTGTCATTGGTGTCAGTCATTAAGAAGAAGCCATAGTATTCGATGCAGATCTTAAAACTAGGTATTAGCATCAACCAGATATCTGCCCAAGGATCTGACTTGTAAAGCTCAAGCAAAGTCTGTTTATATAATAAGGGTGAGGAACAGCACCTGACCAACTTGGAAGGATAAGGAGCAAAGTTCTTAAATGGCCAGTATCCCTTGTTATTTTTCCCTTTTGATGGAGAAATTTCATTTGTATGTGGACGTTAAATGCACGAGGAAGAATTTTCACTTTTTGACTTGATTCATCTTTTATTAAAAATATAGATCTTTGTTGATTTTCAGTATTTTTTCCCCAACCTTTTGCAATCTGCATGCATGAGACTGGATATCTTAGTGAAATGTTTATAGTAAAATGCTGACAACTTTGAGTTCAAACACAGGGTGGGAAAAATCATTTATAAAAAAAACACAAAAGCATTTGCCATGCTTGCTGGATCATTCTTTTGTTATTTTTTTTAACCATACAGTAACATTTACACTACAGTTACAAATATAAGTATATTGATTGTCATAACATTTTCCCCATTTCCTATCTATATTTTCAACAGGACTAACTGTAGCCGATTTTAAGAAACTCAAACGCAGATGTGGAAGAAAAATGTCAAAACATCTATATTTTCGATTTTTGATTTAGATAATACTTAATTTTTTGATAATTTCAAAATTAAAAAAAATCAAAGACACTACATTCAGGCCCTTTAAAGTGCAATATATTTGTTAAACTGCAGTTGTAGATACTGGAAAGTTTCACTAAAATTACGTTTGCAATTTAAAAGAGAAAAAGGATCAAAAGTAGATAAAATCAGTGAGCTAACATCTCTGGGACATCTATAGGTTTCAATACAGTTTCCTCAAGAAACTTACTGCAGCATAAATTGGTAGTAAACAGAATTGGACAACTATGCCAGAGATATGACAGTATTATAGCACATTATATTAATTACCAGTAAACTACTGAAATTAGTATCAGTATGCCAGTGAATCACGTGAGAATATTCTGCTACACGGATATCACAATAAGTCTTAGTACCATAATATTCAGGTCACCACAGCACTGCTACTGTCATTCATAAAATCTACTCATGATGACACTTCCAAAAGCAGAAAAATCATAATGGTATGTGTTACCAATTCAATCTTTCAGTTCAAAATCCTAGGTGGAAGGAATAGAAGCATTTAAAGCTGCCCTACAATGGTTTATGTTGTCACAGGAGAGACTTTGACTAAATTACAACTTCTTCCACATCATCATTGTTCTGTAGCTACTTTTCACAACAGTTAGATAAATATGTAGTACTGTACAAAGAAGCTAACAAAACACTGTTCATTCAGTATTAAACACTTTTGATTTCACCAGCTAAATGCTCGATTTGATTACATACCCTAGTAAGATCCATGCCGAGTTTCAGTTGAGAAAGGAGGTGCAGGATAACACTACGTTGATCATCCATGACTCCCAAGTCTTCCTCTACATTATCCTCACTGTCTGTTATCTCATCTTCTGGATTTATCACTTCCGGACTTTGATGCTGATAAAAATAATATTAATCATTTAGATGATTGGATGGGATGGGATAAATCTTTTCAAACAGTAGACAGTTTTGAAGCAAGCATCAGTCTGTTCTACCCACCCCCTTTTTGTACTGGATTTCCCTTTGCACGCACAAAGCAACGTTACTGGAAGCAGAATCGGTTAAGTAAGACGCCACAGCACACAGTTTCATTGTTCTGAGATAATTACATCAGCCATTGTTTTAGAAATGAAAAGCAATGAACTCACTCTGCATGACTGCAAACCATTTGGTCTTGCATCCAAGTCTGACATTAGTCTAAATGCAGGTATTGTTACTGTGAGCTTACTGACAGTAGGCAGACGAAGCTGGCGGCAGTTTCACTCTGAGCTGGCTGCTGGCTTTCTCACATCCCCCCTCCCTCCACTCTACTGGATTAGAAAATCAATCAAATGTGAAACCATCCTTTTCATTCAGTCATGTGGCGTCAGGACTCATAGCCTTAATTATAAACAGCATGTTCAGAAGCCTCTCGAGCATAACCTTATAAGCAGTCTTAACCAGTTTCTTCTGAAAGCAAGTTTGACAGCCTATGCTGGCACACGTGGGTGTCAAGTTTGCAAAAATCTCAGTAATCATTTACTTCAGCATGTTTCAAAACATGTAAATCACTATCTTTTCGCTCTCTATTTGCCATTGTAACCCTAAGCTGGCTGTCCAGGCATGAAAAGGCTCTTAATGGAATGAACAGTTGAATAGATGCTGCTATTTATCTGGGATCATTGCAACAGTGTCAATAAAATGCATGCACGCGTCAGGAGATTCAGCTGTCATTTATTTATACAACCCTCTCACGATAGAATATGAAAAATTAAATAGGAAATAAAACTGCAGGAAATGATAAAATGGCAGTTTTCCTTTTCTGTAAAGCTGAACTGGCACATCAAAGTGCTTAGAAAAAATGCATATAAATTGTTTATTTTTCATGTACTGCGGAGCTACCTAGAAACAATTATCATACTTTAATTATTGCTTGATATTTTTCCCCAAGGTCCCTCTCTGATCTTCCTGGACTATACACTGACTGGTAAAGACAGGTGAACTGCTCTCTGAAATCTGTCAATGCTATTCTAAATTGGCTGTATGCCGACGAGTGAAAGAGAAGGATGCCTGTGGCTCTCCCTCCAAAACAAATTCCCAAAGGAATCTGACAAGAAAGCACAAAAGGAAAGGCTTGGGAACATGTTCACATTCTTGAGGTTTGGTTGACTCTGAATCCAAGCACAATACACCCTTGTAAGATGTTCTCAGTCTTTGCTTATTCTGTAAATAACCCTGTCATTCTCAAACAAAGGGCTGGGACCAAGTAGCTTGGCTGCCTTCTGATCCAGGAATGATGCCTGGCCTGGAGAAGGGAGACTAAAAAGGGGAAGAATAATAAATAACTTAAAATAAACAAAATAAATAAAGCACATTGAAATACTGTTGGACATAAAGACAATTTGGGTGGTTTTTAAAAGCACTTGTGCCATGTACTGTACATTACATGGCATAAAACAAAGCATTCTCCAATTTAGCACAAGCAACGCCACGACGCCCGTCTTGAAAGTTACAACAGTTGCTCTTCTGCAGTCAGCAGAGAATGCAACTGCTAGAAAACAGAAACTGAAGCCACCACAATAACAGACATTATTGGTGGCAAAAGCTGACAATTAGGAATGTAGTTAAAAACAGCCATTTTAGATTAATTTAATCAGCCATACATCACTGACTCAGGTTGATCTAGAGAAACTGCATAATAAGTACATCCTTCAGTCTAGGAAGAAGGGGCATGGATTAAAGCTTGTTTACCTTCCAGCACCCACAATACCACATAGAATGAATAGAAACTTACTGCACAGAAAGAGGCCATTCGGCCCGTCGTGCCTGTGCTGGCTCTTTGAAAGAGCAGTCATGCTTAGTCCCACATCCCCGCTTTTTGTCCATAACCCTGTAAGTTCCTCATCCTCAAGTACTTGTCCAACTCCCTTTTAAAATTATTTATGGAATCAGATTCCACTAACTTTTCAGGTAGAGGATTCCAGATCCCGACAATTCTCTGAGTGAACAGATTCTCCTCATCTCCCCTCTAGATCTTTTGCCAATGGTTTTGAATCTATGACCTCTGGATATTGACCCACTCGCCAGAGGTAATATTTTTTCTGTATCTACTCTATCAAAACCTCTTATCATCCTGAAAACCTCTATTAGGTCACCTCTTGTTGCTTTAGAAAATAGATTTAACATATTTATGCAGCTACATATGTCTATTAAAAAGTTTCCCTCCCATTTATAAAAAAAAACAGCAAACTATATAAAAAAACTTATTGTTCAGCTCATCATCTGGATGCTAGAACAATAAGTTCCTGAATTAAACTTGGAAATAAGGACTAAAAATTGAAAGAAAATAAGAACATTAAAGAAGGGAAAACTAGTGGGCAAGTCAACCAATGCTGCTCCATTACACCTCTCAGCAACTTGTAAAAAGTATTTTTTTAAAGTAATATTTGGAGAGGGTTAAGGCATCAATCCTACCAGTCAGGTATGGTGGAAATTAAAAAAAAACATGGTAGAAATAGATAATAACCAGTTAACTATCTAAATTATCCAATCTATAAAGGCCTTCATCATGATAAAACTGTGTTCAACAGTATAGCAGCACTCAACATGCTTGTTGAATTAGTGTGAAATATTGCAACATTTTAAATTTTCTTACAGATGTTTGTTATGAGAGTTAATTCACTAATATTTTCCTGACACCTCAAAATTGTAAAGGTTAAGCAAATCAACTAACAGAATATATTCATGAACTATCCACCAATTTTTGCACTGGAGTGCAAATTAATGTTGCTTTGGAAAATAGATTGAACATATTTATACAGCTACCAATGTAACTCACTGGCATTAATGTATATTGTGTATTGGATCAATAATCAACAAGCTGTCATGGTAAGAAATTTACTGACGTAAAAATTGATGTTACTTCACTTGAACTGCAAATCATAGCCGAGATCTCCACCTGCTATATATCCAGTGAGCACCAGCACTTAACACATCAGCAAGCAAAAGCAAATCAACATTCATTTCAGTGTTCGGTACAATAAACATTTCACTCAGCCTCCGGTATTATTAAATAACCAGCCAACTGAAAAAAATCAATACAAACCACAGAGATATACAGTATTCAAAAAGTACTAGGAGAGCCAAACCTTTAGGCAAGTACAAATCGGCTTTATCATCAATGATATTAATTTGCTGATGTTAATATACAAAAACCTTACCCTCAAATACAAAAACAAAATAAGGAGGCACATTTACAAAAATAAAACTGTGTTCAATAGAAATCCTTCAGCTTTCCCCATCCTTATTACTTACCACTGAGGACAACATAAAGTATCTCTTGCGTAAACACAAAAGGTTCAATGAGCATTTACTTGCATTAAAACAAGAAAGCAAGCAGAGTACGATTCCAATATATTGCAGGGGAACTGGGCTGAATACCAAACACCTACAGAATGGCTATGTTAAGTCATGTGATAACTGCATGCAACACTTGAGCAAGTCGCTCTTGTCATGGAATTCCGAGGCTGTCACACTTTTCTTGAGGCAAAATATTCCAAGGTTCAAACAGAGCCTCTTGTACAGCACCATCTGGTGCAAATGACTAGGAATTGCAGGTAGAACGTGAATAGAGGTCATGATGTGGAGATGCCGGCCGTTGGACTGGGGTGGACAAAAATGAGAAGTCGCACAACACCAGGTTATAGTCCAACAGATTTATTTAAAATTACAAGCTTTCGGAGCTGTTGCCCCTTCCTCAGGCAGAGTTACTGTGAGACAATCTACCAGAATTCACAGAATATATTGATTGGGAATAGTAAGACTAGTCTAAATTAAATATTTCCTTTCTAATTTCTCTCCAATTCTGCTATACGTAGTTGTCTGTGATCCGTCACCCTCACTCTATACCGGTTATGTCCTTCATCAATCTAGAAAGTTATTCTCCACCACTTTGACAGCAAATGAACTTTAATATAGATAAATGTGAGGTGATGCACTTTGGTAGGAAAAAACAGAAATCACCTACACCTTAGAAAATAAGAAACTGAATGGGGTAGAAGAGCAAAGGGATCTAGGGATGCAGGTGAAATCAATCATTAAAAGCAGTATCGCAGGTCAGCAAAGCAATTAAAAATGCTAACAAAGCTCTGGGATTTATTTTTAGGTGTATAGATTTCAAAAGTAGTTATGTTAAACTTCCATAGGATGCTGTTCAGGCCATACTTAAGAGTACTGTACACAGTTCTGGTTTCCATACTATAAAGAACCAGGGGCGACGAGGAAACTTTTTTTTTTAAACACAGTGAGCTGTGATCAGGAATGCACTGCCTGAAAGGGTGGTGGAAGCAGATTCAATAATAACATTCAAAAGAGAATTGGATAACTACTTGAAGGGAAAAAATTTATAGGGCTATGGGGAAAGAGCAGGGGAGTGGGATTAATTGGATAGCTCTACCAAAGAGCCGACACAGGCACGATGGGCCGAATTGCCTCCTTCTGTGCTGTATCATTCTAAGATGTGCTTCAGTACAGATATATCTGTCTGAGTGTGCTAATACTTTAACTATATGATTTATTAGTGAACACATGTTTCCACTTATGGAACTTAAGCAATCACTTAAGTATACAATACTCTGTACTTTTTGAACTGTTCATTGTTATGGTTAAACACTGCGTGATTATAGTGCTGAAGACCTGCGTCATTGTGAGCCAATGTCTAAATTTGTAGATGATACAAAGTCAATGAAAGTGGTAGACTCCAAAGCTGAACAGAATAAGCTACATGAGATTTGCACATACTTGGGAATTGGGCAGACAGGTGGCAGAGCAATGTAGAGAAATGGAAAGTGCTTAACATAGGGACAAAAAAAATCAAGAGGCGGCAATTAATGGAAGGAAAACAATATGCAGGGAAAATGAAAGAGATCGGGGGATTCTGACTGCCAATAGATTGAAACTATCACAATAATGCGCAGTGGCAGCGAGAAAAGCAAATCAGATGTTGGGATGTATTAAAAGGTCAATATTGAGCAGAAATAGCAAGGTAATCCTGCCACTTTATAAATCATCGGTGCGACCACACTTAGAATATTGTGTACAGTTCTGGTTGCAGCACTGGAAAATGATTTTGCAGCTATTGAAAGGATACAAAAGAGAGCAACCAAAATGATTGAGGGGTTGGAGATATTGGATTATGACAGGTGATTACGTAAACTGAGCATGTTCTCAATGGAAAAGTGAAGGTGGAAAGGTGATATGATTGCTGTTTGAAGGATTCTAAAGGGACTAGATAAATGTAGACCATGACAAGCGGTTTCACCTTGTCCAGAACACTAGGACCAGAGGACATGGCCTGTGCTTGAAGTAATTTCAAAACTAATCTACATTGGGATCAATATTAACCCCAGGGGGGGATTAAAACCTAAAAAACTGGGAACGCCTCCCAAACCCGATGTGTATACGCCCGTTGCTGTTTTTACGGAGGCGGGGCACTTCCTTATCATATTTAAATCAGGCTCCCACAGCACAATTGGGAGCTTGCTTTAAATTTAACTGCTGCTGGCTGGGTTTCCCAGGGCTCAGGAAACCCGGCAGCGAAATAGAGGCGGGAGCTGCTGACTCCAGAAAGTAAGTGATTTTTACAGCACTCCTCGTGGGCTATGAGCAGGAGTGCTTCCCTCGGCCCCTCGAGCAAGCCTTCAGCCTCCCTTCTGTTGATGGCAGCCTCTCTCTATCCCGTGCCACGATCGTCGACCTTACCCATCCCACCCCCCCAAGACCCTATCTGAAGCCTGATCCGCGATTGCCGATCTCCCGAACTGAAGCCTGCCCCTCGACTCCCCCCTCCAGCCCAATCTGAAGGCTGCCCCGCGATTGCCGACCTCAACTGAAGCCTACCCCGCGATCGATGACCTCCGCCCCCCGCTCCAGCCCCGATCTGAAGCCTGCCCCGCGATTGCCGCCCCCCACCCCCTAACTGAAGCCTGCCTTCCAATCGCTTTTGCCGAACCCCCAACTGAAGCCTGCCCCACAATCACTTACCTCCCCGCCCCAATCTGAAGCTTGCCCCACGATTGCTGACCCCCCACAACTGAAGCCAGCCGTACAATCTCGATTTCCGGATACATATGCTACTGGTTTTCCTGCCCAGCAGCCAGCCAGCCTGTTATTTTGGCCGGCTGCCGGGCGGGAAACAGAAGAAAAAATAAATTCGGCAGGAACATACGCGTCCCTGGTCTCGCCGGGTTTCCCTCACACTACCTCCCTGCAAATATCGGGCCCATTATTTCTTTGAGCAAGTGGTAAATCTATGGATTAGGCTCCCTAAGAAGACGGTGGAAGCAGATAGTGTTGATTCATTCAAATGCAAATGAGATAGATTTCTTTCAGAAAATTGTATTTGGTGATACAGTATATGAGTAATTGACAAGGCCATGTTCTAAGCATTTCCACAGGAGGAGGGTACCGTTGGAGCTGGCTTTCCCTACCCTCTCTCTGCCGATCACACCTCCCCAGAGGTCTGTGTCCTTGCCAACTCTGGCGATAAAGTCGCCAAGGAGGATCAGCTTGTCGCCCGTTGGGACTCGGGACAGGGATTGTTCGAGGCTGGAGTAGAATTCCTCTTTGGTCTCGTCTGTGGCTTCCAGTGTTGGGGCGTATGCACTGATGACCGTAGCGCACTGGTTCCGGGCTAGGGTGAGCTGAAGACTCATGAGGCGCTCGTTTATATCGCTAGGAGAGTCTCTGAGACGCCCAACTAGTTCATTTTTTATGGCGAAGCCTACCCCATGGAGGCGGCGTTCTTCTTCAGGTTTGCCTTTCCAGAAGAAGGTGTAGCCACCACCTTGCTCCTTGAGCTGGCCTTCCCCTGCCCGCCGGGTCTCACTTAGGGCGGCGATGTCAATGTCGAAACGTCTGAGCTCCCGGGCAATGATAGCAGTATGGCACTGTCACTGTTGGGGTTGTCCATGAGGGTCCTGACGTTCCAGGTCCCGAACTTCATTTTAAAGGGTGGAAGATGCCTGTGCGTGAATTCTTTTAACGTGGGGATCTACTTAACCGAGACTCTGTCTTCGATGCGAGTGTCCTCAAATCCATCCCGCAGCATGCTACCCGCCAGCATCTCAGCACAACCCCAGCCCGGCATGAGGTTGAAAAGGCCATCCGACAACTGAAGAACAACAAGGCCTCAGGAGCAGATGGAATCCCTGCCGAGGCACTAAAGCATGGCGGAGAAGCACTACTGGCGCGAATTCATGAACTAATTTCTCTTATCTGGAAGGAGGAGAGCATGCCAGGGGATCTCAGAGACGCCGTAATTGTGACCATCTTCAAGAAAGGTGACAAGTCCGATTGCGGTAATTACAGAGGAGTTTCCCTGCTGTCTGCCACAGGGAAAGTCATCGCAAGAATCCTCCTCAATCACCTTCTCCCAGTGGCCGAAGAGCTCCTCCCAGAGTCGCAATGCGGATTCCGCCCACTAAGGGGCACAATGGACATGCTCTTCACCGCACGTCAATTACAAGAGAAATGCAGGGAACAGCACCAACCGCTGTACATGGCCTTCTTTGATCTCACAAAGGCCTTCGACACTGTCAACCGTGAGGGATTATGGAGCGTCCTCCTCAAATTCGGCTGCCCTCAAAAGTTTGTCACCATACTCTGCCTGCTTCACAATGACATGCAAGCCATGATCCTGACCAACGGTTCCACCACAGACCCAATTCACGTACAAACTGGGGTCAAGCAAGGCTGTGTCATCGCACCAACACTCTTCTCGATCTTCCTTGCTGCAATGCTCCATCTCACCCTCAGTAAGCTCCCCACTGCAGTGGAGCTAATTTACAGAACAAACGGGAAACTGTTCAACCTCCGTCGCCTCCAGTCTAGATCCAAGGTCGTCCCATCCTCTGTCGTCGAATTACAGTATGCAGACGACGCTTGCGTCTGTGCTCACTCGGAGGTCGAACTCCAAAGTATCGTCAACACCTTCACCGAAGCGTACGAGAGCATGGGCCTTACACTAAACATCCTTAAGACAAAGGTCCTCTACCAACCTGCCCCTGCCACGCAGTACTTCCCCCCGATTATCAAAATCCACGACAAGGCCTTGGACAACGTGGACCACTTTCCATACCTCGGGAGACTACTGTCAACAAGGGCAGACGTCGATGACGAAGTCCAACACAGCCTTCAGTGTGCCAGTGTCGCCTGAGGAAGAGAGTGTTTGAAGACCAGGACCTCAAACCCGCCACTAAGCTCATGGTCTACAGAGCAGCAGTAATACCCGCCCTCCTGTATGCCTCAGAGACATGGACCATGTACAGCAGGCACCTCAAAGCACTGGAGAGGTACCACCAACGCTGCCTCCGCAAGATCCTGCAAATTCATTGGCAGGATAGGCGCACCAACGTCAGTGTTCTCGCTCAGGCCAACATCCCCAGCATCGAAGCTTTGACCATGCTCGATCAGCTCCGATGGACGGGTCACATTGTCCGCATGCCCGATACGAGACTCCCAAAACAAGCGCTCTACTCGGAGCTCCGGCACGGCAAGAGAGCCCCAGGTGGGCAGAGGAAACGCTTCAAGGACACCCTCAAAGCCTCCTTGAAAAAGTGTAACATCCCCACCGACACCTGGGAATCCCTGGCCCAAGACCGCACAAAGTGGAGGAGAAGCATCCTGGAAGGCGCCGAACACCTCGAGTCTCTTCACCGGGAGCAAGCGGAAGCCAAGCGCAGGCAGCGCAAGGAGCGCACGTCAACCCAAGCACCCCACCCACCCGCCCCTTCAACCACCGTCTGCCCCACCTGTGACAGAGACTGTAGGCCCCGCATTGGACTCATCAGTCACCTGAGAACTCATTTTTAATGTGGAAGCAAGTCATCCTCGGTTCCGAGGGACTGCCTAAGAAGAAGAAGATGTGAGTAATTTGAGACATGACATATGGTAAGTGTAACATGCTTGGAAGCTACAGGTGACTTTGGACCTATGGTTCCCAAAGCTTTCCACAACTGGTGGCTTTCCTCGGCTCATGTCTGAGTCTGTTGTACACTAATTGACAGACTGAATGCCATGATTATTCAACAATATCTTTACCGTTGCATTATGTGACTACCAGGGTGCTAGAAGTCGAACCAGATGGACCTTGATCTTTCTTTGTCTTGCAATTCCTATGTTCCTAACCTAGCTACCCGACTTAGTTATATAACTTAGTAATATATTTTAGAAGCTTATATGCATACTACAGCTGTACTTGAGGGTCTATTCAAAAAGAAAAGGAATCAAAACTGCATAAATCTGGAAATTACAGACCAATTAGTCTAACATCTGTATTGGAGAGAACATATTTGAGACTAGTATATGGCATGGTGTCAATGTTCATCTGAAAAGCACACACTGCCATAAGCAGTACTCAACATGAATTTAGAAACAATATGCCATGCTTCACTGCTCAGCAGGAATTCTTTGAGGTGATATCCAGTGAATATAATTTACTTTGATTTTCAGAACGCTTTTCAGAGTTCCACAAATAGGAATGTGGAATAGGGCTCATGTAATTAATGCCAAATTAGAGAGTTGGATTAAAAACTGGTTTGTCAGTAGGAAGCAAAAAGGTGGCGATTCCCTATTCACACTATTCAGAAATAGCTTACAAGAGAACACTATTTATATTATAAAAAATGCTGATGATACCAAGCTATGTAGCTAGTTAAGAAAAATTAGGGAGATAAACGGCATTCAAAAAGATGTGGATCAATTAAACAGATGGGCTAAGAAATGACAGAATAATGTTAATCGAGGTAACAGAAATTAGCAGGCAAACACATGGTGAGTGGGTTCCATTCGCAATAGTGTAAAAGGAAAATAATTGGTTATGACCACTGATCATTCAACAAAAAGCCGTTATCAACACAACTAATTAAAAAAATCAACAGTAAAACATTTAAAGGGCATTTAACTATAATGGTCAAAATAAAATAATTCTAATCTTATATAGGTCATCCTACATTCAACAGCACATTGATGCATTGGAGGGCATTTGGCCTAACAACAACTACTGGTATTTATATAGCGCATTTAACGTAGTAAAACGTCCCAAGGCGTTTCACAGGAGCGATTATTAAACAAAATTTCACACTGAGCCACATGAGAGATATTAGGACAGGTGACCAAAAGTTTGGTTGAAGAGGTAAGTTTTAAGGAGGCTCTTAAAGGAAGAGAGGGAGGTAGAGATGCGGAGAGGTTTTGGGAGGGAATTCCAGAGTTTAGGGCCTTGGCAGCTGAAGGCACGGACGGCAATGGTGGAGAAGAAAATCATGAATATGCAAGAGGCCAGAATTGGATGAGTGCAAAGATCTCGGAGGGTTGTAGGGCTAGAGCAGGTTACAGAGATCTTGGAGGGACAAGACCATGGAGGGATTTGAAAACAAGGATGAGAATTTTAAAATCGAGGCTTTGCCGGCGAGCACAGGGGTGATGGGTGAACGGGACTTGGTGCACGTTATGATGCGGTCAGCAGAGATTTGGCTAAGCTCAAGTTTACTTAGGGTGCCATGTGGGAGGCCAGCCAGGAAAGCACTTGAATAGTAGAGTCTAGAGGTAACAAAGGCATGGATGAGGGTTTCAGCAGCAGATGAGCTGAGGCAGGGGCGGAGACATTTGATGTTACGGAGGTGGAAGTAGGCGGTGTTGGTAATGGAGAGGGATATGGGGTTGGAAGCTCAGCTCAGAGTCAAATATCGAGCCCTCTCCTATCACAAATCAGATATTATGGAATTTTCCCCACCCAATTAATCTTGAGGGAAAGTACTCCGATTCCCAAAGGTAATCAAATAACACTCCAGGGAGTGAGAAGAATGAATTTGCTTGCAATGATATTTTATGCACAGGTTGAATTGAGAAATTGCAGAAATAAATGAATAAACAAAATGACTCCATAGAGTCAAAGACCATATGAGTGCTGCAAAGTGTGTATACCTTGTAATTCTGATGAAAGCCACCAAACATGACATATGCCGATGGAAAAAAAACCAGAAGTAATTTTGGGGGGAAATTTTTTTGGAGCCTTTACTTTGCCAGATTTGTGTTCAAAATGGGAGACAATTATTTTTAGTGAACCCACTGCACTTAGCAACTATAAATAGATTAAAAGCTCCACGTTTAGCCTGATAGCATTTCAATGCCTATAGCACCTGAAAATAAAACCTGGGTTTTACACTCAAAGATTTTTTACTATTTGTGGCACAACACCACAACAGCACTGTTTTCAAACTTCCATGGAAAACTGGAAAAAAGACTAGAATGAAAAGAAAGAATTTGCATTTATATAGCGTCTTTCACGACCTTGGGATGTCCCAAAGTGCTTCACAGCCAATTTGAGCCAATTCACAGTACATTTGAATTGAAGTTAATGTTGTAACGTAGGAAATGCACCAGCCAGTTTGTGCACAGCAAGGGTCGACCAACATCAATAAGATAAATGACCAGATAATCAGATTTTGTTGCTGTTGTTTGAAGGATAAATGTTACCCAGGACACTGGAAGCACTCTCCTACTCTTCTTAGAATAGTACCATGGGATCTTTTACATTACCTGAGAGGGCAGATGAGGCCTTGGTTTAAAATCTCAGCTGAAAGATGGCACTTTCAGCAGTACTACATGGAAGTGTCAGCCTAGATTATGTGCTCAAGTCTCTGGAGTTGGGCTTTAACCCAGAACCCTCCAACTTTGATACAAGAATTCTACCAACCATTAGCAGTGAAGCCAGATGCTGGCACTGATTTAAAAGAAAATGGCAAGTTATTACAATTAAGGCTGCTTGGGTTCTTCCAGGCCATCTTTAAGCTAAGTATCTATCATCTTCAAAATTTAACTATTCTGGGGAATGGTGAAAATCGCTTTGTAAAGATTTAGAAGGAAAGTAGTAGCATGCCTCACAACTCTACTGATATTCTTTCAAGAGATAACTAAATGAATTTATATACTTCAATTTTCAAAAGGCATTTGGCAAAGTTAAACATGAGATTTTCAAAGAAGATTGGGACTCTTGAAATTAATACCAAATCCAAAATGAAAAATAGTTTAGTAATATGTAGTGATAAATGGAAAAAGCTCCATTTGAGCAGCGTATAATAAAATCCCAGATCAGTTCTGGGCTCCTTACTGTTCATCCAATCAAATAATTGGAAGGAAGATTTTGTTTCAGGTTCCATAGACTTTTATTTAAGGTAGAATTGCATGTTGACTTTTTGAACCTTAATAGTTATTGGATTAATAAATAACCAATGGCTTAAATACTGAAAAGTCTGATGACTGGTTTAATTCTGGAACTATTTTTAATGTCAGCAATTTCTTCCTGTTGTAATCTCTCATACATACCCAATATAACTTACGTTTTATAGTTAAAAAGTTGGTTATATTGGTCTTGGAGGGGGTACAGCATAGGTTCACTAGAATGATACTGGGGCTTAAAGGGTTAAATTATGAGGACAGGTTACATAAATAAGGTCTGTATTCCCTTGAGTTTAGATGGTTGAGGGGTCATCTAATCAAGGTGTTTAAAATTAGGGATGTGGATCAAAGGTGGCTAAACAGTTGAGGTACAGATCAGCCATGATCTGATTGAATGGCGGAATAAGTTTGAGGGGTTGAATGGCCTACTCCAGTTCGTATGCTCACAGGTACTGGAAATAGGTACAGATAGCATTGCTGGTTGGTTGCAGATGAAAAGGATAAAAAAAAAAGGCATTATTCCAACGCACTTCTGGCCAGCCTCCCATGTTCCACCCTCCGTAAACTTGAGGCTATCCAAAACTCTGCTGCCCGTGTCCCAACTCGCACCAAGTCCCGTTCAACCATCACCCCTATGCTCGCTGACCTACATTGGCTCCCGGTTAAGCAGTGCCTCAATTTTTAAATTCTCATCCTTGTTTTCAAATCCCTCCATGGCCTCGCCCCTCCCTATCTCTGTAATCTCCTCCAACCCCCACAACCATCCGAGATATCTGCGCTCCTCTAATTCTAGGCTCTTGAGCATCCCCGCTTTTAATCGCTCCACCATTGGTGGCCGTGCCTTCAGCTGCCAAGGCCCTAAGTTGTGGAATTCCTCCCTAAACCTCTCCGCCTCTCTACCTCGCTTTCCTCCTTTAAGACGCTCCTTAAAACCTACCTCTTTGACCAACTTTTGGTCATCTGCCCTAATGTGCCAAAAATTGCGGTCCATGGCATAGCTCCGGAGTATGCCACGGACCTGCGAAAAGAATAAGAACCTACCTGATGGGACGCAGCCTGTGTGCAGAAGCTTACCTGGGATCACGTGGGCCTGGTCCTCCAATCAGGAAACCGAATTAGATTTTACATCATTTCAGAAGGGAATCCCGTAATCAGATTTAATTACAATTACTTCACAGGATTGGAATTTAATTAATAATTAGCTTCATTCCACCAACTTTACTACATCCTAGTTCCATTAGTAAAAATTTAATTTTTCTGATAATAATTATCGACATCATTAAAACTCCAATTTTTGCAGAAACAAGAAAAACTTATTTGATACAATTAAACAATCCGATTTCTGAGATGAAAATGGTTAAAACGTGCCTAAGGTATCCCCTTACGCTGATCAACCGTAAAAGTTTTATACGCAATTGCTGGGCAGTTGGTGGGCAAATAGCCCAATTCTGCGCCAGCAATTGGTTTTTCTTCGGCTGGCAGATCATCTGTCGACGCGTACGTTGACAGATCACAAGTTCGGGATTTAGCGCATGCGCTTGCTTGCGGTCCATTTCAAAGGCGGTATGACGCTGTACCCAACGCAAATTCTGGCCCAATATCTCCTTATGTGGCTCGGTGTCAAATTTTGTTTTATAACGCTCCTGTGAAGCACCTTAGGACATTTTACTATGTTAGAGGCGCTATATAAATACAAGCTGTTGTTGTTGTTATTATACATTGAGCCAATTAAGATAAAGCTGTGGAAAAAGGTTTGTTTAAACCATACATTTTTATGTTTACAGCCTTAGTGTATTCACGTATCTGGTGCCACCTGATGGATAAAAGTAAAAGTACACATTTTACAGAGTATCATTCTACTATTGCCCTGGGTTCAGTATATGAAAACAAATTATTGTAATACAAGCATATCAATGGCTTCCTTCAGTGCAACCTACAGTTGTAAGCCTGTATCATAGTTCCTTATGGTCTAAAATCCAGGTGGCGGCATTAGATCTTTTCTCCTCCAACACACAAAAAGAAAAAAAAATCTACCTAACACCGTATCACATCTTCAGGACTTCCCAAAGCACTTTACAGCCAATGGATTACTTTTGATGTGCAGTAACTGCTGTTGTATAGGCAAACCCGGCAGCCAATTTGCACAAAATGCAAATCAATGAGTGACCACATAAGCTGTTTTTTTTGGTGGTGTTGGTTAGGGGAAGAATGCTGAAAAGCAAAGAGGGAGAACTACGTGCTCTTCGAATAGTGCCATGGGATCCTTTATGTCTATCTGAACAGGCAGACGGGGTCTCGGTTTAACATCTCATCTGAAAAACAGCACCTCAGACAAAGCAGCATTACTTCAGTACCAATGTTCCCTGTAATTTTGCTTCGGGGCGCGCGGCCCATTCAAAATTCTGCGCATGCGCGCTTTTTTCAACTTAAAAGCCAACTCACCGGCTGCACAGGACCCCTATAACGCTGCGCGGCCTCTGAAAGGGAACATTGCTCAGTAATGCACAGAAGGGTCAGTTTAGATAAAAATATAAAAATATTAGATGCTACACAAACTTCAGGAGACTTTCTCATGATCATATTGTAAACATTAACTAAATGTATTTTTCCCAATTAAATTGTTCATTAATTTCTCTGTTCAATGCTTTTACATTTTTTTTCCTGGTTTGTCCCCTGAATGGCTTGCTACATATTTTTCCTGAATCTTATTTGTCCTTTTTTCCGTTTCTTAGATTCACTGACTCCACACGGCATTCTCCAACTAAACCAGCGGGGGGTGGGGGGGGGTGCGTAAACAACTTGATCCTGGGACACTCCAATACTGCTCTGGATCCAGCTGGTACGAGCTGCGGAAGGGTGATCTGACTTTTGCTGTCCTCCCTGTGAAGCAGCACCTAGCCTCTATCTGATGCCCCGCAATCACTGCACAGCTATGGTCAAAAACTCACTCACCGGATAACTGTGAGCTCATGTTTCACCTCTACAGGAAACAGTGCGTTGGGGCATCAATAAGTTGTGCCACGGTGTGATTTGAGTTTGCTTTTTTTAACCATATAATCTTTTGTTTCTTCAGTTTTGGAAAAATCAATTATGATTAGCAGCATTAACATGGAGCCTCTCAGGAGGTATTTTCTTTATATGTACTTTTTAATCAGACTACAACTACACAGACCTATACTGCGACAATGGAACCAAAACAAAGGGAATGACCAAAGTGACTGTGCAGTGTAAGGAGCTGGCGCGCAACATATATTTATGTTGGGGGAGGGAATGGAATGTGGCGGGCCATAAACTCAAGATCTGCACCCTCGAAATCATGTATTCAGTATTACATTCCACATTATACAAGTTCATGTGTGATTGTACTCAACCCTTGCTCTGTTAAAAGTGCAATAATTGTTATGCAGTGTTCAGACCAACCAACTCTCATATTCAGTGGGTGTCTCATATGAGCTCAGAGTCTCACACTTTCTCACTTGAGGATCATTAAGGGTCCTATATTGCGGAGCGTAACATTACCGCCCCATCAGTCTACTCTGAATCATCAGCAAAGTGATGGAAGGTGTCGTCGACAGTGCTATCAAGCGCCACTTACTCACCAATAACCTGCTCACCGATGCTCAGTTTCCGCCAGAAGCACTCGGCTCCAGACCTCATTACAGCCTTGGTCCAAACATGGACAAAAGAGCTGAATTCCAGAGGTGAGGTGTGAGTGACTGACCATGACATGAAGGCAGCATTTGACCAACTGTGGCATCAAGGAGCCCTCGGAAAATTGAAGTCAATGGGAATCAGGGGCAAAACTCTCCACTGGCTGGAGTCATACCTAGCACAAAGGAAGATGGTTGTGGTTGTTGGAGGCCAATCATCACAGCCCCAGGACATTGCTGCAGGAGTTCCTCAGGGCAGTGTCCTAGGCACAACCATCTTCAGCTGCTTCATCAATGACCTTCCCTCCATCATAAGGTCAGGCGTGGGGATGTTCGCTGATGATTGCACAGTGTTCAGTGCCATTCGCAACTCCCCAGATAATGAAGCAGTCCATGCCCGCATGCAGCAAGACCTGGACAACATTTAGGCTTGGGCTGATAAGTGGCAAGTAACATTCGCGCCACACAAGTGCCAGGCAATGACTATCTCCAACAAGAGAGAGTCTAACTACCGCCCCTTGATATTCAACAGCATTACCATCGCCGAATCCCCCACCATCAACATCCTGGGGGTCACCATTGACCAGAAACTTAACTGGACCAGCCACTTAAATACTGTGGCTACAAGAGCAGGTCAGAGGCTGGGTATTCTGTGGCATGTGTCTCCCCTCCTGACTCCCCAAAGCCTTTCCACCATCTACAATGCACAAGTCAGGAGTGTGATGGAATACTCGCCACTTGTCTGGAAGAGTACAGCTCCAACAACACTCAAGAAGCTCGACACCACCCAAGACAAAGCAGCCCGCTTGATTGGCACCCCATCCACCACCTTAAACATTCTCTCCCTCCACCACTGGCGCGCTGTGGCTGCAGTGTGTACCATCTACAAGATGCACTGCAGCAACTCACCAAGGCTTCTATGACAGCACCTCCCAAACTGCGACCTCTACCACCTAGAAGGACAAGGGCAGCAGGCGCATGGGAACACCATCATCTGCAAGTACCCCTCCAAGTTACAAACCATCCTGACTTGGAAATATATCGCCGTTACTTCATCGTCACTGGGTCATAATCCTGGAACTCCCTCCTTAACAGCAGTGTGGGAGTACCTTCACACAGACTGCAGTGGTTCAAGAAGGCGGCTCACCACCACCTTCTCAAGGGCAATTAGGGATGGGCAATAAATACTGGCCTTGCCAGCGGTGCCCACATCCCATGAACGAATAAGAAAAAAAAACTTTCCTCTCTTGATCCTTCTCAGTTGCAAATAAACTAACTGTTCTATATATTCCTGTTCCTCCTTACTATTTTGAAATCAAGACTCAATCTCTTAGTCTAACTCATTCTATCCCCAAACCTCAAAACAAGGGCAGCAGGCGCATGGGAACACCATCACCTCCAAGTCACACACCATCCTGACTTGGAAATATATTGCCATTCCTTCATTGTCGCTGGGTTAAAGTCCTGGAACTCCCTCCCTAACAGCACTATGGGAGTACCTTCACCACACGGACTGCAGCAGTTGAAGGCGGTGGCTCACCACCACATTCGCAAGGGCAATTAGGGATGGCCAATAAATGCTGGCCTTGTCAGCGAGGCCCACAGCCCAGGCACAAATTTAAAAAAATTAAATGCCCTATCTACTACCGGCAGCTGCGCAATGTAGGAATGGTTAATTCTGCAGAACTGCGGAAGAAACTGATCACTGGGAATGCATGCACATGAAAAATGTTAATCTCAAGAAGCGTTTAACAGGTAGCAAGCATGCAGCATAGCTCTGAAGAAAAGAACTGAGCTAAAAAGAGCTCCTGCCTTTCACTTCATACAAAATGGGGGAACTCAGGATTCGGGCTGGAAGACAATTCTTTGAAGGAGGCAGAGAGTCCGAAGGAGGATATTTATTTTAATGAATCATTTAAAATTATCATTTATAAATATTGAGTGCTTTAACAGAGAAACCTAGATGAAAGGGCAAAAAACACTGGTAGGAGTAGTATATAGGCCCTCTAACAGTAGCTATACTGTTGGACAGAATATCAATCAAGAAATAGTAGGAACTTGCAACAAAGGTAATGCAATAATCTTGGGGGACTTTAATCTTCATATAGACTGGACAAATCAAATTGGCAAAGGTAGTCTGGAGGACGAGTTCATGGAATGCATTCAGGACAGTTTCCTAGAACAATATGTCATGGAACCAACAAGGGAACAGGCTATATTAGATCTTGTATTGTGTAATGAGACAGGGTTAATTAACAATCTCATAGTAAAGGATCCTCTGGGGCAGAGTGATCATAATATGATAGAATTTCATGTTAATTTTGAGAGTGACTTGCCTAAGTCCGAAACTAGAGTCTTAAACTTAAATAAAGCCAATTACATAGGTATGAGGGGCGAGTTGTCTGAGGTAGCTTGGAAAAATAGATTAAAAGGTATGGCGGTAGATAAGCAGTGGCTAGCATTTAAAGAAATATTTCATAATTCTCAACAAAAATACATTCCATTGAGAAACAAAAACTCCACGGGAAAAGTGATCCAACCGTGGCTAACTAAAGAAGTTAAGGATAGCATTATATTGAAAGAAGAAGCTTATAATGTTGCAAAGAATAATAATAAGCCTGAGGATTGGGAGAGTTTCAGAAACCAGCAAAGGTTGACCAAAAATTGATAAAAAGGGAAAAAATAGAATGAGAAAAAACTAGCAAGAAATATAAAAGCAGATTGTAAGAGTTTCTACAAGTATGTACTGTAAAAAGGAAAAGAGTTGCAAAAGTAAACTTTGGTCCCTTAGAAGCTGAGACAGGAGAAATTATTATGGGGAATAAGGAAATTACAGAAATGTTAAACAAATATTTTGTATCTGTCTTCACAGTAGAAGACACAAAAAGTATACCAAAAATGGTGGGGAAATAAGGGTCTAATGAGGTTGAGGAACTTAACGTAATTAATATAAGTAGAGAAAAAGTACTAGAGAAACTAATGGGACTAAAAGCCGACAAATCCCCTGGACCCGACGGCCTACATCCTAGGATTCTAAAAGAGGTGGCTGAAGAGATAGTGGATCATTGGTTTTGATCTTCCAAAATTCCCTAGATTCTGGAATGGTCCCAGCGGATTGGAAGGTCGCAAATGTAACACTGCTATTCAAGAAAGGACGAAGAGAAAAAACAGGGAACTACAGGCCAGTTAGCCTGACATCAGTCGTTGGGAAAATGCTGGGATCCATTGTTAAGGAAGTGGTATCAAGTCACTTAGAAAATCATAACATAATTAGGCAGAGTCAACATGGTTTTATGAAAGGGAAATCGTGTTTGACAAATTTATTAGAGTTTTTTGAGGATGTAATTAGCAGGGTAGATAAAGGGGAACCAGTGGATGTAGTATATTTGGATTTCCAAAAGGCATTCAATAAGGTGCCACATAAAAGGTTATTACACAAGATTAGGGCTCATGGGGTTGGGAGTAATATAGTAGCATGGATAGAGGATTGGTTAACGGACAGAAAAGAGAGTAGGGATAAACGGATCTTTTTCAGATTGGCAGGCTGCAACTAGTGGGGTGCCGCAAGGATCAGTGTTAGGGCCTCAGCTATTTACAATCTATATTAATGACCTAGATGAAGGGACCGAGTATAATGTATCCAAGTTTGCTGATGATACAAATCTAGGTGGGACAGTAAGCTGTGAGGAGAACTCAAAGAGTCTGCAAAGGGATTATAGATAGACTAAGTGAGTGGGCAGTAAGGTGGCAGATGGAGTATAATGTAGGGAAATGTGAGGTTATTCACTTTGGTAGAAAGAATTGAAAAACAGAATATTTTTTAAATGGTGAGAAACTTTCAAATGTTGGTGTTCAGAGAGATTTGGGTGTCCTCGTGCAAGAAACACAGAAAGCTAGCATGCAGGTACAGCAAGCAATAAGGAAGGCAAATGGCATGTTGGCCTTTATTACAAGGGGGTTGGAGTACAAGAGTAAGGAAGGCTTGCTACAATTGTACAGGGCCTTGGTGAGACCACACCTGGAGTACTGTGCACAGTTTTGGTCTCCTTATCTAAGGAAGGATATACTTGCCTTGGAGGCGGTGCAACGGAGGTTCACTAGATTGATTCCTGGGATGAGAGGGCTGTCCTATGATGAGAGATTGTGTAGAATGGGCCTATACTCTCTGGAGTTTAGAAGAATGAGAGGTGATCTCATTGAAACATACAAGATTCTGAAGGGGATTGACAGGGTAGATGCTAAGAAGTTGTTTCCCCTGGCTGGAGTGTCTAGAACTAGGGGGCATAGTCTCAGGATAAGGGGTAGGCCATTTAAGACTGAGATGAGGAGGAATTTCTTCACTCAAAGGGTTGTGAATCTTTGGAATTCTCTGCCCCAGAGGGCTGTAAATGCTGAGTCTTAGAGTATATTCAAGGCTGAGATAGATAGATTTTTGGACTCTAGGAGATGGGGCGGGAAAGGAGTTGAGGTCGATGATCAGCCATGATCTTATTGAATGGTGGAGCAAGCTCGAGGAGCCGTATGGCCTACTCCTGCTCTTATTTCTTATGGCCCAGATATTCCGATCCCTACGGGTGGGTACGCCCTGTGTACTCACCCGTAGGGACATCGCAAATGCCGGTTTCAGGCATGCACAGCGCATGCGCTGAAAACCGGCATTTCCAATCTGTCAAGAATGCTCTTGACAGATCAGACGCCTGCCCTAGAGAAGGGCCTCTGCGGGCAGATAGTTCCACTTTCTGGAGCCCCTCCGCCCGCAGAAACCCTTTAGAATTCTTACGCGTAAGGCCTGCTTTTACCAGGATAAGAGTTGAAAAAAAGTTTTTAAAAAATGTTTTCAGTCATTTAAAAATACTTTAAAAAAAGTTAATTTTTAGCCCTGTAAAAAACTTTAATTATTAAAAAATAAATTAAATTCTAGTTTAAAATATTTAATTTATTGTAATTTCAACTAATTTTAAAAATACGATTTAAAAAAAAAATTATTTAATGTTTTGAAGTGTTTTTGGGGTGATCTCCATTCATATATTTGACAGGTCTATCTGTCAAGTGTATGAAGGGAGATTCCCTTCTTTGATTGGCTCCCCATGGCCCACGTGATCCCAGGGACGCTTGCGAACCGCATGCGCCACTGGGATACGTAGGCCCTGCACACTTGGAGTTCGAGAGACCCAGCATCAGAACTATATGCACCTCGGGAGCCCTCAGGTAAGTGCGTAGATTTTTTCCAGATCAGAGGCTTCCGCACACGGGAAGCCTCCGATCGGAAAATACAGCCCAATGTTCTTATGAAAGATCAACGGTCATGGTGCAGGAACCAAAGTTGAAAACAGTAGCAGAGAAGATAATGTAAACCAGGAAGCAGTGATGAATACAAAGCTTGAGTTTTAAAAGCTCGTACTTGATAAGGAGATGGGTGGATTGAGGGAGGCCAGATATTTCACACTTCTAGATACTGGGAAATAATTAACTAGAAACATTTTGAATGAAACTGTGAGACTAAGCATGGTTCTTACTGGGGTCTACAACCACTGTATGTATGAATCTGCAAAATATTTTATATACCACTCTTGTTTCTTATTCTTTTTTGCTGATGGTGCTGTATTCAGATAGTTTCGCAGAAACTTACTAAACTGGTTTATATCACACAAGTTATCTGCAGTTATGATGTTCCAAGTTCAAGGATACTCAAAAGGCTTGGCTTCACCATTTTGCTTACTCCCATGTATAAGGCATACAACTTCATGACACATTTAATACAAATAACTCCACGCTCATTTCCTGCACTTAAAACCTTTTAATCACTAGAATGTGACCATGCACTTCATCTCTAGTAATTTTGAGAATTCTGGGTGCAATGCAGTACCAATAACAAGATAATAGTTCATGAGTATAAAGTTTAATAAAAACTAGTAGTAGTTTCCCATTTTTCCTATTCTACAATATTCAGCATATTGAAAATTTACCTGATAAGCTCAGAGTTTTAGATGCTACTATGTCTCGCACACAACTCTTTTTCAACCCCTTAGCATGTCACAGGCAAGATAACTTGATTCAGAGGTGTGTACTTCCTTGTCAATGGCAAGAGCACCATATGTCACACTTTGTAGTTCTAAACAATGGCCTGACAAAGTCCCATAGTGCTTGAAAACACTAAGGTTTGTAAAAGCAAAAGACAAGATGAAATCAGGCAGTAGTAATTAGGTGACACCAATCTTGGGTTTTAAGCTTGTGGGAGAAAGGAAGGCTGAGGGAGATTAAGGGTGCCAAAGTTTTGAGGTTTGGGGATAGAATAAGTTAGACTAAGAGATTGAATCTTGATTTCAAAATAGTAAGGAGGAACAGGAATATATAGAACAGTTAGTTTATTTGCAACTGAGAAGGATCAAGAGAGGAAAGTTTTTTTTTCTTATTCGTTCACGGGATGTGGGCGTTGCTGGCAAGGCCAGTATTTATTGCCCATCCCTAATTGCCCTTGAGAAGGTGGTGGTGAGCCGCCTTCTTGAACCACTGCAGTCTGTGTGAAGGTACTCCCACACTGCTGTTAAGGAGGGAGTTCCAGGATTATGACCCAGTGACGATGAAGTAACGGCGATATATTTCCAAGTCAGGATGGTTTGTAACTTGGAGGGGTACTTGCAGGTGATGGTGTTCCCATGCGCCTGCTGCCCTTGTCCTTCTAGGTGGTAGAGGTCGCAGTTTGGGAGATGCTGTCATAGAAGCCTTGGCGAGTTACTGCAGTGCATCTTGTAGATGGTACACATTGCAGCCACGACGCGCCAGTGGTGGAGGGAGAGAATGTTTAAGGTGGTGGATGGGGTGCCAATCAAGCGGGCTGCTTTGTCTTGGGTGGTGTCGAGCTTCTTGAGTGTTGTTGGAGCTGCACTCATCCAGGCAAGTGGAGAGTGTTCCATCACACTCCTGACTTGTGCATTGTAGATGGTGGAAAGGCTTTGGGGAGTCAGGAGGGGAGACACTCGATGCAGAATTCCCAGCCTCTGACCTGTTTTTGTAGCCACAGTATTTAAGTGGCTGGTCCAGTTAAGTTTTTGGTCAATGGTGACCCCCCCCAGGATGTTGATGGTGGGGGATTCGGCGATGGTAATGCCATTGAATGTCAAGGGGCGGTGCTTAGACTCTCTCTTGTTGGAGATAGTCATTGCCTGGCACTTGTGTGGCGCGAATGTTACTTGCCACTTATCAGCCCAAGCCTGAATGTTGTCCAGGTCTTGCTGCATGCGGGCATGGACTGCTTCATTATCTGGGGAGTTGCGAATGGAACTGAACACTGTGCAATCATATGCGAACATCCCCACGTCTGACCTTATGATGCAGGGAAGATCATTGATGAAGCAGCTGAAGATGGTTGGACCTAGGACACTGCCCCGAGGAATTCCTGCAGCTTTGTCCTGAGGCTGAGATGATTGTGTTTGTTGGAGTCAATCATCTTCCTTTGTGCTCAGTATGACTGCAGCCACTGGAGAGTTTTGCCCCTGATTCCCATTGGCTTCAATTTTACTAGGGCTCCTTGATGCCACACACAAATGCTGTCTTGATGTCGAGGGCAGTTATTCTCACCTCACCTCTGGAATTCAGCTCTTTTGTCCATGTTTGGACCAAGGCTGTAATGAGGTGTGGAGCCAAGTGCTCCTTGCGGAACCCAAACTGAGCATCGGTGAGCAGGTTATTGGTGACTAAGTGCCGCTTGATAGCACTGTCGACGACACCTTCCATCACATTGCTGATGACTGATGGTGCGGTAATTAGCTGGATTGGATTTGTCCTGCTTTTTGTGGACAGGACATATCTGGGCTGTTTTCCACATTGTCGGGTAGATGCCAGTGTTGTAGCTGTACTGGAACAGCTTGGCTAGAGGCGCGGCTAGTTCTGGAGCACAAGTCTTCAGTGCGACTGCCGGGATGTTGTTGGGGCCTATAGCCTTTGCTGTGTCCAGTGCGCTCAGCCGTTTCTTGATATCATGTGGAGTGAATCGAATTGGCTGAAGACTGGATTCTGTAATGGTGGGGACCTCAGGAGGAGTCCGAGATGGATCATCCACTCGGCACTTCTGGCTGAAGATAGTTGAAAAACGCTTCAGCCTTGTCTTTTGCACCGACTATATTGGTATTGATAAAATGGAGACAAGAAAGGTTGTAACAGAGAGAAAGAGGTTGCATGTTAGAGATAAAAAAAATTAATTGGCCATCAAATGACAAGCCTTTCTTGTATCCTGTCCAATAGTAACAGAGAGCTGTTAGAAGGCCCTCTCCATATGTGACAGACAGACTTTACAGAAAGTGAAGAGGTGTTAAGGGGAAAGAAATGTTCAACATGAAAGAAAAACTCAAGCTTTTTGGAGGCAACTTTAGCAACTCAGAGTTTTGTTTTCAAAACATTGAAAAATGAAGGAGGATTGAGGGCACAGACATCGAGGATAAGCAGTGTTAGCTGTTGGTTAGACTTTCAAGAGACATGAAAGGTAACGGGGCAGATTTTGCTGTCAAAATAACGGTAAGGCTATTGGTGCTCACTGTTATTTATGTGCAAACGGTGCAGCAACTTCAGGCGAGGGGCAGATGCACAGTTAAACGCGGATATGCAAAAGTTGCTGTCCGAGTTGCACCGCTCCGCTTTTAGCTTTGCGAAAAAAAGTATCTCACTGTCTGCCTCACTTTTTTTATTCGTATATGGGATGTGGGCGTCGCTGGCAAGGCCAGCATTTATTGCCCATCCCTAATTGCCCTTGAGAAGGTGGTGGTGAGCCGCCTTCTTGAACCGCTGCAGTCCGTGTGGTGAAGGTACTCCCACGGTGCTGTTAGGGAGGGAGTGCCAGGATTTTCACCCAGCGACAATGAAGGATCGGCGATATACTTCTAAGTCAGGATGGTGTGTGACTTGGAGGGGAACTTGGAGGTGGTGGTGTTCCCATGCGCCTGCTGCCCTTGTCCTTCTAGGTGGAAGAGATCGCGGGTTTAGGAAGTGCTGCCGAAGAAGCCTTGGCGAGTTGCTGCAGTGCATCTTGTAGATGGTACACACTGCAGCCACGGTACGCCGGTGGTGGAGGGAGTGAATGTTTAAGGTGGTGGATGGGGTGCCAATCAAGCGGGCTGCTTTGTCCTGGATGCAGTCGAGCTTCTTGACTGTTGTTGGAGCTGTACTCATCCAGGCAAGTGGAGAGTATTCCATCACACTCCTGACTTTTGCCTTGTAGATGGTGGAAAGGCTTTGGGGAGTCAGGAGGTGAGACACTTGCCGCAGAATACCTAGCCTCTGACCTGCTGTTGTTGCCACAGTATTTATGTGGCTGGTCCAGTTAAGTTTCTGGTCAATGGTGACCCCCAGGATGTTGATGTTGGGGGATTCGGCGATGGTAATACCATTGAATGTCAAGGGGAAATGGTTGGACTCTCGCTTGTTGGAGATAGTCATTGCCTGGCACTTCTGTGGCACGAATGTTACCTGCCACTTATCAGCCCAAGCCTGAATGTGGTCCAGGTCTTATTGCATACGGACATGGACTGCTTCATTATCTGAGGAGTTGTGAATGGCGCTGAACACTGTGCAGTCATCAGCGAACATCCCCATTTCTGACCTTATGTTGGAGGGAAGGTCATTGATGAAGCAGCTGAAGATGGTTGGGCCTAGGACACTGCCCTGAGGAACTCCTGCAGCGATGTCCTGGGGCTGTGATGATTGACTTTCAACCACCACAACCATCTTCCTTTGTGTTAGGTATGACTCCAGCCAGTGGAGCGTTTCCCCCCCGATTCCCATTGACTTCAGTTTTACTAGGGCTCCTGATGCCACACTCGGTCAAATGCTGCCTTGATGTCAAGGGCAGTCACTCTCACCTCACCTCTGGAATTCAGCTCCTTTGTCCATGTTTGGACCAAGGCTGTAATGAGGTCGGGAGCCAAATGGTCTTGGCGGAACCCAAACTGGGCATCTGTGAGCAGGTTAGTGGTGATTAAGTGCCGCTTGATAGCACTGTCGACGACACCTTCCGTCACTTTGCTGATGATTGAGAGTAGACTGATGGGGTGGTAATTGGCCGGGTTGGATTTGTCCTGCTTTTTGTGGACAGGACATACCTGGGCAGTTTTCCACATTGTCGGATAAATGCCAGTGTTGTAGCTGTACTGGAACAGCTTGGCTAGAGGCGCGGCTAGTTCTGGAGCACAAGTCTTCAGCACGATAGCCGGGATGTTGTCGGGGAGATGCATTGAATGGCGTGAAATTGCTGTATTTGCGCGATAGATACGAACTAAACTTTCTACAGAAAATTAAGTCAATTAATTTCAACGCTAAGTACCCTTTTAATGACATGATGTGTTAATTACTGCCAATCAACCTCTCTGGCACTGAAAATGAACTATTACAAGTGTATAGAGCTTCAGTCCTTCAAGTTGGAGGATTTAAAAAATTTAACATTTACATTTTTTTTTTCCTTTCTGTCCCTTTTCTCTCTATCTTATTCCAATCTTTCCCTCTCTTTATTTCTTTCTGTACCTGATTTGACATTGAATTCACCCACTCTAATTTACATTTCCTTCTCAGTTCTTGCGCTGTTTAGTTCACAATCCTTCAATCTGATTGGTTAAAGAGATACACAGTTGCTGGCCCAGTTCACTCAGGTCCCAAATGCCGTTTCCCTCACTGCAAAGTTCAGCAACTTGCCATGCAAAAACCTAAATGTGCAAGGGCAAGTCTAACATGCCATAAAGAGCGCGGGAGGCCGAGGACAGTGGAGCTGAAAGGAGTCGGCAGCCCCGGAGAAGGCAGAGGATAAAGAGTGCGGGAGGCCGAGGACAGCGGACCTGAAAGAAGTCGGCAGCCCCGGAGAAGGCAGAGGATAAAGAGCGCAGGAGGCCGAGGACAGCGGACCTGAAAGGAGTCGGCAGCCCCGGAGAAGGCAGAGGATAATTCAGAGCAGCTGAAGGCAGTTAATTAGGGAAACTAAGTTAAACTGGTTTTCCTGTAGCAGGGCTCAGCCAGCTCCTTTGTTTCAGGGCCTATAAAAACAGGCTTCGCAGTGCGATTTGCACTAAGTGACGTTTGAACAGAGTGCTGTGAGTTGGGCGAGTCTTAACTGTTTTCTAAACATCAAACTTTTGTTTGTTTCACATTACCTGTTAAAAATCTGAATTTCCTAGCCTTAAGCAGGGATATACAAGGCCTGCAATTCAGAGCAGCTGAAGGCAGTTAATTAGGGAAACTAGATTAAACTGTTTTTTCTGTAACAGGGCTCAGCCAGCTCCTTTGTTTCAGGGCCAATAAAAACAGGCTTCGCAGCGTGATTTGCACAAAGTGCTGGGAGTTGGGTGAGGAGTGGAAGGAGGAGCGCCCTTGCTTCTCCTAACTTTTCACCCTGTAGGAATTGGTTCTTACTTTACACCAAGGAAAGAGTCCGAGAGCAGGAGCAGTCAAACAAGAACTGCAAAACCGCTAAAGTGACGTCACAACCAGGGAAGGAGCTGATTGGTAAGTAGGACCTGGTGAGTATTTCTACAGTCCAGTCGTTAAAGTAAAAGTAAGGTCTCTAGTTTAGAGTAAGTAGTGTGTAAAGTGAAGTAAGGTCCCTAGTGTATTTAATATTCTTTAATTTAGAGGAAGTAAAGGGAGTAAATTAAGGGTAGGACATGGCAGGGCAGCTCGGCAGCGTGGAGTGCTCCTCCTGTGCTATGTGGGAAGTTAGGGACACTTTCAGTGTCCAGGGCGAACACGTGTGCAGGAAGTGTCTCCAGCTGCAGCTACTCGAAATCCGTGTTTCGGATCTGGAGCTGCGGCTGGAGTCACTGTGGAGCAACCGCGAGGCTGAGATCTAGGTGGATAGCACGTTTAACGAGGTGGTCGCACCGCAGGTAAAGAGTGCACAGGCAGAAAGGGAATTGGTGACTGCCAGACAGAGTAAAAGAACTAGGAAGGTAGTGCAGGAGTCCCCTGAGTCCATCTCCCTCTCCAACAGATTTTCGTTTTGGATACTGCTGGGGGAGATGGTTTCTCAGGGGAATGCAGCAAGAGCCATGTCGTGGCACTACTAGTGGCGCAGCTGCACAGGAGTGGAGAAAAAAGAGTGGGAGAGCAATAGTGATAGGGGATTCTATCGTAAGGGGAACAGACAGACGTTTCTGTGGCTGCAGATGTGACTCCAGGATGGTATGTTGCCTCCCTGGTGCCAGGGTCAAGGATGTCACTGAGCGGCTGCAGGACATTCTGAAGGGGGAGAGTGAGCAGCCAGAGGTCGTGGTCCATATCGGTACCAACAACATAGGTAGAAAGAGGGACGAGGTCCTGCAAGCAGAATATAGGGAGCTAGGAAATAAATTAAGAAGCAGGACCTCAAAGGTAGTAATCTCAGGATTACTCCCAGTGCCAAGTGCTAGCGAGAGCTGAAATAGGAGAATAGACTAGATGAATGCATGGTTAGAGAGATGGTGTAGGAGGGAGGGATTTAAATTCCTGAGGCATCAGCACCGATTCTGGGGAAGGTGGGACCTGTACAAGCTGGACGGGATACACCTCGGCAGAACCGGGACCAATATCCTCGCAGGGGGGTTTGCTAGTGCTGTTGGGAAGGATTTAAACTAGTTTGTCAGGGGGCTGGGAACCTAAGTGTGGGCCCAGAACGGAGAGAAACAAAGCTGGAAGAGCAAGTTAGAAAAGTAGTCAGCAAAACTAGTAGGGAGCAGAAACAAAGGCCAACAGTAAAGAGGGTCAAAGTGCAGAAAAATATTAAACAGGCAAAGTTGAAGGCACTTTATCTAAATGCACGTAGCATTCGCAACAAGGTGGATGAATTAATGGCACAAATAGAAGTAAATGGGTATGATGTAATTGCCATTACAGAGACATGGTTGGGACAAAGCTGGGAACTGAATGTTCTAGAGTACTCAACATTTAGGAAGGACAGACAAAAAGGAATAGGAGGTGGCGTAGCGCTGTTAATGAGCGATGAGATCGGTTGTGTAAAGGTCACCAAACAGTAGTGGTAATGTAGGGCACAGTATCAATCAAGAGATTAGAAGTGCATGTAACAAGGGCAATACGGTAATCATGGGGGACTTTAATCTACATATTGACTGGGCAAATCAAATTACCACTAATGGTGTGGAGGACGAATTCTTGGAATGCATGCGAGATGGTTTCCTGGATCAGTATGTGGAGGAACCAACCAGGGAACAGGCTATTCTGGATCTGGTACTGTGTAAAGAGAAAGGGCTAATCAATAATCTTGTGGTAAAGGGGCCTTTAGGGACAAGTGACCATAATATGATTGAATTTTATATTAAGTTTGAGAGTGATGTAGTCCAATCTGAAACTAAGGTCTTCAATCTAATCAGAGGAAACTACAAGGGTATGAGGGACAAGTTGGCCATGGTACATTGGGAGACTACACTAAAAGGTATGAAGGTGGACATACAATGGCTAACATTCAAGGAAATAATGCATAATTTGCTACATATATTCCTCTAGGGCATAAAAACCCAAAAGGAAAAGTGATCCAACCATGGCCAACAAAAGAAATGAAAGCTAGTATTAAGTCAAAGGAGGAAGCTTATAAAGTTGCCAGAAAAAGCAGTCAGCCTGAGGATTGGGATCTTTTTAGAAATCAGCAAAGGGTCCCCAAGAAATTGATAAAGAAAGGGAAAATGGAATATGAGCACAAACTAGTGAAAAATATAAAAACGGATTGTAAAAGCTTCTATAGGTATGTGAAAAGGAAAAGACTGGCGAAGGTAAATGTAGGTCCTTTACAGTCAGAGACGGGAGAATTTATAATGGGGAATGAGGAAATGCCAGAGAAATTAAATAAATACTTTGTTTCTGTCTCACGGAGGAAGACACAAAAAACCTCCCAGAAATACGAGGGAACTACAGACCTGTTAGCCTCACATCAGTAGTTGGGAAAATGTTGGAATCTATTATAAAGGATGCAATAACTGAGCACTTAGAAACTAATAGTAAGATTGGGCAAGTCAACATGGATTTATGAAAAGGAAATCCTGTTTGACAAACCTGTTGGAGTTCTTTGAGGATGTAACTGGTGGAGTAGACAAAGGGAAACCGGTAGATGTGGTGTATCTGGATTTTCAGAAGGCCTTCGATAAGGTCCCACACAAGAGGTTGGTGAACAAAATTAGGGCACATGGAATTGGGGGTAATATACTAGCATGGATTGAGAATTGGTTAACAGACAGAAAACAAAGAGTAGGGATAAACGGGTCTTTTTCAGGATGGCAGGCTGTGACTAGTGGGGTACTGCAAAGACCGGTACTTGGGCCCCAGTTATTCACAATCTATATCAATGATTTGGATGAGGGGACTAAATGTAACATTTCCAAATTTGCTGATGACACAAAGCTAGGTGGCAGTGTCAGTTGCGAAGAGGATGTGAAGAGGCTTCAAGGGGATCTCGACAGGCTCAGTGAATGGGCGAGAACATGGCAGATGGAATATAATGTGGATAAATATGAAGTTATCCACTTTGGTTGAAAAAAAACAGAGGCAGAGTATTTCCTAAATGGTGAAAGATTGGGGAATGCAAATGCTCAAAGGGACCTGAATGTCCTTGTACATGAGTCACTGAAAGTGAATTTGCAGGTGCAGCAAGCCATTAGGAAGGCAAATGGTATGCTGGCCTTCATTACAAGAGGATTTGAGTACAGGAGTAAAGAAGTTGTACTCCAATTATATAGGGCCTTGGTGGGACCACACCTGGTGTACTGTGTACAATTTTTGTCTCCTTACCTAAGGAAGGATATACTTGCCATAGAGGGAGTGCAACAAAGGTTCACGAGATTGATTCCTGGGATGGCGGGACTGTCATATGAGAAGAGATTGAGTAAACTAGGCCTGTATTCTCTTGAATTCAGAAGAATGAGAGGGGATCTCATTGAAGCATACAAAATTATTTCATGGCTTGATAGGGTGGATGCTGGGAGAATGTTTCCCTTGGCTGGGGAGTCTAGAACCAGGGGCCACAGCCTCAGGATAAAGGGTAGGCCATTCAGGACTGAGATGGGAAGAAATTTCTTCACACAGAGGGTGGTGAATCTTTGGAATTCTCTACCCCAGAGGGCTGTGGAGGCTCAGTCATTGGGGATATTCAAAACAGAAGTCGATAGATTTCTGACTAATAAGGGCATCAAAGGATATGGCGATAAGGCTGGTGAATGGAATTGAGGCAGAAGATCAGCCATGATCTTATTGAATGGCAGAGCAGGCTCGCAGGGCCGAATGGCCTACTTCTGCTCCTATTTCTTATGCCTTGCTGCAGCAAAATTTGGCCCAATATCTGTGAAGATTTCTAAGAATTTCTAAGATCAACAAGAAAAGAACTGAATGAGTTCAGAATAAAGGAATTTATAGTTAGAAGAAGGGAAAGTCACGTGGTAGGCTCATGATTTTTCCCACTGACAAACTGCGAACACTTTTGCAGTATATGGAGTAACACAGGTATATCTGTTGCAACCTATATACTGTTAAATAATTTAGTAACTTTCTATTGTCAGACGTGTAAAATTTCTTGCTGCTATTGCAACCTGTGATTTGATACCACATTACAAGCCTTAGTCATTTTCCAAATTGCAATGTAGCTTTCAATATAGGATGCCAAAACACGATTTTTCATCACTCCCTTCCCCATGACAAACAAGGATCCAGAAGCCACCAGATTAGTAAGATAACTATTCAAAATAAACTTTTACTTAGACCACCTACAACACATTTTATGTCAACAGTACAGAAATAAACATATCCCAAAATATTCTTCTTTCAGCCTATTCTTCATTCAGCTACTGTGAGTAACTGATTTTCCACTAGCTACAACATACTTTGCCAAGTCTTTTCAGTAAATGACAGTGTGGAGACTCAATATCAAACAAAGCATTCAACCCTCCCACCTATTAATTTCCAAAAACTTGAAGCATCCAATTTTATGAATTGAATCACCAGATTCCCTTTGTATACTTACAATATAAAAACAGGAGTCCTATATTTAGCTCTGTTTAGCATTATTTTGAACAGTTTTAATTTGCTCTTGCAATTCTTTTGGAAGCCATCAAAAGGCAGTTTAATATAATACATATGTGCAAATTACAGCATTGCTCACATACCTACTGAATGAAAGATACAGGCCTCACAGATAAATAGTATTACAAAAACTATATCTTTTATTTTGCAAAACTTTTTTACCAACAAATTTGTTTTTTATTCCATTCCTAAAGCCTCTTATTCCCAGTTATTTACATTAGAAAACATTTATTTTGTTTTTCTTTCTTCATTTGAATTACTAATATTTAAGATGTAAGCAGTTTATTTATTTGTTTAATGTTCCCTCCTCAACATTTGTCATTGATGCAGCATTCACCAGGGAGGTTCTCTTCCCCTGTACCCCCCCACCCCCAGTTGAATCACCAAAGATGAGCAACCTGACCTGGGGTCATTCAGCATGGTCTGGGCTTGGCTGACTCATCAACCAACCGGTTCCAGCCGATGCCTTCTGGCCTTGGCACAACTTTTCAGCAACACAAATACCTCATCCCAAATTATTTTTTAAATTTAAAATAGCTTAAACTATACAAAAACATTGAAACAAATTGAATGTTTGTATTTTTTTCTCCCACCACTTGTACCTCAAAGTTATTTATAAATTTTCTGCCTTATTTGTCATCGTATACTCTGGGTATTGTAGTTGCACAGGGACAGGATGAAACCTGCAACTGCATGTCTTTCTTTCAATCATAAATTCCCCACAGGTGTGACTCCTTTCAAAGTTGTGACATAATGGACACAAGGTAGATGCAAGTCTTTTATTTTATGGATATAATTTTGTCAGACATGCGATAGAATTTAACAGTTTTGATTGGTTACTGGTGTAATCGGTCAAAAATATAAAAAATGTCAAACAAGACAGCACTGTAGTATGTACTTCAAGGTGTGATTCCAACTCACACCTCTGAACTCCTGGCCGCAGTCAGAACATTGTGAAGAACCACCAAGAGTCAGACTTTTTCCCACAGAAGGAAAAAGGTCTGAGGAGAAATCTTGCATAGTTGCTAGTGGTCAGCTCAAGTTTACATTTACAGAACAACATGAATATTTTAATGATATTTGCCTAACAAAGACAAAGACAGAGAGACTATTGGGCCATTCTAACCTTTATACAAACCTTATATAAAAGTTATTAGATTGTAGCAAACTCTTCCCAAGTTGTTGCTCAACAGTACTGATTTAGTTAAAGTCCGTTCAAAAAGAACTTTTTTTATCTACCATCCCCTCAACCTCGTGCACAAGACAATATTCAGTTAGATAGAAATTACAACATGGAAATAGGCTATTCAGCAGTCCATGCTACCGTTTATCTTTCATTTTAGATTAAATTACAAATTAAGGAAACTGTGATGATAAACTATCTCAACTGCCCCACAGTACTGAGACCCCTTCCTTAAATTCTTACACTGAAGAAGTAAAATCTTTATTCAGCTTACCTCAGAGGGCTGCCGCAGCCCTTGGCTGACCTGACTGGGCGTTGCAGACCACACAATGTTTACATTGGTTGAAGGCATAGAAGGTGAAGAGCACACATTTCCGTTCTTCAGCTGCTCGGCTGAACGAGACCTTGGTCCCTGCCATCCTAGCACACTATCTGGGGGAAAAAAAATAGCAGAATATTAATAATCCCACTTTTTGGAAGTTAACCTGGTTCATCTACATTAAAGTTATTAAAAAGGAATTGAACTATCTGCAGTCTAGTTCACATGATTTAGTTCATAGATTATTTATGCAGGAATGTTTAGGACAGGACAACTGATATGATGTAGATTTTGTTTTGAAAGCCATTACACAGCACTTTGAGAGACAGGATTTTAATTCTGGCATTACCAATCAGTGCTGTATGTCCTTCCACTTAAATGCAAAAAGACCATGCAGCAATGACCTGACTCTGGAAGTCCTGTCAAATGGTGGATGGAGCACAGAACAAGCAATTGCTGCTCGGCTTGTCATGTAGTTTGATGCACAAGATAAAGTGATCCAAAAAGAAATGTTGCTGAAAAGATCTGGGGGGAGAAATTCGGTATCGCCCCGTTTGGGCCGCATTTATCAGCCGGGCGCAAAGTTTAGTGCCTGGCGCTAATTATCGCCTCCGACTGCAAACTTGGCTTCTATCACCCCTGAGGTGATTGGAGCGTTAAATCAGGCGCTACACACCTCTCTTGGCGCTAACGCCAAGGAGCAAGGCGCTACCTCAGAGCGCTGGCGAAGCTCATGTGATGTCAGTCAGCAATGGAACACAGACACACTGGCGACGGCCAGTTCTTAAAGGGGAGAGTCGATCTTGCTCTCCATCCACACCCTGCTCATTGCAGCCTTGAATCTCGGCCTGGAGAGACTTGTACATCAAATCTGCTGGAAAGAACAATGGAGAGACCCAGAGAAAGAGCTGAGTGCAGCCCCCACAGACTTTTCTAAATCGATGCAAGATCAAATCTAAATGAACCTGCAAAGTGCTGCTCAGTACCCAAAACTCTTCACACAGCGTTGAATATCTCCAGAAGTCTCTCTCTCACTCCGAATGCGTGGTGCAAAAATGTTGCCGACAAAAAAAGGCAGGAAGCGGCCGCCTTTAAATAGCGCTCCCCCCAGTCCCTTCCCGAATGCAAAACGCTCCCCTCAACCTGTTGTTGCAGGCGGTAAGGCAGGGGGCGCCACTCAATGTCCGGGGCGTTGCACGCTCGACTGACGTCACGATCTGCGGGCGCAGGAGATCGTGGCGGTAGTGTTTAGCGCCGCCGCAAAATATCTGGTCAATTTCGCGAGCGGTGCAAACATCGCCGCACTCGGGCGCTAGTTGCTTTGCGCCCCATTAGCACCCTCTTAAGGCGCTAACGGGAGGCGCAAACCAACCGAATTTTTCCCCCTTGATATCTGATTAAGTTCCCACAAATAATCTCGCTCCCGAGAGCAACAGCATTGTAAGACTAGACATGGTGGATGAACAGTATGTCAAGTAAGTCAAATAAACATTTCCAACAAAACTATCTTTGAACATTTTGTTGAAGTTTAATGTTGTGTTGGACCTATGGCTACTGATGTGGGGATATAAATGGCTTGTTGGTCAATGCAGGATGGAGAAGGGGAAATAAAACAGTCTACACTGGTGTGCTGTTCTGTGGATACATTTCTTGCAGTTTCACAATCAACTGCACCCTAGTTGTTTCTGATAATAAAATCTTTAGGAAATAGTCATAGCATTCTGGATCTGGAAGCACTGCCTGAAACAGAAGTAGAGGAAGCAGATTCAATAGTAACTTTCAAAAGGGAATTAGATATATACTTGAAAGGCAAAAATTTGCAGGGGTATGGGGAGAGAGCAGAGGAGTGGGACTAATTTGATACCTTTCAAAAGCCAGCACAGGCACAATAGGACCAATGGCCTCCTTCTGTGCTGTAAGATTCTATAGATTATGCAATAGATATTTTTTGGCTTTGGAACTTTCAAAACTTGCTACAGGTGCTAAGATTCATAGGCCAATGATATTTTTTAAATGTTATTTTAGAATCATTAAAAAGATCAATGATCTGAAAATACAGTTCAGTAACAGCAAACCATTGATAAATTGACCCAGTTTTCAAGAGTATAAATAAATTCAGTGAAGTTGGCCCTTTAGCTCATTTGAATTTATCCTTCCAGTGTACCAACTCTGTTTTACCATCACAGCATCTGGAGGTTTCTTAAATGAGTCCAATGTTGTGGCCTCAACCATCTTTCCTAGGTACGAGATGTTGGTCATTCTATGTGAAGATATCCTTACTCCCATCTCTCCTAAATTAATCCTTCACTACCCTGAACCTGTGCCCTCTAAGCTTGTTGCCCAGGGGGTATCTTAAAATATTGTTTCATATTTACTTTCATCATCCCTGTAAGCATATTATGTGCCTCTATAAGGTCCCCCAGACATCTCTTTTTGAGGTTGAGGAGCCTTAGTTTATCATTTTTTTCCTTATGTGTCTCTGAATCTAAGGCCGGGATTTTGCCGGCGCTCAGAGTGCGGATTTCGAGGCGGGTCCGCTGTCAAAATGGCAAAGATTGATAGCAGGTCGGAAACCCGCCTCCACGTGAGTCTCCCAGGTGTCGGGTCTGTTAGCGGAGAACTGACCCGACACCAAGCAGCGGGGGATACAGTTGAGCTTATGTCCAAGACTGTCACTGACCTCATCTCCTCTGGAGATCTTCCCCCCACGGCCGCCAACCTCATAGTTCCCCAACCCCGCACAGCCCGCTTCTACCTCCTTCCCAAGATCCACAAACAGGACTGCCCCGGTAGACCCATCGTTTCAGCCTGTTCTTGCCCCACGGAACTTATCTCTTCCTATCTCGACTCTATTTTTTCTCCCCTTGTCCAGTCTCTTCCCACCTACATCCGCGACTCTTCCGATGCCCTCCGCCATTTTAACAGTTTCCAGTTTCCCGGCCCCAACCGTCTCCTCTTCACTATGGACGTACAATCCCTCTACACCTCCATTCCCCACCAGGATGGCCTGAGGGCGCTCCGCTTCTTCCTTGAACAGAGGCCCAACCAGTCCCCATCCACCACCACCCTCCTCCGCCTGGCTGAACTTGTTCTCACATTGAACAACTTCTCCTTTGACTCTACCCATTTCCTCCAAATTAAAGGTGTTGCTATGGGTACCCGCATGGGTCCTAGCTATGCCTGCCTTTTCGTGGGATATGTGGAACACTCTTTGTTCCAGTCCTACTCGGGTCCCCTCCCTCACCTCTTTTTCCGGTACATTGATGACTGTATCGGTGCCGTCTCCTGCTCTCGCCCTGAACTAGAACATTTCATTCACTATGCTTCCAATTTCCACCCTTCCCTCACCTTCACATGGTCCATCTCCGACTCTTCCCTTCCCTTCCTCGACTTCTCCATCTCCATCTCTGGGGATAGGTTATTGACTAACATTCACTACAAGCCCACCGACTCCCACAGCTACCTGGACTACACTTCCTCCCACCCCGCCTCCTGTAAGGACTCTATTCCATTCTCCCAGTTTCTCCGTCTCCGCCGCATCTGCTCTGATGATGCCACCTTCCATACCAGTGCTTCCGACATGTCTTCCTTTTTCCTCAACCGAGGATTCCCCTCTACCGTGGTCGACACGGCCCTCGACCGTGTCCGTTCTATCTCCCGCACATCTGCCCTCACCCCTGCCCCTCCCTCCCGGAACCACGATAGGGTTCCCCTTGTCCTCACCTTTCACCCCACCAGCCTCCACATTCAACGGATCATCCTCCGCCATTTCCGCCACCTCCAGCGTGATCCCACCACCAAACACATCTTCCCCTCACCTCCCCTTTCAGCATTCCGCAGGGACCGCTCCCTCCGCGACACCCTAGTCCACTCCTCTACCACCCCCAGCACCCCTTCCCCTTCGCCCGGCACCTTCCCGTGCACGCGCAGGAGATGCAACACATGCCCTTATACCTCCCCTCTTCCCACTGTCCAGGGCCCCAAACACCCCTTCCAGGTGAAACAGCGATTTACTTGTACTTCCTGCAATTTAGTATACTGTATTCGCTGCTCACGATGTGGACTCCTCTACATTGGGGAGACCAAACGCAGATTGGGTGACCGCTTTGCGGAACACCTCCGTTCAGTCCGTAAGGGGGACCCCGAGCTCCCGGTGGCCTGTCACTTTAATTCACCGCTTCACTCCCACTCTGACCTCACCGTCCTCGGCCTATTACACTGTTCCACGGAAGCTCAGCGTAAGCTCGAGGAACAGCACCTCATCTTTCGTTTAGGCACGCTACAGCCCTCTGGACTCAATATCGAGTTCAACAATTTTAGATCATAACCTCAGCTCCAATCACATTTATATTTTATTTTATCCACCCTTTTATTTGTCCCCCCCCACCTTTTTTTTCCTCCTAGAAGCTGGCAGCTGTCCTTCATTCTGCCAGTGGATTTCACACTTCATTCAGCCTTAATCTGTCACATTAACACCACCTCTAGCCTTGCATATCTCTTAATGTCTCTTAATGTCTCTTCATCTCCTCCTTTGTTCCTTTATCCCCTCCCCCTTTTCCCAGCTTTACCCTGGCCTTAAATCTATTTGATTTCCAGCTCTTCCCAGTTCTGATGAAAGGTCATCGACCTGAAACGTCAACTCTCTTTCTCTCTCCACGGATGCTGCCTGGCCTGCTGAGTTTTTCCAGCGTTTTCTGTTGTTATTTCGGATTTCCAGCATCCGCAGTATTTTGCTATCGTATGAGCTAATTAAATGGCTTGTTAAGAGCCAATTTAAAACTATTTTGAGGCTTCCTTCCAATTTTACGTTCTCCCCCACAGGTTACTTGCTGCTCGGGGAACACGCCAGCACAACCTGTCGTGATTTGCCATGTTGCAGATGGTCAGTTTCAGAGTGCAGAAACGGTTGGTTACTTCATTTGTAAGACATATAGAGATTTCCTTAGCTTGCAAGTGTTTAGAGGCAACTGTATGTCCAGTGCCACCTCATTGGAACAATCCCTCTCTCCAATGACAGATCGCTTCTGTCATCTCACCTGCAGCTGCCATCTATTGCAGCAACATCGGTGCCCTTGAAAAAAATCAGACCTTGGTCCTCTGAATCCTTCCACGATCAGCCCCAACACCAACATCACCAGGCACACCACCATCACCTGATGCTGCACAGGGCATCAGCCCCTGACAACACTGCTGCCCGGGAGGCCAGCAATGGCATCACCATGGCCAGATTTACTTCACTTGACGCTGTTAACCCTGGCTGCCACATGATGCGCCAGGTTGACACCATCCCACACCAGCACTGTGAAGTATCCCTTTAATTTCCATGCACACTCATCACTATAGCGGTTGGGTGGGGGAAGTTATGTCTCAACATTCACTGGAACTCAGTAAGACACTTCTCAAGGTGCGCCTAGATCTGTCCAATAAGGGGCAGTGTTGGAAAAATAGATTTCACTGTATGACAACACATTACCAGGAACTTCACATGGACATTGGCTAAACCTCTCAAGTGCCTACCCTTGTGTGGTGTTAGTTGGTATGATTGCAGTAGGATGAGGGTGAGTGTGAGGGGTGGCTAGTGAGATGAGGAAGTGATAAAGTAGATAGAGATGGATGGAGGTGCAAGGTAAGTTGGTGTGAGTAAGGATGTGCAGGAGAAGGGTATGGAAGGCAGAGTGATGGGGATGTGTTGAGTGGCACAGCAGGATGAGTTTCAGTGTGGCTTTGCAGTAACGTTTCGTGATCCACCGAGATCATTGAAAGATTGCCGCCACTGCAGCCAGGGACCCCTGATGACATCCCTGTGCAATGTGCAACCAGGCTGCGTTGGTGTCCTGGGGAGGTCCCTTCCGCCCTTGGAAGGGAAGAGAACCTCCCTGTGTGTGGAGCATATGGAGGGAGTCATTTGAAAGCCTGGGTGCAAGTGTTCACCTTTGTGCAGTGCTTGTCAGTGTTTGCAGCACCTCAATGCTGTCAAACTGACAGAACAACTGTCAAACTCAATGTGGCCGTGATCCCTTTAGGGAAACCGGCTGATGATGCGTCATCAAATGATGTCATCAGACCCGCTTCCTGTTAATAGGTACTAAATAGGTTGGCATCACTCAAAGTTAACAAATCACCTAGTCCAGATGGGCTGCATCCTAGGTTGCTGAGGGAAGCTAGGGCGGAGATGGAAGAAGCTCTGACCGCAATCTTTCAATCCTCCTTGGATATGAGAGTGGTGCCAGAGGACTGGAGGATTGCAAATGTTATACCCCTGTTCAAAAAGGGGAGAGGGATAAACCTGGAAACTACAGGCCAATCAGTCTAACGTCAGTGGTGGGAAACTACTAGAGACCATTGTCAAGGACAAAATTAATTCTCACTTGGAGAAATATGGGTTAATAAGGAACAGCCAGCACGGATTTGTTAAAGGCAAATCGTGTCTGACGAACCTGATTGAGTTGTTTGATGAAGTAACAGAGAGGATTGATAAGGGTAGTGCAGTAGATGTATATATGGACATTCAAAAGGCACTTGATACAAGTATCGCATAACAGACTTATTCGGAAAACAGAAGCACATGGTATTAAAGGGCCGGTGGTAACTTGGGTACGAAATTAGCTAAGGGATAGGAGCCAAACAGTAGTGGTGAACGGATGTTTTTCTGACTGGAGGGAAGTATGCAGTGGGGTCGCCCAGGGGTCGGTATTAGGACCATTGCTTTTCTTGTATATACAGGAAACTCTTTGGTATCCGGCACCGACGGGACCGGCGTGGTGCCGGTTGATCGAAAGTTCCAGATAACTGAGAGTTATATATACCGAGGCTATTTTTAACATAAAAAAATCAAGAAATGTGCAGTATACAGTATTTGGTTACTCACCTACAGAATGTTGTGTTAAATGGATGGTGGAAGATGCTTGATTAAGTACAGTACTGCCAGTTGAGGGTAATCCATAACTCTTTAATTACTTAACAGTAAGTGAGACTCCCGGCAGCGCGGGAGAATCAGACTCCTGTTACTGCAGTGTTCGGACTTCCGACAGCGCCAGGAGGCCGAGTAGTGGCACTTTGGAGAACTACCCCCACTGACTAACTCTGCGTTCGCGGGAGACTCGGACTCGGACTCGGCAACATTGCCGGTTATTTGAGAGGAGTTTTCGGAGTACTCGGCATTCGCGGGAGACTCGGACTCGGCAACATTGCCGGTTATTTGAGAGGAGTTTTCTGAGTATGATTTTTGCCGGTTAAGAGAGAATTCCGGATATTTAGGTGCCGGTTAAACAAGAGTTTCCTGTAAATGACCTGGACTTGGGTATGGGGAGTACAAGTTCGAAGTTTGTGGGTGATACAAAACTTGGCAACGTAGTAAATAGTGAACAGGATAGTAGCAGACTTCAGGAGGACATAGACAGACTGGTGAAATGGGCAGACACATGTCAAATGCAATTTAATGCAAATAAAGTGTAAAGTTATACACTTTGGGAGAAACAACATGGAGAGGCAGTATAATCTAAACGGTACTATTTTAAGGAGGTGCATATTTGCAAATCCTTGAAGGTGGCAGGGCAAGTTGATAAGACAGTTAAGAAAGCGTATGGGATATTTGGTTTTGTAAATAGGGCCATTGAATACAAAAACAAGGAAGTTATGTTAAACCTTTACAAATCACTGGTTAGGCTCAGCTGGAGTATTATGTACAATTCTGGGCACTACACTTTAGGAAGGATGTCGAGGGACAGAGGATGATACCAAGAATGAGGGAGTACAGTTATGTGGAGAGATTGAAGATGTTGGGATTGTTCTCCTTAGAGCAGAGAAGGTTAAGGAGAGACCTAATAAAGGTATTCAAAATTATGAGGGGTTTTGATAGAGCAAGTATGGAGAAAATATTTCCTCTGACAAGTGGGTCAGTAACCAGAGGTCATAGATTTAAAATACTTGGCAAAAGAACTAGAGGGGAAACAAAGAGAAATGTCTTCACACAGAGGGTTGTTAATATCTGGAACACACTACCTGAAAGTGTTGTGGAATCAGATTCCATTGTAACTTTTAAAAGACTATTGGACATGTTCTTGAAGAGGACTAATTTGCAGGGTTATGGGGAAAAAGCTGGGGTATGGGACTAAATTGGACAGCTCTTTCAAAGAGCCGGCACAGGCTGAATGGCCTTATTATGTGCTACAAGATTCTATGATTCCACTGCTGTCCTCTTCATTGCCTCCAGGGCCTGGATGTTCACCTTATGATGCAGTGACTAGAACTCTGCAGCAGTTCAGTTCCACTGCACAGGCACCGTACAGCTTTAACATGCTCACTGGAGATTTGAACTCAACTGATTTGGCAATGCATTTGACATCCTGTTTACTTACTTTATTCTTGTCCCACAGTGTTTAGACATGGTGAGTAATGAGCCAAGTAACAACTGTAGGTCATTTCCAACTTCCGTGACAATTTCTATCTGACCCATGGAGTAAACTACCTGTGGTGTTGCTCACTGGTGTTGTGCAGCATGTTTGTGATGTTTAGCTGTTAATCTGTTCTGTCAAAGTAAGCAAATCCAGCTAATTGTAGCTATTGTGAACTAAGTCAGAGTGAAATCGTAACTGCTTGTAAATATTACGCCAGGTCAAAAGAAAGAAAAAAATTGCATTTATATAGTACCTTTCATGGCCTCAGGACATCCAAAGGCACTTTACAGTCAACAAAGTACTCTTGAGATGTAGTCACTGTTATAATGTAGGAAACATGGCAGCCAATTTGTACACAGCAAGGTTCCACAAATAGCAATGAGATAATGACCAGATAATCTGTTTCAGCGATGTTGGCTGAGGGATAAATATTGGCCAGGACACCAGGGAGAACTCCTCTGCTCTTCTTTGAAATAGTAACATGGGATCTTTTACGTCCACCTAAGAGCAACCAGGGCTTTGGTTTAATGTCTCATCCGAAATACGGCACCTCCGACAGTAAACTCTTTTCCCCATCTATGCATTAATCACCAGAGGGAAGTCGAAAGTACTGTAAGGATGATGAAAGACAGCTACTAGAAGTGATTGGAGCCAAAGATCATCCCACCAATCTGGCATACTCTACAGTCAAATCTAGCTTTTATTAAAATAAATAAGGCCAGTTCAGAATGCCTGGGCCAGGCATGAATCAAAGAACTGGTCATTGTTCTGCAGCTCAAGGGTCCCTGTACTTCCTAGTGAGGAACACCTACCATTACTTTAATGTGTGTATGCATGCTAGAATACATGCAGAGTAGAGAAATAAAACTGCTGCTCTGTATAATCAGTCATTTCTTCTTACTTTTTTAACGTCTGGTCTTAAGCAAACTAACCAGTCGTCAAGGTGGAACTGGTTAGTGGGATTACTGTACTGATAGTGAGAATGACCTGCCCAACTCCAGCTGCAAATGCTGCTCTGTAGTCAAGTATCAGTCCAGTCCTGATAAGAATTCCGCAGTTAAAAAACAACTGTTGCATCAAGGAGGCTGCATGTGATATGTGACACTTATTTAAGAGCCTGGCTTTCAAGCATACCTCAGAGGTATTGTTAGGCACTATAGGGGCTTTCTAGTGAAAACAGTAGATAGGAAAATAAACCTATTTCTCAAGTGGAGCAAAGTACAATCAAGCAGACTGAGAAGTGTGTATGAGTCTTCTGTTTTTAAATAACAAAGTTAACCAGAAGTTGCCACAGAGAACTCTGATACACACCTTATCATAGAAACATAGAAGATAGGAGCAGGAGTAGGCCATTCGGCCCCTCGAGCCTGTTCCGCCATTTAATGAGATCATGGCTGATCATCCAAATTCAGTACCCTGTCCCTGCTTTCTCCCCATATCCCTTGATCCCCTTAGCCTTAAGAAATATATCTAACTCCTTCTTGAATATATTTAATGAATTGGCCTCAACTGCCTTCTGTGGTAGAGAATTCCACAGGTTCACCACTCTCTGGGTGAAGAAATTCCTCCTCATCTCAGTCCGAAATGGCTTACCCCTTATGTTTAGACTGTGACCTCTGGTTCTGGACTCCCCCGCCATCGGGAACATCCTTCCTGCATCTAGTCTGTCTAGTCCTGTTAGAATTTTATAAGTTTCAATGAGATCCCCTCTCATTCTTCTAAACTCTAGCGAATACAAGCCCAATCGACCCAATCTCTCTCTATACATCATTCCTGCCATCCCAGGTATCAGTCTGGTAAATCTTCGCTGCACTCCCTCCATGGCAAGAACATCCTATCACTAACAATTGAAGCATGTTGTGGAACACATTACTCCCCATGACTGGAAGCAGTAAAAGATGAGCAACAGGAAGTGCTACTAGTTTATTTAAGGAGCTCTAAATTAGGAAATGATATAACCACTTCCTGTCTTCTTAGAGATGGTCAATGCAGTGATAAAGGATCTGTTCATTAGGGAACAGAAAAATGTAAAAATAATTTCAATCCATATAACTGTACATCTGCTGGAAATGTTTTGTGATACTACAACTGATTGCACTTTAAATGCAAATGGGAATAAAATGTTAGAAGTCTGAATGGCGACAGTGTAAATTAACTTGAAACACAGTCTTCAGTTGAAATTTACTATTTGCCAACAGGTTTAAAGTTTTTGTAAACATTTTTTAAATTTTCGTTTATGAATAGGCTCTGGTGGCATCAGTCGGGTTGGAGCCAGCAGTGTGTAATAGTAGCTTTATTAAAACTTGCTGCATTTTTTTGCAGATTGAAATTCAAATAGGCTACAAGAATGCTAAAGGGACTGTGATGGAGCAGTAGATAAGCACAGTGCCCTTTCATCTTTAGGCTCTAGATTCAAATCTAGTCCAGACTCAATAAATGAAAACCTCCTCTTTCTGCCAAATTTACAGGTGTACAAGAAACCAAGCTGAGAAGCTATTGCTGAAGGGAAGCATGATTGTTATTTTGCATTACTAGGATTAAGGGCCAAGATTCCTGAGTGTTCATTTAGGTGCCATCACATAAAGATATACCTAACACCGCTATAATCAATTGGTCGCATATGTTTACAGCATCCTACTGCTGCAATACCTTTAGAATCTTGCAACCATTCGCCATTTTTAATATATAACAGATGATGTGAAGACAAGTTGTACTGACTGGAACAAATTAATCTGATTAGAATTATTGCCTCGTACATTCACTCACCATGAAATAAAACAGCTTAATGATTTTATATCTGGCTTCATCTGACAAAAAGTTTTCCCTGCCCGCCTTTGGAAGGGTTGAAGAAGCACACTTGTGAAAGGTACGAATATTCAGTTCAGATCAAAAGGGAATACTACTGGGTTATGCTATCATATAGTTAGGAATTGGACAGTATAGGCACACCTTTAAGCTCAGACTGCTAATGAAAATGACTATCACCACTGTATCTGACAGGATATCTAAGGCAAGACCTGAATTTGTAACAACCAGAAAGGAGACACAAACAATTTTCTGCTCTTATTCTGTTTCAGGCGGGTAGATGTCAGATCCCTGAGCTGCTTTTTATTTCACAAGACAGGAACTTTCTTTTTGTTTTTACAATAATGCATTACTACAGCTGGTGAGCACAGTATACTCATCAACCTTACTGCAAGGGGGTTGGAGTATAAGAGTAAGGAAGTCTTGCTGCAATTATATAGGTTTTTTTGGTGAGCCCACATCTGGAGTACTGTGTGCAGTCTTGGTCTCCTTACCTAAGGAAGGATATACTTGCCTTAGAGGGGGTGCAACAAAGGTTCACTAGATTGATTCCTGGGATGACAGGGTTGTCCTTTGAGGAGAGATTGAGTAGAATGGGACTATACTCTCTGGAGTTTAGAAGAATGAGAGGTGATCTCATTGAAACGTATAAAATTCTTAGAGGGCTTGACAGGGTAGATGCTGAGAAGCTGTTTCCCCTGGCTGGAGAGTCTAGAACTAGGGGACAGAGTCTCAGGATAAGGGGTCGGCCATTTAGGACTGAGATGAGGAGAAATTTCTTCACTCAGCGGGTTGTGAATCTTTGGAATTCTCTACCCTAGAGGGCTGTGGATTCTCAGTCGTTGAATATATTCAAGACTGAGATCAATAGATTTTTGGACAATAAGGGAATCAAGGGATATGGAGATAGGCGGGAAAGTGGAGTTGAGGTAGATCAGCCATAATCTCATTGAATGGCGGAGCAGGCTCGAGGGGCCGTATGGCCTGCTCCTGCCCCTAATTCTTATGCTCTTAAGTAACTTTGGTTGCTTTCTAAACAAACAAAACAATACATCTCCTTTCCAATAGAGCAGTGGAGTTCCTTGGCATATCTGTACATTCTTACATAGATACAGTTTGATGAGACAATCAAATAGTTTGATGAGACAGATTTAATGATAATGCTTTGGATGGTTATGGGCAAAGTCCATTCGCCTTGCTCACAATAGGAAGAACAATTTGATTTCAGAAAAACCTTACATTATAAAGTATTGTTTAGGAAGAATCGCAGTTCCTGAATTTAAGACAAAAAAAACCACAAGGGGAATGCAAAGAAAGTGTGAACTGACCTATGTTGTTTCATTTATTCCTTGTTATGCCTGCTTGTTGTATTTTCACCTCGCTTTTTCTTTTTGTAAGTCAGCTCTCTCAATCTTCAAATAGGAAAGCTGGAAACCCTGTACAACTAACATTATAACCAAGCTACAACAACAATAATTTGCATTTATATAGTGCCTTTAACATGGCAAAACGTTCCATAGGAGCGCAATCAGACAAAAATTGACAGAGTCAAAAGACGATATTAAGATGGGTGATTAAAGGTTGGTCAAAGAGGTAGGTTTTAAGGAGGGTCTTAATGGAAGAGGGAGAGGCAGAAAGGTTTAGGGAGGGAATTCCAGAGCTTATGGCCTAGATGGCTGAAGGCACGGCCGCCAATGGGGAGGTGAAAGGAATGGGGGATGCACAAGAGGCCAGAGTTGGAGGAAACATAGAAAAATAGGAGCAGGAGTAGGCCATTCGGCACTTTGAGCCTGCTCCGCCATTCAATATGACCATGGCTGATCCTCTATCTCAATACCATATTCCCGCTCTCTCCCCATACCCCTTGATGCCTTTTGTGCCTAGAAATCAATCTATCTCCTTCTTAAATATATTCAGTGACTTGGCCTCCACAGCTGTCTGTGGTAGTGAATTCCACAGGTTCACCACCCTCTATCACCATTTAAATACTCTGCCTTTCTGTTTTTCCTACCGAAGTGCATAACTTCACATTTATCCACGTTATACTGCATCTGCCATGTATTTGCCCACTCACTCAACTTGTCTAAATTGCCTTGAAGCCTCTTTGCATCCCCCTCACAACCCCACCTAGTTTTGTGTCGTCAGGAAACTTGGAAATATTACATTTGGTTCCCTCATCCAAATCATTGATATATATTGTGAATAGCTGGGGCCTAAACACTGATCTCTGCGGTACCCCACTAGTCACTGCCTGCCACCCCGAAAAAGACCCATTTATTCCTACTCTCTGTTTCCTGTCTGTTAACCAATTTTCAATCCATGCCTGTATATTACCCCCAATCCCATGTGCTTTAATTTTGCACACTAACCTCTTATGTGGGACTTTATCAAAGGCCTTCTGAAAATCCAACTACACCACATCCACTGGTTCTCCCTTGTCTATTTTACCAGTTACATCCTCAAAAAACTTCAGTAGGTTTGTCAAACATGATTTCCCTTTCATAAATCTATGTTGACTTTGTCTGATGTAGATCCCTGTTTTCTCTCTTCCCTCCTTTTTTTTTCTTGGAAGGTTATGATATAACCAAGCTAGACTGGAAAATGAGTGTCACAAAGAGCAAACTGTAGTATTTGCCTGCAAGCATTCCTCAGAGAAAGCACTTCTGCAAAGCTTAGTTTAGGATAAAATTCTTAGAAAAAAAGCATCTTCCTGCACAGAAAGCACCGCCAATGTGAAATACCAACTATTTTTGTTCCACAGAAATTTCCTTTTAATAGCGCTGAGAATAAACTTAGCAGTAACGTTTTGTGCTAACCACAACAAAGCACAGATAACTTTAGCAACATCAGCTGAAATTCCCTCTAGGTCTTTTGACATACACCAACTAAATATCCTGTCAGAGAAGATAGGTCGCAATAGCTGGCACATGAATTTCACTAATGTTTTGTTCTGAAAAATTGTCGTAACCTCTATTTCTGAGTAATCCAACTGTCACTCTGATGATTTCAGTAATCTTGTAATAGGCTATTTGTGAGGCTGGACATTGTCCTTGCTGAGAGTATCTGCTATAAAATTCTGTTTTCCTACAATGTGTTGATCAAAGAGGACTGTGAAGTTATGTTTACACCAACAACATATTTGCAGTTTCTTGTTAGACAACAAGAATCTTTTCCACCTTGCTTAAGTACCTCACTCCAATGGTACTGTCCATCAGGCCCTCACTTATTTGTTACAATCCTTTTCCTTGAGAAGGGCTAATTAAACTGCCCAAAACTTCATCCTCCTTATATCACAATTACAGATAAGGAAAGCCAATCAGTCCTTAGTTTATCCATCCAGAAAGCACTGTAATCCCCCCCCCCCCCCCACAGTGACATCCAATTGGTTTTTTTGAACGATTTCAGAGTTTTTACCTCCACTATTCTATCCTGAAGTCAGTGTATTGATCTGTTGTTGCGTGAAGATGAAATTCCAAAAATCAGTCTTAAATTTGCCTTTTACTTTGAAGGTGGCAGGACAAGTTGATAAGACTGTTAAAAAAGCATATGGGATTCTTGGCTTTATAAATAGAGGCAAAGAGTACAAAAGCAAGGAAGCTATGATAAACCTTTATAAAACACTGGTTAGGCCTCGGCTGGAGTATTGTGTTCAATTCTGGGTACCCTACTTTAGGAAGGATGCCAAGGCCTTGGAGAGGGTGCAGAGGAGATTTACTAGAATTATACCAGGGATGAGGGACTTCAATTATATGGAGCAATGAGAGAAGCTGGGACTGTTCTCATTAGAGCAGAGAAGGTTAAGGGGAGATTTAATAGAGGTGTTCAAAATTATGAAGGGTTTTTATAGAGTAAATAAGGAGAAATTCTTTCCACTAAGAGGAGGGCCGGTAACCAGAGTACACAGATTTAAGAGAAAACATCAGTGGGAAACACTTAGGCTGAGAAATTGGATATGGCCACGAAACGGGCAGTGTTAAGGCCCAACGATGTTAAGCTGCACCAGGTTAAAATGTTCTCGATAGCACGCAAAATTCGTGCTCAGTCCTCATTAACATGATTGTAGTCTTGATCTCAGCGCTAAAACCATTGCTCATTGGCTTACCGCTCAACAGGTGGGCCAATATCGGGTACAGTCTAATTCCCACTCATGTTTAGCACAGGCTTTATTTGGTACTTAAAGAAGAGGTGCTTTGATGCTACAGCACCTTATTGTCAAGCCACTTACAATTTCAGCTGGAAGACGACGGCAATGGAAGCACATGGCGGCGCCTCAGCACAAGGAGGGAGCCCGCAGATTCTCCGACGCAGCTCTTGAGGCACTGGTCAAAGCCGTGGAGAGGAGGTGGGCTGTCCTCTTCCCGTACGCTGGCAGAAAGCCCTCGCCACACACCTCTCAAAGGCTCTGGTAGGAGATAGCCGCCTATGTGACGGCCAGCACTGTAGTCCCAAGGTTGGCCATCCAGTGCCGAAAGAAGTTTAGTGACCTCACAAGGCAGGTCAAGGTGAGTGAAGGCTTCAGCAAATGCCATATCCCACCATCTGCACCACAAGCCTCACACACTGCTTAATTCACCACACACCCAGCACTCGCCTACCAACAATCTCTACCTATCACCATTCAGAATCAGAGCTTCACTTCACCCTCACAACCTTACCACTGCTGCAACACTCACACCCACATCTCACACCTTGCACACATTGACAGCTATTCAACCATAGCAGGCACATCACCCAAAACCCATTGCACCACACTCACTGACACACTTCTCTTTCTTTTGCAGGCCAAGGTGGCACATAATCAGAGAGTGCAGCGGCAGACAGGCAGGGGGCAAGCTGCCATCCAGGACCTCAGCCAGCTGAAGGAGAGAGTGCTGGATATCATTGGGCGGCAGATAATGGAGGCCGTGGCAAACGGTGAGGTTGAAGTCCTTGGGACAACACGGTACGCTCATTCCTAATCCTTTTTCTCTCATCCCACAATCTCTTCTCACTTTCAAGCTGCTGATGCTGTATGCATGCATATCTTGCTTCCCCCCCCCACTCCCCTCACCATAAGCCAACTCTTGTGCCTATCTGATTTCAGCTAACCAAGACCAAGCACTCGAGCAGCCTGTCCCGGAGGTGATGCAGGAGAGCGAAGGGGGAGAAAAAGAAGACACAGCGTCACCGCATCTGACACTCGCAGACACAAGCTCAGAAACTGGCACTGCATGTACTTTAAAGGCTAGTGTTGAAGCGTGATCTACACAAGGTGAGGCACCAGGCATAAGTTGGCTGCAGCAAGGCCAGGGGGAAAGGGTAGCTCGGGGGCCAGCTCCCTGGAGGGCGAATTTGCGCGCGAGTTCTGCTGCACAGGACTCAGGTGAGGACTTCGATGGGATGACCTTTGGAAGAAGGGTGATGGGCAAGCACACCAAGTTGCTAGGTGCAATGGCAAGCCTGCCAGAAAGCCTCATAGCAATGTCAAGAAGCATGGAGGAGTCCGCCTTCAACATTGCACAGGGCTCTGCGCAGAGCTTGGAACCCAGGATTTCCAGTTTGGAAATGATGGAAAACTCCCGAAGAGGCCGTGTCGACCCAGACATGATGCTGCGTGTGATGGGCAATGTCGCGGCTTCCAGTGCAACACAGGCGGAAGCAACCCAACATCTTAGTGCTGCAGCGGAAGCGCAGACCGCTCTCATGAAGTCTCAGCTTGATGCCACCCAAGCTCAGACTGCTGCCATCGTGGCTGGGTTTACCACGGTTAACCGGGGCTTGCAGGGTGTCGCAGCAGCCCAGCAATCTGCTCCAACAGATTGCTAGGAATGCTGAGGCGCCGCCCCAGGGGAGCAGCAGTGGGTCAGTGGAACAGGAATCTGCTGTCCTCTCTCAGAATGACAGCATTCCTGTTCCCACCACTGCCACTCCGCCATTGCCCTTTCCGCTGCCTGTCAGCCAGCTAGCCCAGACTGTTGCCGCCCATGCCAAGGTGCCTTCTAGGGACAGAGCTGCTCGAGGTCGTCCTGCAAAGCCATCTGAAGTCTCCCCCATGGAAAGTCAACAGCCATGCTGCAGCCACAGGGGGACCACTTCATAGGAGCACTAGATCAGGAAAAGGTACCCGAACGACAGGCACTAAGGGATTGCACAAGGGTGATTAGTTCATATCGTAAGTGTAAATGTGTCAATTGATTTTGGATAAATTTATTAATTTTGTTTGGAATCTTTTGTGGTGGCTCTCATTTCAACTTTGTGCCCAGGAGGACGTTGTGATATTCTGTGACAGAGGGATGGTATGATGGGGATGTGGGGGAGCAACAGGGATCCTTTTTTTTCATTCGTTTCTGGGATGTGGGCGTCTCTGGCAAGGCCAGCATTTATTGCCCATCCCTAATTGCCTTGAGAAGGTGGTGGTAAGCCGCCGCCTTAAACCGCTGCAGTCCGTGTGGTGAAGGTACTCCTACAGTGCTGTTAGGTAGGGAGTTCCAGGATTTTAACCCAGCGACGATGAAGGATTGGCGATATATTTCCAAGTCAGAATGGTGTATGATTTGGAGGGGAACTTGGAGGTGGTGGTGTTCCCATGCGCCTGCTGCCCTTGTCCTTCTAGGTGGAAGAGGTCGCGGGTTTGGGAGGTGCTGTCGAAGAAGCCTTGGCGAGTTGCTGCAGTGCATCTTGTAGATGGTACACACAGCAGCCATGGTACGCTGGTGGTGGAGGGAGTGAATGTTTGTTTATTTAATGTGGTGAATGGAGTGCCAATCAAGCGGGCTGTTTTGTCCTGGATGGTGTCGAGCTTCTTGAGTACTGTTGGAGCTGTACTCATCCAGGCAAGTGGAGAGTGCCTTGTAGATGGTGGAAAGGCTTTGGGGAGTCAGGAGGTGAGACACTCGCCGCAGAAATACCTAGCCTCTGACCTGCTCTTGTTGCCACAGTATTTATGTGGCTGGTCCAGTTAAGTTTCTGGTCAATGGTGACCCCCAGGATGTTGATGGTGGGGGATTCAGCGATGGTAATACCGTTGAATTTCAAGGGGCGGTGGTTGGACTCTCTCTTGTTGGAGATAGTCATTGCCTGGCACTTCTGTGGCGCAAATGTTACCTGCCACTTATCAGCCCAAGCCTGAACGTTGTCCAGGTCTTGTTGCATGCGGGCATGAACTGCTTCATTATCTGAGGAGTTGTGAATGCGCTGAACACTATGCAGTCATCAGCGAACAACTCCATTTCTGGGGTTTCATTCATTGGAATCGATGTCTGATGAGGCTTTCACGGACAGCCCATCCGGAAGTGGGATTGGCTGCCTGCCTCCTCCCTCCCTCCTCGACCTCACCTTCCTCTTCCTCCTCCTGAGGTGGTCCCACAATCCCTGGTGGCAAGTGCTACGCCCCCATGATGGCCAAGTTGTGAAGCCTGCAGCAGACCACCACAAAATGGAACACCTGCTCTGCCGAGTACTGGAGGGCTCCTCCCGAGCAGTCAAGGCAGCAGGACCATTGGTTTAGTAGCCCAATGGTCTGCTTGATGATGTTCCTGGTGGAAGCATGGCTCTCATTAGGGCACGAGTGTTGGGGTTGAGGAGGGGAGTCATGAGCCAGGTGCAGAGCGGACAGCCCTTGTCTCCGAGCAGCCAACCTCGAGTTTCATGTGGTGGCTGGAAGATTGCTGGCACAGGCTGAAGGCATCATGGCTGCTGCCAGGATAGCAGGCACTGACCATCAGGAAGCACTGGGCATGGTCACACACCAACTGCACATTAAGTGAATGGTAGCCTTTGCGGTTACGGAAGATCTCAGGATTGTTATACGGCTCACGTAAAGCCACGTGGGTGCAGTCGATGGCGCCCTGCACCGTGGGAAAGCCCACTATCCTGGCAAAGCCACATGCGCGCTCGTCCAGCTTCTCTCTGTTCAGAGAAAGTCCCATCTTCTGGTGTGGATAGCCTCAGTGACCTCCCAGATGCAGCAATTGACGGCAAACTGTGAAATGTTAGCTATGTCTCCTGCTGCAGACTGGAAGGATCTGCTGGTGAAGAAATTGAGGGCCACGGTGACCTTGACTGCCACTGGGAGAGCCGTGTTTGCCCTGCTCTTGGGCTGCAGGCGGTGTCAGAGTTCTGTGACCACCTCCTTGGTGAAGCGTAGCCTCCTAATAAACTGCTCCTCGCTTAAGTGGAGGTAAGAGAAGTGCTCTTGGAAGACCCTAGGTGGGTAAGGCCTCCTGTTGCAAGCTCTCCTGACCCTCCTCCTCTCTCTGCACATATTCTCGTTTTCTTCGCTGCCTCTGCTCCCTCTCCCGAAGATACCCGAGCACAAGGGGGACTGCCAGTAGAGCCCTCATGACTGTGAGCAAGCGTTGTGAGCAGAAGCCTTTAAATAAGAATTAAAGTGCAAGTGTTGTGAGCAGAAGCCTTTAAATAAGAATTAAGGCATTCTCCACTTGCAACAACACTCCCTGTTACCTTACAACCTTGAAAGATGTTAATAAAGCTGCTGGAGTTGCAGAAAGTTGCACAGAGCCAGTCAAACTGCAGAAACATGTCAAGTGCAAGTTTTTGCTGATGCTCTCTTTAAATATCACTGCTGAAGCCTCTCTGCTTGTCACCGCTTGCTCAGCTCGTCACACTTGAGGCATGCTGGTAAGTGAAGCGGCGAAATCAAAACTCGCAGATCGGGCGTCAAGTGAGCATTGCACATTCACTGATCTCACGCTCTGCATAATTTACATATCTCTAGCAAGTACGGACATCAGCAGTGCTGCTGGCCATCCGAAATTTTTTTTGCCCGAATCTGGCGGTAATGGGTGGCGCTAAACCCCAGAATTTCTAGGCCATAGGGTATGTAGTTCTGTCCAGCCAGTAAGTTTGTCTCCAGATAATTTTAAAGGTCTTTGCTATCTTCCAGTTGATTTCACTGTCCTGGAATGGGGCCAATTGAACAAGGTGCTTTAAGTAGAAAAATCCAAAGTAGTCCTGTGTCTGATACGGTGAAAATGATTGCCATCACCAACCCCGGCATTGAGCCAGAGTTCTTCCATCTACTCTTCTTCTTCTTCTCTTAGGCAGTCCCTCGGAACCAAGGATGACTTGCTTCCACATTAAAAATGAGTTCTCAGGTGACTGAGTCCAATGCGGGACCTACAGTCTCTGTCACAGGTGGGGCAGACGGTGGTTGGAGGGGCGGGTGGGTGGGGTGCTTGGGTTGACATGCGCTGCTTGCGTTTGGCTTCCGCTTGCTTCCAGCGAAGAGACTCGGTGTTCGGCGCCTTCCCGGATGCTTCTCCACTTTGAGCGGTCTTGGGCCAGGGATGCCCAGGTGTCAGTGGAGATGTTGCACTTTTTCAAGGAGGCTTTGAGGGTGTCCTTGAAGCGTTTCCTCTGCCCACCATGGGTTCTCCTGCCGTGCCAGAGCTCCGAGTAGAGCGCTTGTTTTGGGAGTCTCGTATCGGGCATGCGGACGATGTGACCCGTCCATCGGAGCTGATCGAGCGTGGTCAAAGCTTCGATGCTGGGGATGTTGGCCTGAGCGAGAACACTGACGTTGGTGCGCCTATCCTGCCAATGGATTTGCAGGATCTTGCAGAGGCAGCATTGGTGGTACCTCCAGTGCTTTGAGGTGCCTGCTGTATATGGTCCATGTCTCTGAGGCATACAGCAGGGCGGGTATCACTGCTGCTCTGTAGACCATGAGCTTAGTGCCAGGTTTGAGGTCCTGGTCTTCAAACACTCTCTTCCTCAGGCGACCGAAGGCTGCACTGGCACACTGAAGGCGGTGTTGGACTTCGTCATCGACGTCTACCCTTGTTGACAGTAGGCTCCCGAGGTATGGAAAGTGGTCCACGTTGTCCAAGGCCTTGTTGTGAATTTTGATAATCGGGGGGCAGCACTGTGGCGAGGGCAAGTTGGTAGAGGACCTTTGACTTACGGATGTTTAGTGTAAGACCCATGCTCTCATACGCTTCGGTGACGGTGTTGACGATGGTTTGGAGTTCAACCTCCGAGTGAGCGCAGACGCAAGCGTCATCTGCATACTGTAATTCGATGACAGAGGATGGGACGACCTTGGATCTGGACTGGAGGCGACGGAGGTTGAACAATTTCCCGTTTGTTCTGTAAATTAGCTCCACTGCAGTGGGGAGCTTACTCAGGGTGAGATGGAGCATTGCAGCAAGGAAGATCGAGAAGAGCGTTGGTGCGATGACACAGCCTTGCTTGACCCCAGTCCGTATGTGAATTGGGTCTGTGGTGGAACCGTTGGTCAGGATTACGGCTTGCATGTCGTCATGAAGCAGGTGGAGGATGGTGACAAACTTTTGAAGGCAGCCGAATTTGAGGAGGACACTCCATAATCCCTCACGGTTGACAGTGTCGAAGGCCTTTGAGATCAAAGACGGCCATGTACAGCGGTTGGTGCTGTTCCCTGCATTTCTTTTGTAATTAACGTGCGGTGAAGATCATGTCCATTGTGCCCCTTAGTGGGCGGAATCCGCATTGCGACTCTGGGAGGAGCTCTTCGGCCACTGGGAGAAGGCGATTGAGGAAGATTCTTGCGATGACTTTCCCTGTGGCAGACAGCGGGAAACTCCTCTGTAATTACCGCAATCGGACTTGTCACCGTTCTTGAAGATGGTCACAATTACGGCGTGAGATCCCCTGGCATGCTCTCCTCCTTCCAGATAAGAGAAATTAGTTCATGAATTTGCGCCAGTAATGCTTCTCCGCTATGCTTTAGTGCCTCGGCAGGGATTCCATCTGCTCCTGAGGCCTTGTTGTTCTTCAGTTGTCGGATGGCCTTTTCAACCTCATGCCGGGCGGGTAGCATGCTGCAGGATGGAGTTGAGGATACTCGCGTTGAAGACAGAGTCTCGGTTAAGGAGATCTTCAAAGTGCTCCTGCCAGCGGGCACTGACTGCCTCTCTGTCCTTGATGAGTACCTCTCCGTTCTTGGCCCGCAGTGGGGTAGGACCTTGGGTGCTTGGGCCGTAGATAGTCTTGACTGCGCTAAAGAATCCACGCACGTCGTGGTTGTCGGCTAGCTGCTGGATCTCCTGCACTTTCTCCACCCACCATCTGTTCTTTAGGTCGCGAGTTTTTTGTTGGACCTTGGCCTTCAGGCGTCTGTAGAGCTGCTTTCTTGCTCTCGAGCTGTGTTGCTGTTTCCAGATCAAGAATGCCTTGCGCTTGCGGCTTATTAGCTCCTGGATCTCCTGGTCGTTCTCGTTGAACCAGTCTTGGTGTTTCCTGGTCGAGTGACTGAGCGTCTCTTCACAGGTGCTGATTATGGAGGCCTTGAGTGCAGACCAGGCACTGTGGGCACTTTGTGTCTCTGCATCACTGGGAGTCGTCAGGTAGTTTGTGAGGTGCAGGCTGAATAGGGCCTTCTTAGCGGGGTCTTTTAAGTGCTCCAGCGTTGATTTTCCTGCGGCACTGTTTCTGTTGCCGCTGCTGTTTTGGGGCTACATTGATGGAGATGACAGAGCGGATTAGGCGGTGGTCTGTCCAGCAGTCGTCAGCTCCTGTGATGGCGCGGGTGATGCGGACGTCCTTGCGGTCCCTCGCTCGGACGATGACGTAGTCCAGCAGATGCCAGTGCTTGGAGCGAGGGTGCTGCCATGAAGCCTTGTACTTGACAAGGCCATGTTCTAAGCATTTCGACAGGAGGAGGGTATCGTTGGAATTGGCTTTCCCTACCCCCTCTCTGCCGATCACACCTCCCCAGAGGTCTGTGTCCTTTCCAACTCTGGTGTTAAAGTCGCCAAGGAGGATCAGCTTGTCGCCCGTTGGGAGTCGGGACAGGGATTGTTCGAGGCTGGAGTAGAATTCCTCTTTGGTCTCGTTTGTAGCTTCCAGTGTTGGGGCATACGCACTGATGACCGTAGCGCACTGGTTCCGGACTAGGGTGAGCTGAAGAGTCATGAGGCGCTCGTTTATACCGCTAGGAGAGTCTCTGAGACGCCCAACTAGTTCATTTTTTATGGCGAAGCCTACCCTATGGAGGCGGCGTTCTTCAGGTTTGCCTTTCCAGAAGAAGGCGTAGCCACCGCCTTGCTCCTTGAGCTGGCCTTCCCCTGCCCGCCGGGTCTCACTTAGGGTGGCGATGTCAGTCGAAACGTCTGAGCTCCCGGGCAACGATAGCAGTACGGCGTTCCAGTCTGTCGCTGTTGGGGTTGTCCATGAGGATCCTGACGTTCCAGGTCCCGAACTTCATTTTAAAGGGTGGAAGATGCCTGTGCGTGAATTCTTTTAACATGGGGTGGCGGTTGCACACCAGCTACCACACGGGCTTGACAGAGCAAGGTCTTGGTCCAATGGCAAGGGGATCCAAGACGATTGGAACTGGGCTCTGCTACAATGGCCTAGCGCACACACACAAACATAATGCTATTGTCCTCCTCCCTCCTTCCCGCAAGTCCTCTCTGCCTGGGTTTCGTAGGATGCATTGTGGTCCTCCTGACCTCGCTGTTGGCCCGTGCCACACCTTCCCTGGGCCCCGACCCTGCTACTGGTCCACGCTGCGCCACGACCTCGCTGCTGGGCTCGTCCTCGCTCCTGGGTCCCGGCCTCAGACATGAATGATGTTGTCTCTCTCAGGATCAAATCAGCACTGATATTCTTGCGATCCCTGGCCCCGAGCTCCACTCGCGATCCACTAGTCACTAGATCACTAGTCCAGTGGAGAAGCATAGTCTTGACGGCAGAGAGGTCTGGGAATTTGGGAGCTAAGTGTAAGTGAAGAGCCAGTGCTCACTGAGAACAAAGAACAGGCGTGGTCCCACCTACTAGGAGATGAAAGCATTCAAGCTGCATGGGTAAAGTGAGTTACCAGCAAAATAATACCCAGAACTGTCTTAAACTGGGTTCCTTTGATAGAGCAGATGCTGCACATCCTGCACAGATGGTTACTAGAAGATCCAGTATTAATAAGTGATCTTCCTTTACACTGGAACTCTAATACTTAATGTGGGACTTTGAAATCCCAATGTGAAAGTACACATACTTGAGGTCCAAAGTCACAAACCAGTCTCCCCACATATGTTGCCTGAACAGTAACCCATTAAACATTTTCTTCAAATCCAGATGCAAGATGGGTCAACATTCTCCCCCTTTTTGCCACTAGACGTAACAGGAGTAGAACCCCAAGTTTTGCAAGGCTAAGGGTACCTGTGCTGAATTTTGGGAAAAGAAAACTTCGTGTAAGAGCAAAAGCTACTTCTAACTAGTCCAGAGAAATTACTCGGCTGAGTGCTGCAGGATGTCCTGTTAAAGTGGAGAGTATAGCCTTCCCCAACATCCTTCTACACCCAGCAATCAAAGGGCAAGGTTCCACCTATTTATAAACAGTAGATGCAGTCCCTACTAATAGATTTGCCTGCATTGGAAACAGGAAGGAGTCACTGAGGTGTGCAGATAGCAGCAGCATCCAGAGCTATTTTCTTTGAACCTTTGCTGCCCTCTTTGCCTGGATGTTTTTGAATCTCGATGTAAAGTGAGCTTCCTTGGGAAAATGGTCTTTACTAAGCAGAGGTTGAACTGTAATAAAGTATCTCTTTCCAGATTGGCTGGGAAGTTGCATTCATTTTACTTGTGCCACTTCTAGGATCAGCATCTAGATGATTCCTCTAACGCTATTTGTAAGGCAGCAAACTTGAGCACAACACAGCACGTGCCTTTATAATGCATCATTATTGCCTTGGCTACACAACTTGACAAGTGCTTTGGTGTGGCAATGCTTCATGCTGGTCTGAAAACAGAAATTCTCTGCTGGCCACCACTAACATTCTGTACCAAGTGGCGTTTTCATCTAGGTCAGGCAGCATCTGTGAAGAGAGAAACAGAGTCATCTCTTCAGAGTTTCTCTCTCTTCACAGATGCTGCTTGACCTGCTGAGTATCTCCAGCACTTTCTGTTTTTATTTCAGATTTCCAGCATCTGCAGTATTTTCTTTTTGTATTGGGGTTTTCATCTACTTCTATAGTCCAAGATTTTGTTTCTTTACTGTATTTTGGATCTCGGGTTACTGTTTTCCAGATTAAGAACTGAGCACAAGGCTCAGAGCAAGACTGTAATCATACAGTGTGGGTTGGCAAAGACACGTCAACTTTAAATGAGGCCATTTCTTAAAAGGAAGCACCCCTAGGTAATTTCCTCTTGTTGGATGACAGTCAATATCCAAAATCTATCTTCATCAACAAAAAAGCATTCTTCCAGTCCACATAAAATGGCTATTACCCTGTAAACATCCACTAAGTCATACATTCTTTCAGTGAACAAAGCATCATCTGGTGGAAAGAATGAGAGTCCCTCACAGGAAAATTCTAAGATGAGCATGCCTGTGAAACAAAATTTTCTGGGCTACGATTGCATCCTGATATCTGGGGTTATAAACTGCAAACATGAGTTTTGCAATCTATGTATTGTTAACCACTGTGGAAAGGAAGCTATACTTGATGGCATCAGGCACCCGAGACACTAATCTGTTCCACCTGCTTGTGAACAAATTTTGAACCCAGAGTAAACCACAATCTTTGTTTGGAGTATTTCCTTGGGAGTATATCTTCTCCCTCCCCTAAATATTCAAACAAACTGCAGAGGTCGTAATTGAATGATGGAATGACAATTACATTTTTTTTAAACTGATCAGTTGAAACTCAAAAATCATCTTTGAAATTACTTATTCTATCTACAAAGTTAAGAGTCTTGCATCTGGTTTGCTTTGATGTGTTTATAGGTCAAAGTATGCTGCTTGATTCAAATTTTACATTCACTAAAAAGCAACCAAAAACACAAACACAGCAAATACATACAATGCATTTTACCAAATTCTCAAAAAATTCCCATTCCAAAATAAGGAACAAATCACATCCCTCAAAAAAAGAGTGTCTTTGGAAGCTGCGACAATTTTCCATTTCTCCCTCTTTTTATTCTGCTGCTTCCATTTTGAGAATTGGCACATAAAAATGTTGATTACCTGCCCACCCTGCACCTATTCCCGCCTGCTGTCATATTTCTTCATGAAGAACAGTTGACAACCAATAGACATCCAGGAAAAGTACTATTAGTACATCATCTGTATTATGCTGGTTATACATTATCCATATACCAATGATACAACCTGGGCTTATGCTAGTGGTATATGAATGATGCAAACTAAGATTTACAATAACCTTTGACAGTAAAAATTCTATGGTAATATCACAATAATCAAACAATTTCAGCCACAATACTACTTTGTGCTTTTCCCTTCTTATTTGCAATTGTCCCCATTTTTATATCACCTCAATTCATATCTCCCACTTTCAGATAGGCAAAGTAAAACCATCTAGATTTCTCCACAGCCACCAATCTTAACTTTTCATACTAGCACAACTTTTCCTTCAGCCAATAATTCAGTGCAGTCTGGAACCTAGTCTTCCTTACAACAGGGATGAACAAGAGATACACTTTCTGGTAATGTTCCCCATGTAGTGTCTAGCTCGCATCCCAAATAAAAGCTAGTAAAACTTAGCCAAATTAGGCCAACTGGGACTATGATTCGAACACACAGTTGTGGGATGGGACTGGGAACCCAATATTCTACTAGGCTACCACTGATTCACACCACCATTATACTCACCTGTTGACAATCTTTTGCTGTGCTGGGCTGCTTGCTGTGCACTTTGCTGTAGAATGTTCAAGCATTCACCAAGGCAGCTCATGGTAGCAGCTGAGGTAGCTTTCAAAAGCAGCAAATCTTGATCCAATGCAGAGAGAGGTCCACAAGGTGGGAGAGATTCTATTGACTGCACAAGGTTCTTTTGTTGTCCTTCTGCCTGGTTCATCATCTAGTAAAATAAAAATTAAGAGTCTAGTGGATTTATAAGTGAACACATAACTGATGAAGACAAAACAAGTGAAAATTCATCACCAACAGAAATAAACAAAACTTCCCTGATATTCTTCTTCCAAGAATGGCAACACACAAGATTACAATAAGGGTCATGATGAAGAAAATCCCAAATTTCTGTTGAAGCAACTTTTGGGGATTGCAGTAACACTTCCACACCAAAATAAAAACATAATCTGAATAAACTGAAAATATTCCAAGATTATGATCTATGAAAGGTTTAACGCTTCATAAACTGTCTAAATTTGTTTTTACTGCATTCAGCATTAGAAATTTGAATAAATTTGAAGATGGTCCAAGGTCAAAATAATTCTATTTTAAAAGCAAAAAATAAATATTTGAGTATGCTAAGGGTTACTATTAGAAACATATAAATGGAGTTATAGCCATTATGCTACAAGAGTTAGGACAACTTTTCTTTGGTGACCTAAATTCCTGCACTTAATGTCCAATCATTCCTACCTTCTTGAAGTGCCAACTGATGAGATTACCTGGGCTTCAAAAAAAGAGTAGCATCATGTTCACCTTTTAAATAAAGGCATTCTCCACACAAAGGAAACTATCCTGATGATAACAATCTGTGTGGGAAATCTCACAAAGGATCCTGCCCCAAGGTAATTTTGATGTCAATGATATCATGATATTGGAACATTGTCTAGCTGACCACCTTCACTCCTATGCACTATAAAGACTACTTTCTTACCTCCAGAGTCTCAGCTCATGTTGATCAGATTATTGAGGAAAAATAACAAGGGTGCAACATCAGATTATAACATTGCCTAATAAGGCTATGAGGAAATGACAAGGTGGGAGTCAAGTGGGTGTAGAATACCCCTATTCAAAAAAAATGAAGACAACAGGAAGTACTGACAGTTTTGTAAAATACAAGCTCTACAATTCTGACGAAGGGTCATCGACCTGAAACGTTAACTCTGTTTCTCTCTCCACAGATGGTGCCTGACCTGCTGAGTATTTCCAGCATTTTCTGTTTTTATTTAAGCTCTACAATTACATTGGTTCAAATAAGTAAGAAGTAACGGGTCTGTTACCACTAAATAAACAAAAGTTCTCCCAATATCAGTAATATATAAATTATGAAGTTCCTTTTAAGCAATGACAACCAAGTCAAAGTAATTGAAAGAGACGCATTCAGTACTGTGTGTGTTAAATAGAACGCTACTAAATATTTTCTCGGACAAATGCCAATAAGCAACAGAAAAACACTCAGTTTCCTTGAAGAATTCCCATCAGTAAATAGCAGGAAATGGAATATGCTCTTATTTTAACCCTTACCACAGTCACCTTCTGGTCTTAATCTATATTTTCAAATTGCATTAATATGTCTTTACCAGCTCATCAGATCCACAAGTAGGATTAGTCTCTCAAACTACATACTACTCACACTTTTTTTCTTTATGTCTTTGAGAAAGCTAAATATTCATCTTATTTACTACTGTACTGACGAGCGCTTTCAAATTTCCTCATGTCTGTAATTTTCATGAATTACACTGGCATGTGAAGAAATTAGAGACTGGTTTATGGAAGGATCAAACTTTTTTTAATTGTAAATTTTAAGGGTAATTCTTGCCAACTAGCAAATGTGTGAAGAGACAGGACTGATTTTTGCACACTCATTGCTCCTGGACCTATACCAACATAGGGATCACAGATGTAGATCCACAGCAGCACTAATCTATCTTTCAGTTCTACAAGAGATTTTTGTATATGTACTGGTCTGGTAAATTCTGCTGATCTTCCACTAGACACTGGTTTTTATTTTCAATTCCTTTAAAAAAACCTGTTCCTTTCTTTTTCAGTTTAACTTCATTGTCTTTCATTATATAGTTTGCCTTTGCTGGTCTGGTCAGTTTTCCATCTCATGAGATAGTATAGCTCCACTGTCATGCAGAATAACTCAAATGGTCCAACTAAGATCTCACAAAACTCACTAAATCAGTTACGGATGGAATTCAAACTCTCAATCCTCTGTACTGGGGATTTGCCATTCTGCATGCAGGCTGTTAGAGCACTCAGATTTTTTTCTTACATCTTTGTCCCACCATAGCACCTTGGAAATCTGACCTTAGTATTTCTTGTATTCCCTACTCTCCCACCCCACCCCCACAGCATATTGAAAATCTGCCCATACTTCCATAAAAGGTCAAGTTTCCAACTTCATTAATTAATGTACTTGCCTCCTAGACAAAATGGGAAACATATTATAGAGGCCAGTATTAAAACTGTATGCCCCTTACACTGGTTACTTATTGCAAATTGGTCAAACTGGCAGATGGTACTAAACCAGGAGGAGAAGGTGATTCTGACGAGGCAGGCCAGAAATACAAAATGAGTTGGGTACAATATGTAATGGGTGGAACAATAGCCACATTCTTACCACTCTTTGGGTAAAGACGTTTCTCCTGAATTCCCTATTGGATTTATTGGTGGCTATCTTATATTTATGGCTGCGACTTTTGATCTCCCCCACAAGTGGAAACATGTTCTCTACCATATCAAACCCCTTCATAATTTTAGACCTCTATTAGGTCACACCTCAGCCTTCTCTTTTCTACAGAGAAGAGTCCCAGTCTGTTCAGCCTTTCGTGATAAGTATGTTCTCTCAGTTCTAGTAGCATCCTTGTGAATCTTTTTTGCACTTTCTCCAGTCCCTCTATATCCTTTTTATAATATTGAGAACTATGCACAGTAGTCTATGTGTGGTCTAACTAAGGTTCGATACAAGTTTAAAATAACTTCTCTGCCTCTAAAAATGAACCCCAGTCCTTGGTGCGCTTTTAGTGTCGCTACTTTTAGTGATTTATGTATCTGTACCCCTAGATCCCTTTGCTCCTCTAACCCACTTAGACTTTTATTTTCTAAGCAGTATGTTACCTCCTTATTCTTCTGACCAAAATGTAACACCTCACGCTTATCTATATTGAAATTAATTTGCCATTGGTGAACAACAGTGGTCACAGCAACGATCGCTGTGGAACACCACTACCCACTGGTTGCCAATCTGAGTAACTATCCTTAACCCCTACTCTGTTTTGTTTTGTAGCCAGTTTGCTATCCATTCTGCTCCTTGTTGCCTGACTCAAAATGATTTGACCTTAGTCATGAGTCCACTGATAGCTACCTTATCGAAGGCCTTTTGAAAATCCAAATATATTACATCTACTACATTGCCCTTGTCTACTCTTTGTTACTTCTTTAAAAAGTGTAATAAGATTGGTTAAGCATGACCTCCCTTTTTGAAATCCATGCTGACTGTTCTTTATTATATTTTTGGTCCTCTCTCTGGCAGTCTTTAATAAAGTATATTATTTTGAAAAAAATAACTTCATTTTCATCCCATTGAAATTATGGCCAATATAATTTTAAACTAATGATGAGCAAAGCCACCTTCTTCTTCTTTCGTATGGTAGTAGCAAAGCAAATCAAATGTCAATATCTAAGTCAGATATCCAGGCCAAAGCTTCTGGTGTAACAGCATGGATATCTTGTAGGCTGCCTGCGAATTTCCTCTTGAGGGCAGTGCTCAATGATGTACTCCAGGGTCTGATTAGGAGCTCCACAGTCGCATGATTGGGATGTTTTAATCTTCCATCTATGGAGAAGGTGGCAGCATCTATCATGAACGATTCTGATGCAGTTGATGGTTGTCCACTGTTTGCAAGGAAGGTTTGATCCTTCAGGTTGTACTGTGGGGTCCTCTATAAGGAATCCATTCGGTATGTCAGTTCTTCCAAGCATTTCACCATCGGTCATCAAGGCTGAGGGGAGATCACTGAAGGGCTTCGGCGACGGTCCAAAATGGCCTTCTAGATTTGAGACGGGTTGGTGGCAGGTCGGCTTGTCTTTGCTGGTGTAGCAGTTGTATTCTCTGGAGGCTGCATATTCGTGGCGTAGGTGCGGTGGTGCGATGTTTGCAAGCACAGGCAGCCAAGGTGCTAGTGTTGATAAAAGCATACCGGTGATAATTCTCATCGTAGAATTCAGCTGGACATCAACGGATTTGACATGTGGACTTGACAGCCATGCCGGAGAGCAGTACTCGGCTGTAGAGTACACCA